>CAMZMU010000102.1:21905474-22251787 GCA_947311845.1 Poa pratensis | reverse complement strand
TTAAGTTAATGATTGCAATAAGGTATTCATTGGTGTCAAGCTCTCATTGCCCTATCATGCATCTTGAATGATTAAGGTTAAAGTGAAAGCAAATATGAGTAGTGTGCTTGACAAAGTAAAGGTTGGATGTCTCATGCCCCTTGAATACAAGTACTACACCATGATTACTCAACTTAGGAAACAAAGCAAGTTCAAGTTATATACATTGTAAGTAATATAGTATCATCAAGAGCGTCAACTGGGGTACCTCTTGTCCCAGATATGGAACAAGCCCATATCAAAATGACAAGACAAACAAACAAAATGAACAATCTCAACACCCTTTTTATTTACCATTTGGAATGTTTTTTATTGCAAGGGTGTATCACAGAAGGTTCACCATAGTATGTAAGTAAATTTCCACCATGAAATGCATGGCTTAGATTAGCGGCCCAGGCGTCTCTCTAACCATTTATCAAAACTCATTTGAAACTTCATTTCCACCTCATTTCACCATGATAGCATCCATAAACAAAAGTACATGATATCAACTAAATGAGATGAAGAGCATGTTGAAGCTTTGCATGTGACAGCACATATGGGCTAACTCCCAACCTCAAAACATTTATCAAGCCACTAGCATCATAATCTTAATCACAATGGGTCAGTTTTATTTATGCAATAAAAGAACATGTGCATCAAGTTCGTGAGAGCTATATAACCAATTTTCCATTGCAATCAATAACATAAACATTTTCATTCAGAGGTAAGATAACACAAACAACATGTTAAACATACTCGGAATAGCATAAAGCCAATAGGTAGATATGGTGGACTCACTGGAATAACTTTGGTTGAAGGTGTTGGAAACAAGTTTTTGCTTGTTGGAGTTTTTGGGCTAGCAAAAGGGAGAAAGTTGACCATCTAGATGCATGCATGAGTGTCCATAGAACTAACTAATCCATGTTAAACCAAGTAAAATAACAATCAGCACCAAAACATGAATAAGTGATAGCTCTACAAAAAGAATTTGCAAACTATTACTCATAAACAAGCTCATGAATCATGCAACTATATGTATCATTAAAAATCAATCAAACATCCCTTTTCCCAATCTTATAAAAGCATCCAACATATTTCAACCCATATTTCCAGTAGCTCTCTCATATATAATTGATAGTGTGGTGGTCTCTCAAGACTCAAACAAAAACAAAAACGACGCTCCAAGTTTATGCGATAAAGTGTTTCGATCGAAAAACAGAAGTTGGACGTGTGCAAACCGAGAGTGTGTAGGTCCAGTGGGGTTGTCTTCACATCCCCAAGCTTATGGTCTTCACCATCCTTGGATAGCTCTTGGTGCATCTCCTCCAATCCCTGTGAAAAAACTTCAAAACACCGTTTCTCCCATCTCTTTTCTGTGGGGTGCATTAATAGTGATAAACAAATAGGTTCCTTGCTGCATATAATCCTTGAACAAAAATTCATATGACATGTCCAGAAAGTGTATAATGTTGTATGCCTACTCATAAACTCAATTGGATCAAAAAGATTCAACTTAAAAGCTCAAAGCATGCATCAAACAAAATGGGACAGAATCTGTCCAGAAAAACAGCAGCAGCAAAACGTATTTTTCTACCCTACCAAACTTTCTCGAAAAATTCCGAAAAAATTCATGCATACAGAGGATGAAAAGTTGCAACTACAGTTCAAATATGAGCTCATTCGGAGTTACAGAATAAGAATTAAAAATCATACCGTGCACTGATTCGTGCAGGAATAAAATCTCCGAACTCTATAAGCAACTTTTCAAACCAAAAAGGGTAAAACTTGGCACTTTATTAAAAACTCCAGAACCTAACTAGACACAAAATCTCTTGTTACAGCAAGAGGACACAAAGAAAAATCACACACAAAAATAACCGGGTTGCCTCCCGCAAAGCGCTTTCTTTATAGCCATATAGCTAGGCTTCTTACTTGTTGTTTTATTGTGGACGAAGCTCATGAGGGAGCTTGAACTTTGTGGTTCCCTCTTCCTTGGAAAGTGTTCCATGCACTTCTTGTGTGGAAACTGAAACTTTACATTCCCTTCCTTTGAATCAATGATAGCACCTGTGGTACGAAGAAAAGGTCTTCCAAGAATAATAGGACTAGAGGTTTTATTCCCCATATCCATGATTAGAAAATCCACAGGCACAAAAGTCATATGTAACTCTACCATAACATCACTTACTTTTCCCAAAGCATGTTTAATAGAGTCATCAGCAAGTGCTAGTTCAATAGAGCATTTTTCAAGATTTTTCAATTCAAGCACTTCATATAGTTCTTTAGATAAAACAGAGACACTAGATCCTAGATCAAGTATGGCATGGTGTGTCTCTTTTCCAATAGTTACTAGTACCTTAGGTATCCACATATCCCCAAGCTTAGGTGGTATCATAGCCTCTTGGTTGTACCTAGCAATCTTTTCTTTCAAGACATGATTAGCAATATAAGAACCAAAACCTGCTTGGTTAGTGTTGATGGAAGGATCACTTGCAAATTTTTGTAAGATAGATATTAATTCATGCAAGCTACAATTTTCTAAGTCAAGCAAAGGATCCTTGACTTCATTAAGCATTTTAACTTCCTCAACTTTCTTTTCCAACTCAATCAGCATAAGAGATTCATCATGTTCAGTTTCTTTAGCTTCTTCTTTTAAACTACCAAGTTGAGACATGAGTGGCAACAAATATTCAGGGTAGTTCAATAATTCATCAAGAGTTTCCTCCAAAGTAAGAGGAACATTTTCAGCAATGTTAACAGAATTCATTCCAACCACAGGTGATGCTTGTGGTTTCCCTGCAGACATACTCAATAAAGTGGCTTGATTATCAGCTAGTTTAGACAAAGCTTTGTCTAGTCCTGCAGCTTGGAGTTGTAAGCCTTTAATATCAGAACTAATAGAAGCAACAGACTTATTCAACTCTTGTATCATAGTATTATGACTAGCAACTTGTTCCATGAGAATTTTGTTAGCCTCAGAATTATCATTGCGTGATAACATAGGCTTCCAATTATTATCATTAGCATTAGGATATGGAACAAAAGGACGATTGTTGGGAACATATGGGGGTTTATTATAAGAGTTATAATTGTTGTTACCATACCCATTATTACCATAGTTCCTAATGAAGTTGACATCAATATTTTCAGAATTGTTTCCAACTAGTTCTTGCAAAGGAACATTTTCAACACTAGGTTTATTAAGCAAAGCAAGAATAGTATCCATTTTAGATGACAAATCATTAGTTTCTTCAATAGAGTTCACTTTCTTAGAAGGATTAGGTGCCCTATCAGTATGCCATTGACTATAGTTTTGTAAAATGCTTTCCAATATATTTTTAGCTTCTACTATAGTCTTACTCATAAAAGCACCTCCAGCAGCAGAATCAAGTATGTTTCTAGACATGTAGTTTAAACCATTGTAGAAAGAGTGTAATATGGTCCATTCATTAACTCCATGTGAGGGACAAGTTCTAAGCATAAGTTTTATCCTATCCCAAGCCATAGCAACATGTTCATTTTCATTTTGCCTAAAAGAAAGGATGTTGTTTCTATTTTGCAAAATTTTAACAGGGGGATAATATTTCTTAATGAAAGCTTCTTTTAGATCATCCCAAGAATTAATACTACCAGATGGCAAGGAATGCAACCACTCTTTAGCTTTTCCTCTAAGTGAAAAAGGAAATAACTTCAGTTTTAGGATATCACTTTCCACATTTTTAAACTTTTGCATGTCACATATTTCAACAAATCATGAAGATGCATAGAGGCATCCTCCATAGCACTACCACCAAATTGTTCCCTAGTTATCAAGTTCAACAAACTAGGACTTACTTCATAACTCTCAGCATTTATCTTAGGTGTGGCAATAGCTCTCGTGATAAATTGATCATTAGGAGTGTTTGTGTAGTCACACACTTAGTTCTTTCTCCCATTTTAGCAATTTTTTTTGGTATTTTTAATTTTTTATGCAAAACTGAAATAAATATGATATGATATGCAATGACACTAACAAAACAAATAAATTGCTTTGTAAGTAAAGATGGATAAGATGGTGCTCACGTAGGTGCAACCTCCCCAAGCTTAGGTGTTAGCACAAGTTGGTGACGTTGACTTTGTTGTGAGATGAATGCGATGATGCACACCCTTGGATAAATCTCTCAGCTACGATTCCCCGGCAACGGCGCCAGAAAACGTCTTGATCCCGAAGAGCAAGTTTGATACCTGCAAAATAAACGGGATTAGGTTGAGACTCCAAGTGCAGAGTGTATAGTAAGTGGAAGACAGTTTTCCCCACGAGGGGTGACTCGAGGGTTTAATATCGAACTCTCGGGGAATCTGAAGTGGTAGATTTATCTTCTTATCCTTCTTTTGGTTACCTACAAAACAAGGTTAGATGTTTTGGTCCTCAACCTCACCTGTGGTTGTCAAGCACAAGGTGTAAGAATGATATCAGGATAGTTATGCAATGCAAACAAGAAATAAATATGCAATGATGGTGGATGCAATGATAAATGATATTTTTGGGTTTTTAAATGATGTATGCAAGATGAAAAGTATTTTTGTATTTTCGGATTTAATGATGGCTGAAAATAGAAAAGTGGTATATGGTGTTGGAAAGGTGTTTCTTATGATTAAAAATGGACTGGGGTTCATGGTTTCACAAATGCACTCTCTCTTTATAAAGTGGTAGACAATGGAACACACAAGTTAACATATGAGATTGCAACACAGGGTTTGATAACAAGTTACTTAGATATATGGGCATCACGTCCTAACATAGAGATCTTTTGGTTATTAACCTCTCTTATACTCCACCAAGATGCGAACTAAATCATAACACCTCAGTAATTAAGATAACTCAGAGTATAGCATTAAGTATCATGACATGAAGTGAAAATAAGAACATGCTAGATCTAGTCATGGAGTAGTGGCAATGGTCACGCCCACATCCCCGGTAGCATGGTATTTTAGTTTATCCCTAGTGAGGTAACAAAGTAAGGTAAAGATACCAAAGTGGATCGCAGAACTTTCTCTCACGTTCACTGCACTAGCCACCCCCCGTTACTCCAACTAATGCACACGTTCCCCCACACACGCTCTCATAAACATGCTTGATCAAAACAAGTAGACAAGAACGGGGTACATAATATGCATCTATACTCATAACTGAAACAAACATTGCAATCTCAAACATATATTAACTCATAAAGATCCACCACAAAGGTATTACAACGGTGACCGTAATCATGTTCAGCAGCTCATACGGTGCTAATTAGTGAAGCTCAAGAGAGGAGAGATACATAAGTTACTTCCACAAACCCATAGTCCAGAGGTGGACTACTCCCTCTTCATCATGGAGACGGTGGAGAAGTCGATGGAGAAGATGGAGACCACGCCGGCAGCGCCCCGCCGGAGTTTTCCCCCTCCAATCTGCAGCTCCTGATCTCCGTTTCGGTGTTTCTGTGTTTGTGCGGCGCTCCTTCCAGAGAACGTCGGGGGACCTTTTTTATAGGCGTTTTTAGGTCAAGACGAAGGCGGTGGAGCGAAGATCGACGGCAACGGAGCCACGAGGCCCGAACGGGTGGGTCCCACGCGGCCTGGTACTGTGGCCGCGTGGGCCATGCCGTTTGGCCCTCGGGCCTCCGTTTGCTTGCTTCCTTTTTCCGTAGTCTTCTTCCTTCCAAATATTGACGCCCGTAAATTTCCAGGTGATTTCGTTGACGTTTGGGTCCCTGAAACATTAAAATACAAAACTAGGGTTTTCTGCCTGTGCAGGGTTAATTCCAAATAAATGGGAAAACTATGAAGTATTCCCAAAATCATGATAAAACATTGATATAACCCTTATATGATGCAAATATGATTGGAATATAAGCAATTAAAGTGCAAAGTTCATGTATGCATTTTACATGCATCAGGGCCTACTCGCAGGACTTCGTGCTGCCATCGGCCTCGGCATCAACAAGATCGTCGTCGACTCTCAGCTAGTCATCAAGTAAGTGAAAAGGAGTACGCATGCCCTCAGATGGCACCGTACGTCGTGGAGGTCTGGAAGCTCCAGCGGCGCTTCGACAGCTTCCGGGCCGTGTATGTCCCACGGGGAGAAAACACGTCCGTGGATGAGCTGTCACAGGTGGTGTCCAAGCGAGAGCCAGTGTCTCCTGGGATCTATATCGAGGTGCTTAGGCAACCTTCGATTTCCCCCGAGAGGCTCAAGACAAAATCTGCACCGACACTGGGGGCTGGCGACCTTTCTACCTCGACAACACGGGTAGCCAGCCCAGAAGTTCAAGACCCGGCAGCTCCTCTGGCAGAGGAAGCCATGCTTCCCTTCTATCAGATGGTGCTACCGGTGGAAGGAAACCACCCACCCTGGGCCCTGGGCATCGTCAAGTACATGACGGAGCACGCCCTCCCGGAGGATGTTCATGACACCGAGCGGGTGGCTCGCCAAGCCAAGCTCTACGTCTTGATCGACAGCGAGCTCTACCGGCGACGAGACAACAGAGTCAAGCTCCGCTGCATACCACAAGGGCAAGGCCAAGTACTGCTAAGGGACATCCACGAGGGCATGTGCTCGAGTCACGTGGCATCAAGATCGTTGGCGGGAAAAGTCTTTCGTCATGGGTTCTACCGGCCAACAGTCCTCCGTGATGCCGAGCAGCTAGTCAAGACCTGTGAAGCCTATCAATACTATGCGAAGAACATACATCAGCCGGCGCAAGCTCTGCAGCCAATTCCAATCTCTTGGCCGTTCGTGATCTGGGGGCTGGACATAGTGGGAAAGATACCGAAGTCTGTCGGGGACATGAATACCTCTTCGTGGCTATTGACAAGTTCACAAAGTGGGTGGAAGTGATGCCAGTACCACATCAGACGGCTCAGGCCGCCATCAAGTTCATCGAAGGGATCGTGTACCGCTTTGGAGTACCTAACAGGATCATAACAGACAATGGCACTCAGTTCACAAGCCGGGCCTTCCTCAACTTCTGTGAAGAACTGGGCATAAAGGTGTACTTTGCCTCGGTGTCCTATCCAAGATGCAACGGGCAAGTGGAGCAAGTCAATGCGGAGGTCCTAAAGGGTTTGAAGACCAAGGCTTTCAACAAATTGGAAGACAAGAGCAAGAACTGGATTGATCATCTACCAAGTGTCTTGTGGTCTATCAGAACCACACCAAGCAGAGCAATTGGAGAAACACCATTCTTCCTTGTCTATGGAGCCGAAGCCGTCTTGCCAACAGAACTCAGACACGGATCTACCCGGGTACTTGCCTATGACGAAGACACCCAAGCTGAGAGGAGGATCGATGACATAAACTTCCTGGAAGAGGTGCGGTGTCGAGCTTCATTACGATCTGCTCGATACCAGCAAGGGCTCTGTCGCTATCACGATCGCCATGTTCGTTCACGGGCACTGGAACCCGAAGACCTGGTACTCCGCAAAAAGCAGAAACTTGATGGCATGAACAAGTTGTCTTCCAAGTGGGAAGGACCTTATCGGGTGACGCATACCCTGCGACCCGGAGCAATCTATCTGGAGGACGAGAAAGGCAGGCCGAAGGGCAACGCCTGGAACATCGAGAATCTCCGCAAATTCTACCCCTGATTACGAACATGAATGATAGATAGTCGAATCAACTAAGCACGCCCAAGGGGCTAGTGTTCTGTAATAGGGTGTAAGAATCGTCGCCAAGGAATAAAAGATAAGTGTTTCAATTCCATGAGCCTCAGTTCTTGTCGTGAAGTGTGTTATCCGTAACAACCCCCAAGCAGGGGGCTGACATGGTGCCGGTGGCTGACGGGTCGAGCGCGAGTGGCCTATCAGTAGGCACTGCCACCCGATCGTGTCGTACTGTCGTGGAAAGAAGGGCTCGGGCAGTGCTGTGTTTTAAAGAACTTAAACACAGAGATGCACATTCAACTTTGCTTGCGGGTTGCTTTGGATGGAACACTTTCACGACATGAAGGGAGGGTCCATTCTTTTCCTACTGAAAGTTTGTTGTGTGCAGCGTCTTCCCGCGACAGGAGCGGACGGCGAAAAATGGCTAAGGAGCTGGAAACCCGGGAGGAATGTGGCAGATCAAGGATGCGGCAAAAAACCAGCTAAGTCCTTGCATCTGCATTCTGCACTTAGTCATGATATCTCGCTTGGAGTCAATATACCATCAACCTGCGCATGCTTGACAGTCTATGAGAGCCTTTGCGGGGGTAATGCTACCACCCCGGTGAACGGTCCGTTTCCCTCTGGCCTAGTACCTGCGGACAGTGGAGTGGGCACCCGAAAGGTATAGTGCTCTTAGGGGGTACTGCTACTGTGGCAGACAGGCACAGTACTTGGCACCTAAGAAATCTCCTCAGAAAACTTGACAGCGCGTTAGTGCAAAGGAAGATTTGGGAAATGACCCCGGGAGTTGAGCCATAGGATTGCATTCATCTGAACTTAAATTCTAAATTACAATTCCGAATTACATTCAGTTGTGCAATTCCCTAAGTACATGACTAGCCTGTGCTACTAAGGCCAGCTCAGGATTCCTAGCTACGCAGATTTGTCTTCTGCTTAGTTGTCTGCGGGTACACTCTTGATTCCCGGGGACGCCTGGGGAGAAGGAGGGCACTCGCGCAGGATCTTCAGGGACCCCCCGGGCCGGGGAACTTCCTGGCGAACCCTGGGACATGCTGGTTGCAGACGAAGTACACGTGGTCCATGAACTTGTCCATGGCGTCCTCTTCCTCCTACACAAGAAGGAGAAAGCGAGTCAGGCTACAAGTTCTAACCAAGATCTACTTTCCAAGGAATGAAGAGGTCTCGCCTTGAAGACGTCTTCAAGGTCACAAAGGAGGCGGATCAATCTTGGATTTCCCGCAGCCTCCCTCCACAAGTCTGCCTTGATGATGTCCTTCTGAGTGGCCAGCGCCACCGCTACTTCCTTGGCGGCGGAACCAGCAATGTTCCCCACCGCAGGAAACACCAGAGAAACTCGAGGTCGAGGAGCGACCTCTCCTTCCTCAGCGGCTCGGGCTCCAGCTCCCCTGGGTGCCTCCGCCGCGCCGCGGAAGGCCGACTCCGCCGTCGACACGTCGGAAGAAGACATCCCTGCCTCGCCAGACATCGTCCTGCGATCTATGGAGGGGCAGAGGAAGAAGCAGAAGGCAGCGAGACGAGAAGAGGTGTCGAGAAAGCTGGGGGTTGAGGGGCTTTTATAGGCCTCTCACCCTCCACCTACCCCTCGAAGGCGCGACTGCCGCAGTAGTGGGAGCGCGTTTTGGAAAAATCCCGTTCTCATTGACACGAGTACAACCTGAAGACCAAGAGACAAGGTGGAGACAAGTTCTTCTTCACTTACAAGGACTACATCGGGACCTACTTTTTTACAACAAAAAGGTTGGCTCCCGGCGAACAAGGAGCACCGTCGCACAACGGAAGGTGCTACTTCCAGAAGTACGTCGACGAGGCGGCCAAGAAGGAGGTCAAAGAGATCTTCGGGTCCGTCACCTCGAAGCTCCTCGCCCTCAGGAAGACGAGCTCCCCTCGACCTCGATGCTAGATGAATTTTCTTCATCTTCATCCTCGTCGTAGGACCTGGATCTGCCGCAGCTGCTTTCGCTCTCCACGCGCCCACCGGCAACGCCGAAGATCTTCACGGAGAACGTTGCGTCTCCGTCGTACTGGAACACCAAGCACTGCCCCCGGGTCAGGCGGCGGGCGCGAGAGAACGACTTCCATCCTTGACCCAGGAGCATGGCGCCTTAAACGGTGTACTCCGCGAAGGCCTGGGAGGGGCCATTGGGATAGCCGTCCACCTGCAGCTAGAAGCCGGTGGGTTCGTCCTCTTCCATCGCCGCCGCGAAGTAGTCCGGCAGGAGAAGCCGGCTGCGAGGCCTGCAGTTCAGATCCACAATGAACTCAAACGACGCGAAGCCGGTGTGGATCATGCTCCTTGGAGGAGGAGCAGCAGAGCCGCGGCCTCCTCAACCGCCACGACCACGATTCCCATTACCTCGTGGGGGCCCGACCACGATTGGGAGGGCCATCCTCCGCTGCAGCTGAAGAAGAACGAGGACGCCCAACTCGCCTCTTCGCCCTCGCCATTGACGCCGATGGCCTCGGTGGAGTCTGGAGTTGGGATGAGGGAGGAGACGGATGAAGATGCAAGGGGCGCACCCCGCTTTTTATAAGCCTCGGCGGCGCCTTCATCGGAGGTCTTCTCGTTTTCTCCATTACCGAGAATCGAGGAAGCCAGCGCAGATATTCCCCCAAGCGGAATAACTCCAAGACCATCACGCAGATTGATGGGACGGAACAAGGAAGACCAGATGCCAGGGACCCACATTGACCTATTTTAAGGTCATAGCCCCGGCAGCTGGAGCAAGAGCCGCCGGGACCATGCCCGGGGGCTACTGTCGCAGCAGTGGAACACAGGGTTCCCCTAGTGCTGCTAAAGTGGGTCCACCAGACGTGGGAACAAGATGAAGATGGACAAGGCCAAGACTCAAGATAGGCTGGCGGGTTCGCCCCCCCAACCTCATGAAGACCACACAAGAGCTACATCGACTAAGGTCTCCGGTCCTGGGGCCTGCCGGGTCCCCAAACCTCGCGGGAAGACGGAGAAGTGCCCGAGAGCCCGAGCTCCCGGCAGGAGGCCGGGATCCCTCTCGGGTACACCTCCGTACGGCTATGGATAAGCACTCCAGCTCATGCTAGAAGACCTCAGAAGACTTGGGAAGCAAGGCAATGGTGGCGCAGGTCGGGGACACAACCCGTGGTGTTGTCAGCCGATGTCCGCCCCGCTTTCCCCAAAGGTGGATGCTCCCACCTAACCCAAAGAAGATACTTGGAGAAGGAGAGGCCACGTCTCCTCCTAAAACCAGTAGAGGGGGTTCTTCCCGCCTAAAACCCCCAACGCTCCTGGCGTGACCCTGTGGTATCCCCTTGGCCTATAAAAGGAGGATCAAGGCACGGACACTAGTAGGGAAAAGCTTATACGTGAGATGCTATCAGTGACGCACCAGCCACTTGTGCGCCACTGATAGTCTCTCACCAGGTTTCCTGGATTTTGAAAAAAAATACCAGTGGCGCACCAGATTGCAGTGCGCCACAGGTAAATCTTTAGCAGTGGCGCACCGTAAACATGGTGCGCCACAGGTAAGTTCCAGATAAACTTGAAAATTTTCGAGGTGGAGGAGAGAGAGTACCAGTGGCGCACCATCCACTTGTGCGCCACTGGTAATTTTTTTACCTGTGGCGCACCACTTCCTGGTGCGCCACAGGTAAATTTTTTAGCAGTGGCGCACTTGGGCTGGTGCGCCACAGGTATTTGTCCACAGGTATTTCCCACAGTGGAGAGAGAATACCAGTGGCGCACCAGGCACAGTGCGCCACTGCTAAAGCAGTTATCTGTGGCGCACCAGGCCCAGTGCGCCACTGCTAAAGCAGTTATCTGTGGCGCAACAGACCCAGTGCGCCACTGATAATATTTTACCAGTGGCGCACGAGTAATCTGGTGCGCCACTGATAACCTGGGCAGACAACTTAAATTCGCCCCACCTACCTCCACCTCCTTTATTGCAACCTCACTTCCCCCTTTGTTCTTAGCTCGAAATCTCTTCCTTCCTACCTCATTTCCTCCCCATTTTGGACCAAATTTGGTCAATCTAACCACTTTTAGTTGCTAAATCTCCCTCATACACATCTCCTACATCCATGGTATAGATCTACCTTCTAAAATCTCACCCACACCTATAGATCTATAGATCTACTTTTTCTCTCCCTCTCCAACAAGCTTGAGCTCGTCGACGTGTCGTCTCGCGGTTATCTCTTCTTGTGTGTGTAAGGTGACGACTATATGGATTGGATGCGTTCTCAACGTCCGAAAATGATCGATGTGACATGAAAATGAGTTGCCAAATGTTGTCGAAACGTTGATTCGTTTCCGTTTCGGCAAAACTTTGGCAAACTCCTCGGTCCCATTTGTAGGGAGGTCATGCCGAAATTTTGCGTGACAACAACTAATGAGATGGTACTACTTAATTATTTTGCTTATATGTGTACCGTTGGACATGCAGGTGATAATGGTCATCATGAGTGAAAGGAAAGTGGACAGATATCTGAGACACGCGATAGAGGACATGTACAAAAATGAGGAGCAGGAGATAAGATGTCCGTGTCGAAAATGCAAGTCAATGACCTTGCACCACCCCTATTCCGGTGTAGTGCGGGATCACCTGCTCATGCGTGGTTTCATGGATGGCTCCCCTTGGATGAATGATGAAGATGATGTACAGGAGGTCCATGCAGCGCCGATGGCAGTACATGACGACGAAGGGCATCATGATGACATGATGATTGTTGAGAATAACAACGAGGTGGAAGAAGACGAAGAGCCTACCGCACATGACGATGGAGAACTGGACGTTGGTGATGCGGAGACGACGCCGCTAACTTCATTCTTGCAGGATCCTCATTTGCAAGAATTGCTTGTAAGGCCGACGAGTAACAATAGAGCTGTTGCTAGAGAGAAATCTAAGTTGGGGCAAATTGAGATAGATTCGAATACTCCGTTGTATCCAGGTTGCAGGCTTGAGGACACCCGCTTGAAAGTATCTCTCGATGTTCTGCAGATGAAGGTAAAACACCAATGGACCGACGCTAGCGTCGACGCTAATCTGCTATACTGGAAGGATGTCCTTCCAGAGAAGAACACGTGTCCTAAGAGTCTTGACGACGCCAAGAAAGTCGTGTGCCCTCTTGATTTACCGCACGAAAGATACCATGTATGCATCAATGATTGCTACATTTTTCAGAAAGAGGACGCAGACAAGACCACATGTCCAGTGTGCAACGCTGCTCGATACAAGAAAGGGACGAAGAAAGCTCCTCGAAAGGTTGTGTGGTACTTTCCGCTCATTCCCCGTCTGCAGAGGTATTTCCTGGACCCCAAGGAAGCAAAGCTCATGCGCTGGCACGCGGATAGAAAGAAGGCACTGCTAAAGGACCCAAACCGGATGGATAAGGCAACCCTGACACACCCTTCGGATGCAACCCAATGGAAAGCATTAGACAGCTACGATCGAGATTTCGGGGCAGAGTCAAGGAACATCAGGTTGGGTGCGAGCACCGACGGACTCAACCCATTTGGCAAACAGAGCAGCACACATAGCACCTGGCCAGTGTTTGTGTGGATATACAACCTCCCCCCTTGGCTTTGCATGAAGAGGAAGTACATTCACATGAGCATGCTCATTCAAGGGCCGAAACAACCAGGCAGCGACATCAATCTGTATCTGAAGCTACTGAAAGATGAGTTGGACACGTTATGGGCACCGGAAGGGGTCATCACATGGGACACTGTCGCTCAAGAGTATTTCCCATTGAGAGCCGCCTTGCTCTGTACGGTGCACGATTTGCCCGGCTGCGGATATGTCTCGGGCCAGGTGGTTCAAGGACACCATGCGTGCGTCAGGTGCATGGACGGTACCTGTTATCTACAACTACCGAAAGAGGGGTCTTCGAAAACCGTCTACATGGGGCACCGAAGGTGGCTAGCTGATAAGAAAGACCCGTGGAGAAAGCGTGGAGACCTGTTCAACAATGAAGAAGAGCCACGAGGACCTCCACGTAAGAGAAGCGGCGAAGAGATCAAAACGCTCCTGGATAACTGGGAAGAGTGCCCTGCGCCGGGAAAGAAGAAGAAGAAGGCACCTCCGCTCCTGGATGTATGGAAGGCGAGGTCCGTGTTTTGGGACTTGGCGTACTGGCCCATTCTCGGTACGCCTAATTGCCTTGATCTAATGCATATCACGAAGAATGTGTTCGAGAGTTTGTTTGGCACCGTGGTCAACATGGCGGAGAGGACCAAAGATGGGCCGAAAGCAAGGCGCGACTTGATACATTATGGTTTAAGGGGAGAGCTTCACGGGGGAACCCAGAAAAGGCCGGGGGAAGATCAGTCGGATGAGGAAACGGACGGTCACAGGGACAAAAGGGTTAAGAGGAACAATGACTACTATTGCCCCCCCCAGCTGCACTCTGCACGAGAATGAGATCAATCAGCTCTTCAAGTGCCTTCTAGGAGTCAAAATGCCTATCGGTTACGCGGGGTTGATAAGCAGATACCTAGACCCGAAGAAAAAATGCTTCAGCGGGATGAAGTCTCATGACTGTTACGTGATGATGACGCAGATCTTTCCGGTTGCAATCAGAGGGATAATGGACAAGCACGTCCGTGAAACACTTTTTGGCCTCTGTAACTTTTTCGACGTCATCTCTCGAAAGTCGATCACCCGGCAGCAGCTCGATAGGCTACAGGAAGAGATCGTTGTGATACTATGCGAGCTTGAGATGTACTTCCCGCCAGCATTCTTTGACATCTGTGTGCATCTATTGGTCCATGTCGTGGATGATATAATCCATCTCGGGCCGCTGTTCCTGCACAATATGATGCCGTTCGAACGGTTGAATGGGGTCATCAAAGGATTTGTTCGTAACAGGGCCCGTCCGGATGGAAGCATCGTCCAAGGCTTTCTCACCGAAGAGTGCATCTCTTTCTGCACGAACTTTCTAGAACTCGAGAACCCTGTTGGTTTGCCCGTAAACAAGCACCTCGGCAAGCTACTTGGATCAGGTCACAGAAATGGCCGGAGGGATTTGCATGTGGACTTTGAAGGTCGACGCGCCGACTTTGACAGGGCCAACTTAGTAGCACTACAACACATTGATATGGTTGACGATTATTTGACGGAGCACCAAAACTCAATTAGGAAGAAGTATGGTGATAGAGGCAAGACGAGAACGGAGGGAGAAATAATCAGAGAGCACAACTCCTCTTTCGCGGGTTGGTTCAAAGAAAAGCTTAAGGCTAATCCGCCGCCAATGATCTCGGAGGATGACATTTTCTTATTCGCATTGGCACATGGACCCGCGACCAACCTCCAGACGTTTCAAGCGTATGATATCAACGGGTTCACATTGTACACGGAGGAGAAGGACAAAAACTCTGATTATCAGAACTCAGGGGTAACGGTGGAATCCTACACTGGTAACGTGCTGACAAGATACTACGGAAGATGCTTGATAAAGATTGCAGTTTCGAGGAGGTTCACGGCCGCTTTCCCCAAATTTCGGTGGACGCATGGACTACTTTCAAGGACACCGAGAACACCCCAGAAGCGATTGCCAAACGGGGGTGGGGGAAGGATATGCGGGACAAGAACATAGGTGACCACACTCTTGGAAGCCGTGGTTATGCCGGAAAGCAGCCCAAATGGGACGAAGAGGACGCCAAGCGCCCTCGTGGTGAGGAGAACCCCTGGGATAAGTTCACGGACCCGTTGGCACGCAGAGCGATCAGGGCCCGATACAAGCATGATAAGGACACCGGCCTCAAAACGGGAAAAAAGGTCTTGGAGCTTGAGAAGAAGATTCTGGTAAGGAATTTACCAGTTTAAAATGCTTCTAATCAAGTCCATTAAATTATATAGCAGTCACGTCGTTTCTAAACGGTTCACATTACTTCTCCAGGCGGAAGAAAAGGCGCAATCTAATCAAACCTCCTCTGATGGTTCGTCGTCGAAGGCCCTGTATTGGGACACTCCTTGGGTCAGGGCGTACAACCAGGTGAAGGATAGGCCGGCGACAGAACAACCGCACAAGGGCCGTGTGGTAGGCGCCGGTAAGCATCACAAACACTCTTATTATTATCCTACTGAGTCCAAGGAGGTGCGAAACGAGAGGAAGAGGTTCACCGAGATGGATTTAAAGGAGGCTGTGGATAAGGAGGTGAAAGCAACCGTGCCCGTGTTAGTCCAAAACCAACTGCAGCAGTCGCTCACGGCCATCATGCCTAGCCTGATGGAGTCGGTCAAGACTTGGATGGTCCAAGGGCAACAAGGGCCGTTTATCATGCCTAGCTTTGTCGGAAGCAACTCCAACAATCTGGCGCCTACGATGGATGGTCCGGCCGCCAACCCTACTTGTGGTAGGGAGGATGCGACGCCGGCCGCCAACAATGAAGTTGCTAAAGGGGTTTCGCCAGCCAGCGTGCATCTTAGCAGCCCCTCCATCATCTCTTCCACGCCCGCCCGCGGTCCAACGCCATTGGCCGAGCTCGAAGCTCTCACGGTAATTAAGCGTCACAAGTATCAACAAATTATGTATGTACCTCATCCTTGGCGCCCTCTCTTACGCCTTAACATGCATGTTTTCGCAGGCCGACGAGGTGGGATGCACGTTGCTATTGCGTGTGGCCGAGAATGAGTTTCAGGATGTGGCAACGGCAAGCATCATGTCACCACTTCAACGCGTGATGCACAACCTGCCTATGCCCCCTGACGTGTTTCGGGTACATATTCATCTTGTGCTCTCGGGTTGTGGTGATCTTTATCCTCCAATTCAACCCGCGGGTGCCGATTCAGAGAAAACCCTCCAAGGATGCTTGGGTTATCCCATGACATGGCCAAAGGCACTGATCCGTTTGGACCCTCCTATCACCTGCACCCCGCCACAGCCAACACTGGTAGAGTCGGCGCCGGCGCCGGATCGAGAACAAGAAGAACAGTTGACGCAGTACATCTGGGGCATGCCACCAGACCACAAGACTCAAGATGAACCTGCACGTGCACTAGTCTTTCCACCAGGGTCGGCGATTCATCGTGTCGATCAGCTAATGCAAGGAGGGGATGATGACCATGATAGTGATGACTTAGTGGATCAGGATCTTCAGGCTCCTCGTCAATGCTCTAAGCGTCTGTTCCATTCTCAAGGAACGCCTGAAGCTGCCCCCTTCACCGAGGATCAACAAGGCAACAAGCCTTTCAGCCAGGAGACACTCCTCAAGGCGGTCATGCCGGAGATTGAGAAAGGGACCATCCCTCCCACAGCGGCAGAGAAGAGGCGTAATAAAGCACGGAAAAGAAAAGTGAAGAATGACTTTGCCTCCAGCAGCCAACCAGCGCCAAAGACCAAAGAGCCGTTATGGGCTAAAGACAACGTAGGCGTCTCCGAATGGCATTCGTTTCATCAGTTGGCTAAACCGATCCTGCCGCCGAGACTATCGAAACTACTAAGGGGAGATATGAGGAGTCTCCATGAAGGTATTCATCGTGTGGAGAAACTTCTTCTCAGCTCCTCAAATCCATTATACCCTCTTTACCCGGTAAAGGTACCAAAGAATCTTGGCTATGCCGATGAATACCCCGCGGATGTGTTCTTTGTTAGATTTGAAGAGATCTTCGACATGTACCATATGAAACGACTCCCCATATGCTTCGTCCGCCTGCTATGTCTCAATATGCAGTACCAGCTTATGAAAGAGGAAACCAAGCTCATAGCGATAATGGACCCCTACCACCTGCAAGAGGGCCGCCTGAACCACAGTGATGGTGCGCGAGAAGCGGCGCTCTACATACAAAAATTCTTCATACAGCATCAGGACAAGAGAGCCATTCTAATGCCATACTTTCCCCAGTAAGTCATTCGCTAGCCGCCATTACATGCTTTTCGTCGAGTTTTGTCCATACAATGGTTAATTTGAGTATGATGGTCTCCTTTTGCAGGAACAAATACTGTGTCCTCATTGTTGCATTTCCAAAAAGGTCGGAGGCCATTTATTTGGACTCGGGGAGGCATCATAAGAAGAAAGACTATGGACCCATCAGGAATGTTATGGATGAGGCTCTCACCGGATGCGCCTTCCATGGGTACCCGGTGGAGAGACAATATGTTAAAGAAGGAAAACTGGTATTCGGCCACAAAACGGATTTCAAATCCGTCACGCAGCCGGAAAGCAGTAAGCTGGACGCCTTCTACGTCTTAATGCTCATCCGGGAGTATGTAAGGGATATGCAGCAACTAAAGTTGCCAGGGCAACTCTGCACATGGTGCCTGAAGAACATGATGGAAGCCACTGATTCGCATCACAGACTTGAATTCGTTCGCATCCAGCATACGATTGCGACAACAATCAACGGCGATGTTCTCCGTAAGGAGGGGCTATTCTACTACGGTTCTCCGCCAGCTAACGCCGACGTTGAAAGACGCTCAGAAGATCAGGGTGACTACAGGCCATTCAACACTCTAAATGGCACGGACCCTTTCCCGCTGTTGCCGAAAAAGAAAGCGAGCAAGAAGAAGCAGTGATGGTCGCAACTTTTATTTGTGTCTTGTAAACGTTATTCAGAAAATTGTTGCTGCTGTTTCGAATTTGCTAAGTATGTTATCTAGTATCAAATGTGTGGTGAACTTGGTGAGGAACACTTTGTATTATTCATAACCATGTGATGTATGTATTCTAATATCATATGTGATGAACTTGTGTTATTCAAAAACTGTTTACTGCATGTGTGTACTGTATACCTGTACAACATATATACCTGTGCAAATACGAAATACGGTGCATTTTTTAAAAAAATTGCAAAAGTATACCAGTGGCGCACCAAGGACTTATCGGTGGCGCACTGGGCATATTATCTGTGGCGCACCATGAAACTTACCTGTGGCGCACCTCCTGGTGCGCCACTGATAATGTGGCACGAGTGAGCCATCCGTGTGCCCACCACAGCTTACCAGTGGCGCACCAGAATCAGCTATCAGTGGCGCACCGAATGGTGCGCCACTGATAAGTGAGTTACCTGTGGCGCACCGCTGGTGCGCCACTAGTAACACTTATCAGTGGCGCAAGTTTAGCGGCGCACCACTAGTGCGCCACTGATAGCATATTTTGGTGCGCCACTGATAGGCTTTTCCCTACTAGTGGGAGGAAAGGGGGAACAAGTCGGACCAGAGCAAGACTAGACTAGGGCTGCGAGGGTAGAGAGGAAGGTGATCTCCTCCGGGTCAGGATCTGTCCTTCGTCTACCTCGAGCCAAAACCCTTCCGGGTACTCCATCCGGAAGCCTCCATTATAAGATACACCATGAAGAACTCATCAATCCAGACATGCAGGAGTAGGAATTTTAGCCTCCGGGCGGCCTGAACCTGGGTAGCTCCTTGTGTCCTTTTGGTTGCTTGCTTTGATCGTGGAGAGGAGAGCTTGATCGTGATCACCACCGAGAGACGATTCTCAGCCTCCTTCGCGCCCCATACCGAACCTAAGAAGGGGTATCCTCTACTCCCGGTGTCCGTGCTTCGAGACACGACAGTTGCCAAAATAATGTCTTTCTTCCCTGAACTTCACTCCCTTTTGGACCAAATTATTAAAAATGTGTGTTTTCTGTTTAAGCTTACTAGCCATATTTGTCGTACAATGTAACTAGATATATATGCCTGTAAGTTTAGCACCCCGGACAATGCTACTGATGCTGATGTGTCTCACGAAACTTGTATATCTTTGATTATTTCCCTCAATCTTTGACGCTGATGATGGGTTTCCTTGCTAAGTTTAATTAAAAATTCCTAGGAGTCAACAAAATAAGTTATGATGGGTTTCCTTGCTAAGTTTAATTAAAGATATTAGGAGTCAACAAAATAAGCTACAGAAAAGGGTACTTGCCTTTTGTTTAAGCAAAAGTTTGTTGTCATTATTCTATTTTCCAAGGAGCACGCCATGCGAATTCGAATATATCGTTCTATTTGCCTCCTTGATGCCAGATTCAAAATTCTCACCGGAGTAAGGACTACTTTTTATAATGCACCCGTCCTGCTTAAACAACCTCCATGTCGAGTAGACACATGTCCCTACTGAAGGTTGCTAGCTTCTGAAACCAGAGGTGAGAAAGAAAGTTGTGTGGCATAATTGGGGCTTCCAAATCATGACCTCAGTAAGGATTGGGACGAATAAACCCACCTTAAGTATATCTCCATGTTGTCAACCTCGCTGACCAGGCGCCCACCCAAAACCACATAGCCCGCTATAGAGATGCCAATACATATGCTACTGAGGGTTGTCGCCCCCATTTTGAAAACACGACTTGAGAGCATCGTGGCTGTCATAGTGAGTCGTGATGGATTCCATGAAGTCCCAATTTCAAAGAATCCACTTCATATATCTGTTCAATTTGTAGATTTGATCATACATATCATCTCCTGTCTATTTCCCCTCAGTTCTTTTGTGGATTTGATCATAGTGTTTGGCCCCCCATCTTACCAACAAATGTGAACCAGAGCAAGGTCTAGCTCCAAGTTCAACAATCTCCATTTTGCATTTAATTAGTTTCTTAGTATGTGAAGCATATATGTTTGTGCATCTTGATTGTGCTAAATATTTGGCACAAGGATAGTGCATCAACTAGTATAGTAAGTAAAGTTCGAAAAACTAGTACGTATGTAGTGTCTGAATAATGAATATAAATCCTGGTTGTCATCAACAACTTCAAACCGGTAGGGGAGCGGCACCAATGGGCTGGCGGCTCGCTTTGGCACCAATTTTTTTATGTAACTTTTATTATGTTAGGAGTGTTTTTGTACTTCTTGTGAACTAAATAGATCCGGATCCTCTCGCAAAAAAAATAAAAAATTAATGAACATAAGTCCGGCCCTTCGTGCTCCAAACCAATTGCAAAATACAACACATGTTGTATTGCGAAACCTTGAAACTAAGATTCAGTCACACGAGTCAAACTTGGCCTGGATGCGCATGCAGTAGGTTTTGACGAATCCTCATCTCTTTCTCCTAAATGGTCAATTGGTGCTGCGCTGAGAATGACTACTGTTATTGGCTTGTTGCATCCTTGCAAACTAGTGAAAGCGAGAGGTGCCATCTTGAAAGCGAGACAGGGCCAAAGGGAAATTGCCCCAAACTCGCCCTAGATGGCTATGGAACGCCTGGATGGACCCAACGAAGCCGTGGGCTGGGCTACAGCTGCCTGTGGACAATGAGGCCTGTGATCTCTTTGCTGCCTCGGTGATAATTTCGGTTGGAGATGGTACAACTGGTAGGTCTGGCATGATGCATGGTTATTGGGGCAGTCGTTCAAGAAACTAATGCCGGATCTTTTTCCTGCATGTACAATGCGTAACCTGACAGTAAAGCAGGCCCTGACTGAGGGACGTTTGGTCCATCACCTAAAATCCCCTCTTCAGCCGGCAGTGATTCAGCAGTTCACTGATCTGCGGGAGGCAGTGCGAGATTTTCAACTTCGAGATGGCGTCCATGACTCATTAACTTGGAAATGGACAAAATAATTTTTCGACATTCTTCAAAATAATTTTCTTTGTGCTAAATCTTATACCTGGGAAACTGAGTTTTCATAGGTGAATCATTCATCTAGTATCTTCCCAAAATAAAGTGTTTGCACCATTTCCCATTACTTTGACAGCATATTGTTGGAAGATGTGATTAATCTCCAACAACATTTGCCAGAAATGAGAGTCGCTAGCACCTGATCCCATCTAAGGCAAACTCTGATCTCTCGAGGACTTCTTCCAGAGAAATTACTGCCAAGTGTCTTCTTTGTTCTCTAGCTTCCATGATCATTGGGTAGCAAAATCTGATACATGACAGTTAAGTCCAAAATTACAAGTTTTCTCATTGGGAGATGAACGAGTAATGGGAAATGTAACGGCACACATTAAGAGATGAACGAGTCCAAATCAGGAGAGAATTGTATGAATGAACCCCACCAACGATACACATCTGTATATAAGTAATATCAGTTCAACTTATTGGTTTGCAAATTATCGTTCTTAGGATCAATTGTTCCAAATAGACTAGGCAGGTAACCAGAGTAAAAAATACTTCATTCCTGGCAACAAGTAGGAGATCTCGTCAACATCATGGTTGCTCTGAACAAATTTATCTTGCTGATATAAAGCAGGAAAAATATGCAATATCTCTAAAACACATGAGCGGTACAGGGAGAGCAGCTGCAAAATATAATGCACAGGTAGCTCATGTAAACATCATGTCGTGCTAGAGTTACATCCACGAAGGAACCTAAGACCAAAATGCAAACGACCAACACAATGCGGCAATCTATCCCTGAGAAGAAGCTAGTCATCATCCTTGTAAGGGTATTCCTCTGGAACTTGCTTGGTGAGCTTCACTCGCATCTCGTAGGCGTCATCCCCGCGAAGCATATCACGAACCCATGTAACCTCCGTTTTCATGGATACCTAAACCACGACAGCCATCAGATTACAGCAGCAAATGGTGAAAGATTTCAGAGACTAGTAGTATCACAATTATTACTCAGAAAAAAAAGGTAGCATCACAGTTATGTACGGGAACAGTAGTCTAAAATTATCATAAGCTAGTAGATGGTTCCATTCAAACGTTGCAAATAGCCAATGCTACAGTGGTTGATAAAAGGTTCACCGTAATGCCCTTGGATCTGGAATTCTGGATATCAATAGCATGCAGTTCTCAAGGAGAAATGGTGCATATGATGGACTTTCTTGATTTAGTTTTTAATGTTAGGTATACAGAAGCATGAGGTTCAGGGACCCAACCTCCATGTTTGTAAAATACATATTCTTCCTTTTTATAATGTACATAATCCTTCAACTGTTTGACAAGAAAAAAACAGAGAGATGGCAGTGATAGAAGACAGACCATTTCCAGTGCTCCCCTAATAACTCCACTCAACACATTGCAATAGTGAAGGCCTTGGCAAGTATCAGGAAGTTCAACAAAATCTACAAGTGGGTTGTCCTCCAATACAAAGCTGCAAGTTGTACCCTCAGCATCCCAGTTGGTAACAGTTGCAGTCACACCAAGGAACATTTTGAATCCAAGCTGTTGTAGAAAAGAAAAAGCTTTAACTGTCAGACATAAAGCCATCTGGGGGATAAACAGAGGGGCAAATCGCAGAGCCGATGAGTTTAATTGTTCAAAAGAAGCAAGTGAAAGTGTTGGATAACTTGGGAAAATGGCAATGAATCCTGGACCTTTCAGTTAATGAACAAGTTGAGGTATACATAGAACTATACAAGTATAAAACAGACGGGCTTAAGACACTATCTACAGAATCTGCAGATGTAAGAGAAAGGCATGGCATGTCCCTGCATGATTTATCCTACTGTAGCAGGAAAAATTGCTACGGATGGACAAAACACAAACTTAATGTCTGCATCAAATAAAACTAAAACTACTGTTAGGGCGTACCCAGTGCGAGAGCTCCCGCGCTGTGCGGGGTCTGGGGAAGGGTGTCAGTGGCAAGCCTTACCCTCGCCTTGTGCAATGCGAGGAGACCGCGACTCGAAAAAAACTAAAACTACTGTTATACAGTGGAAAAATTGCTAGACTGTTGATTTCTATTAGAGAAAGTCCTCAGATGCATTGGTAATAATACATGAAAATTATTACTTTTGATTTGAGATACAAGAACATATACTAAGAACATAGGTATGAAAGTCTTTCTGTCCCCTATGAACAGATTGCCTAACAAGTCTACAAACTATGAGATGCATTGCATTTGTGCTAATGTCAACCAAAGAATAGAAGTTTAAGAAAATACCTTCGCTATAGTATCGGCAGTCTCCTTGAAGTCAACACACCTTGAGACATTTGACTTGGCTAGAAACTCATCAACCAATCGAGTTCCAATATTGTAACCCCTGAAAAGTACAAGTAAGAGGAGTTTGAAAATAAATTTGAAGCACAGCAAGTCGTGAAAATAGCTCCCATAAACCAGATGTATTGCTTAATTCGCTAGATAGTGTGTGTAAAATAGCAACCACATTAGGAGACATATCAGCACTTAATATGTGGTTTACAGGTCCAGCTTGCCCTCTTTCGTATACAGCGATTACTAAATGTACATCTAGAACGGTGGGTGGATGGAAGAGACATAATCCTCTAAATTGACAACTCGTCGGTAAGGTACTAGAAAAAGAACAAATTTGGAGTACAATGCAATTGGACAATTCTGCTCTCTCCATTAGACGAACGTAAATTATGTATTGACACGCCAACAATGACAACACCATGACCACACAATCAAATTCTCCATTTCACACTACACGCACTTAAATCTATTTGCATTATCGTTCTCAGTCCATCAGCTAGCTCAGTGTGAATTCTTCACACGTGATTCAACATAATAAGGTAGAAACAGCAAATCCCCAGGTTCCTACTCCTAGATCAAGATCATCCGTGTACTCCGTGTCAAATGGACCCCCCATCAGTCATTACACATAAGAATTTGCCTGAAAGACAGAAACAGATTGAACTAGGAGAACCGGCGTACATCTGATCGAGCTGCTTGTTGACCTCGTCGACCTCCTCCAGATCCGTGAGCAGCTGCCGCACGATGGCGCCGTACGTGAGCGTGAAGAGCTCCGCGTTCTGC
This sequence comes from Poa pratensis, assembly GCA_947311845.1. Classification (NCBI taxonomy): domain Eukaryota; kingdom Viridiplantae; phylum Streptophyta; class Magnoliopsida; order Poales; family Poaceae; genus Poa; species Poa pratensis. The sequence continues at coordinate 22,227,539 of CAMZMU010000102.1, read as the reverse complement.
AGACCAACACGACCAGATCAGCTGGGGGTGCAGATCTACGTGCGGGAGACCAGGAGGTTCTGGGGTTTGGAAGCTTACGACGCGCTCGACGCTAGCGAAGAGGGCGTCGCCCGACTTGGGGGTCGTGAGAGGCGGCATCGCCGGGATCGTGGCCGGCGGCGACCTGGCGCGCGGTGGTGGTGGTGGTGGTGGCGGGTGAGAGAGCCACTTGGATAGTCACCGGTGTCGGAGCCGGACGGGGTGCGTTATAGACCAGCCCCACTACTCTATGGGCCTGTTTGGGCTTACACTGCCTATCAGCGTTGTGCTCTTCGGCCTGCCAGAGTTGCTAATTCTAGTCAATCAGCAGGAGAACAGCCCACTATAGTATACTGCTCCAAATTCTGATTTTGTTTTTGCGAAAAATTCCACCGCTGTATTAATACCCGCAGCAGTACAGAAGACCCAAAAAGTAATAAAAAAAATACAAATAGGTCACTAGACCACCTAGCGACGACTACGAATACTGGAACGAGCCGAAGGTGCGTCCTCGCCCCTCCCTCACTGGAGCCGGGCAAAGCTTGTCGTAGAAGAGCTTGGTGTAGTAGACAGACGGGAAGTCGTAATGCTAAGACCCCGAAGGGCCAACGCACCAGTGCAACAACCATCGCCCAAAATGAGAACTGTAGATCAGAAGAACCTGACCTGCAGCACACCGACAAACACGGAATCCGAAAAGATCCCAGGAGATCTGCCAGACACACAACTCCACGCGCCCTCCGCTGAGGCGCAGCAACGTAGTGGGGATAGGGCGGCGAGTATCATATTCTAACACCGAGATGTAGCTGCTGCCTCACCACCCAGACAAAGACAAAGAAACTAGCTAAAACAACAAACGGGAACCCTCTCGTTGGCGAGAGGCCAGGATCCGCCGCCCCTCCAAGGCCTAGAAGGCCATCGGAGACGGGCAGACCAGTGGCTTCGCCGACGGCGGGGACGGAAAACCGAGTCGCTTTGGAATCGCCTGTGCTTTTCTCCATGTATCTCGTACCGGTTCGGTTATGCGCCTACATGGTTAGTTGAATAATGTCACTATTTAAATTATTGAGACAGTAATGTATTTATAAGACTGCACGTTTATTCATACTGATATTTTGCAATAAGAATTGCCATCCACAAAGTTCATTACTGTTGGAGTGAATTCCATTTTTTAGCCTTTAGTTTCACGTTTGTGACAGTATTTACCCCATTTATCAAAAATTTCACATTTACCCAATTTAACAAAACTTATGCCGCAAATTACGGAAATTCGCATTGGCACCCGGGTGTAGATGCTCCCGATATTTCAAAAAAATTTCAAAATTTGAAAACTCATCAAAAAAATCTGAAAAAAATCATGCACGTACATGACCATGGTACGCACCACCGTATTTGTTTTCGCGATGAAATACCATCGTATGTGGCCTGTACAAAAATGACAAATTTCCTGTCAGATTTTCAAATTTTGAACTGTACTTGTCTGACAGGAAATTTGTCATTTTTGTACAGGGCGCGTACGATGGTATTTCGTCGCGAAAAAAAATACGGTGGTGCGTACCGGGGTCATGTACGTGCATGATTTTTTTCAGATTTTTTTGACGAGTTTTCAAATTTTGAAATTTTTTTGAAATCTACCGGGAGCATCTGTGCCCGGGAGCCAAAACGCCGCTCTCCGCAAATTACCCCATTTAAGTTTTTCCCATGTTTCTATGCTGACTGTGTATGGTACCCACATAGGTGGTTTAGTTAACCCTGGTTTTCTTCTCGTTTATGTGCACCGCACTGAACTGAATGGACAGTGAGTGACGCGTCCGCCAGGGCCCTGTGCACAGCTAGCTTGAGCTTGACTTGGAGCGGCAATCGGACAGATCAATCAAATGCACACGTCAAATCTCCCCACTTCATGCAATCGTTACTTTAAAAGTCCAACATCCAAAACCAGCGCTCCATGGACGGGTTGACACCGTGCATCACGCCTTGCTGCTGCTGCCTGCATGAAAACATTGACACAGCGAGGCCAGGTACCGACGCCTATGACATGAACTTGGACCTGCAGCCCTTGCCTCCCAAGACCTTGCTGCTTCCTTGTCTATATGCAATCTAGGAGATCTAGTCACTGGTGCCTGGTGGCATGTATTTCGGAGGGATGCGGCGGATTGGCTACCTTTGCGTCTACGGGTGGTGGCGCTAGCGCCGCTGAGTCCCAGCTGCGGCCTGTCATCTCATTGTCCTAGTCCCTCAAAGACCGTCTCACTACCTGCATGACATCTAGATTACTCGATGTACCCTAGACTCTCCTCTGCTTTCTTTCTATCTAAGTCGACACGCAAGGTTTTGTGTGTTCGCAAAAAACAACAACATCTAGATTGGGTAAAAATGGGGAAAAACTTAAATGGGGTAATTTCTGGCACAAGTTTCTTTAAATGGGGTTAAAATATGGAAAATCTGGTAAATGGGGTAAATATTGTCACAAACATGAAACTAGGGGGTAAAAAATGAAATTCACTCTTACTGTTGGACACTTAACTCATACAGTAACTTTAGCTGACCCCTCAACCTCCAAATCCTTGTAGTACTGTTCTATCTTTATTATGATCTCCAGTACGCAAATTGGCGACATTCATATATGCTTTTCACGCTTGATAAAGACTATTATATATCGATCCAAAGTGTAAGGTTTTTTTATAGTTAAACATTAAATTATATATAGGCTTCTACGTTTTGACAGGAGAGTGTACTGCATACACTACCGAACTCTGTCTAATATGCCGAGTGTTAACGACACTAGGCAAACTCATTCGGGATATAGCACTTAGCACAATATTCTTGACACTCAGAAGCAACCATGTATTTGCCTGAGTGTAGAGTCTGACACTCAGCGTAAGGCGAAAAAATCGGACATACAACAAGTAGACGGAGTTGGTATGTTTGCTGGGTGTGAGGACATTTGGCAAAATATATACAAGTCGCGTGATCCACACCGGAGAAGTATGCACGGATAATGCCAAGATGACTCGATCGACGGGGTTCGCAGCGTCCTTGTTCTGGGGCACGTACCCCTGTCTCCTTCCCATCTTTGTTTTTTTGGTGGGCACACAATTGGGAAGGCGGTACACTGACCAATCAACCGCCAAATCAGTCCCTGCAGGTGCACGAACTGACAAGATCCCCTGGAGATCCTGATCACTGTTCTGCAAATCAACCAGCATCATCCATTGACTAGCTAACTTCCTGAAATGAAATCTCGTTAGGCCATTGGTGCCTCGTTGGCCACGAGTTTCCATTCTACAAATAGTTTATAACGCCGACGCACGTATACACGTCGCCCTGTTCAGATCAGATGTTAAAATGTTTGATTGAAGGCTAGACCACGCGTGCCACGCTTTGCCTCATCGCCTCATCGGCTCATCATATAGCCTCCAGCTCCAAGCTCCATCTCGCCGGGCAGAAGCTAGCGAGTGAGGCTCGCTTGAGGAGCTATCCATTTCTTCGATCTTATCAACTTCCAGTCATCCACAATGGCGGAGGCGACTTTGACGACCCTGGCTCTGCGGCTGCCGGCGGCCGCTGTGCTCCTGACGCTCGTGGTGACCACGGCCTCGGCTTCGGCGTACGCGGCGCCAAAGAACCGGAGCGGCAGTTGCTACGGCGCCTGTTCAGCTTCGGCGACTCGCTGATCGACACGGGCAACTTCATCCACTACTCCAAGGCGCCAGGCTCCGTGTCGCGCTCACCCTACGGCGAGACCTTCTTCGGCCGCCCCACCGGGCGCTGGTCCGACGGCCGCCTCATCGTCGATTTCATCGGTACGTGAGCACTCGCGCCACGCTTAATCACTTCACATGTGCCTGTGCATACACATCACGCACATAAATGAACATGCATGTACGCGCAGTGAAGCGGCTGGGGTTCCCGTACTGGCCGGCGTACCTAGAGGCGAAGTCGCCGGCGACCAAGGAGGACTTCCGGTACGGCGCCAACTTCGCGGTGGCGAGCGGCACGGCGCTGAACCAGCTCCTCTTCCGAAAGAAGCACCTCGACGTCAGCGCCATCACCCCTTACTCCCTCGGCATCCAGATCGGCTGGTTCAAGAAGGTGCTCGCCGCGATCGCCTCCACCGACGAGGAGCGGAAGGAGGTGATGGCCAAGTCGCTGTTCCTGGTGGGGGAGATCGGCGCCAACGACTACACCCACCCCTTCTTCCAGAACAGGACGATCGGCTGGGTCAAGCCCCTCGTGCCCCGGGTCATCAGATCCATTGGCATGTCCATCGAGGTACGTACGTGACGGCTCAAGATCCAAATTTAGCCGATGAGGACCACGCACGCTAGAGCACGGGCATGCTCGTTTCGCATACTCCTACAACATATCGGCGCCAACTGTTTGAGGAGTTGAGGTTGATGAAATGTGTTGACCTGAGCTTTACTCCCTCCATTTTTTATACTGTACAAGACCACTATCTCGTTTTTCAGATATCAAGAAACAAAAACTAATACTCCCTCCATTTTTGTTTAAAGGGCGCATCTTAAAATTCTCTGGGACCAAGGTGTATATCTATTGGATGAAAATCCTGGGCGTGGGAGCATCGGGGGTAACAGAGCTGCGCCTAACTAATCGCGATATTAACGCCGAGTAAACCCCACGCCCACTTGCATGGAGAAGGGAGAGGAGGCCTCGCATGTTCACACTTGCATGTGCTCCCACTTGCACTCATGTTCACACTTGCATGCGGTTGAGAAAGAGCAAACGGCAGCAGCCTAATGCGCCCCAATTAATAGGATAATTAAGAACCTGCGCCTTATTTCTGTTTGATTGTGAAAAAAACTGGTTTTGAAGAGGCGCCCTTTAAACAAAAATGGAGGGAGTAAATAACATAACTAACTGTGTGAAAAAACTCTGTTATTCGTGTTCATGGGTAATCAAATAAGTTGCGTCTTACGAGGCAAAAAACTAATCAACTTTTCGGAAAGAGACGGTTCCCTTCTATATATGGAAACTGTATTTTTGATAATGACTTTATATTTACCGAAGAGCGTAAATAAGTTGGTGGGAAGTAGATTAGATTTATATGAAAAAAAGTGGTGGCGGACAAAATATATTGCTAACAACTTAATTTGGCCATACTTTTTTTTAATGAAAATGGACCATCGGCCTATTGTTTAAAAATCAATAAATTCGCCGCCTCCTAGAGTAAGAGAACCGAAAACGAAAATATTTTATAAGACATCATGCTGCTAAATATTGGCATTATCTTTTGTGTTAGCAATGATGCGAATATAAAATCATTTTATTCAAGTGTCGGGACTATATATGTTGAACTAGTTTCTCTTTGTAAAACTTTGGTTATATTTAACTTTGTTGTTAAAGCATGTTTCATATGTGTTATTATGAAAAGTTCTGATCATTAGATAGCTCACTATTTATGTGTGTCTTTTCAAGTTAGTACTCCCATGGGATCAATACCAAAAACATGCCACTAAATATCTTAGCTCACTGTTTTAGACTTTGCTCGAGGCTGGCAAAAGATATTGCTAGTTACATTGGCTGGCTCCAAGAATAAGAGATCAAAAATACATTATAGGACATCATAGAGCTAATATGGCATTTTTCTTCCATGTTAGTCATGTTGGCAATGTGAAGTTAGAATTGTCCGACAAATTTATGGCAAAACAACTCACCAAAAAAGGATTATCACAATATATATGCTCAACTAATTTTCGGTTTGTAAAACTTTATAGTTGTTTTTTAACTATGTTTCATATTACTACTGTTATATCGTTCAGAAAATGACAACGTGTCACATTTCAACCTGATAATATCCTGATAACAAATAATTGTTCCCATCATTAGCCAGCTCGTCATTTACACGTGATTTTCCAAGCTAGTACACCACGGGGACTAGTGGTGGAGTACGAGATCACATTATTAGCCATTGGATCGAAGAGACTTAATGACTCATATTAATTTCGGACTATTGTAAAAGAGCTCTACCTATTTAAATTATATAATACACATGTGTCTTGATTTATTTTTCTAGATTTGTTAATTTAGCTTTCCATTTTATGCCTAACTCTTGCACGTTGTAACACTTTCGCTAGTTTGTTTACAAATTCTAGCGCTAAAATGCACAGGATCTAGAGAAGTACACAAAATACCGGGTCATCAGATCCATTGGCATGTCCATCGAGGTACGGCTCAAGATCCAAAGCCGATGAGGTGCAGGTTGCGACCATGCACGCTAGAGCGGCATGGGCATGCTCGTTTGCATACAAAATACCGGCGCCAGCTGCTTGAGCTTGATGAAATATCTGCCGTGTTGACCTTAACCCTTACAAAAAAGTTGGTGTGAAGATCAGATTTATCTAAAAAGGTGTGGCAGGCAAAATATATTACTAGCTAGTACTCCCAAAAACTAATTGTTGGAAATATATATTTAAAAACAACTCATCCAAAAGAATTATCACAAATATATATGTTGAACTAAGTTTATTATTTGTAAAAAATATTATATATAACTTTATGGTCCAAGTATGTTTCATATGTGTTAGTATTATATATTATGAGATAATGGTTGTATCAATGGATATATATATATCGTTCCAAATGGATATATATATATTATGAGATAATTTGCACGTGCAACGCACGTATGGATCGACTCGAAGTATTAGAAAATCTTCAATTTATAGATATGTGGTTTCACTAATATGCCAACCGTTTGGAATATAATCAGAACTTATCAGTGGCGAGAATTTGTATAAATCGATTATTATAGTACACATGCACATACAATGCAGGTCTATAGGTTAAAAAAAAATGCAGGTCTATAGAATCCGTCAAAACACTTGGTGTGGATCAATATAAAATTAATGAGTCAATTCAGAACCTTTGATAACAATAATAGGAAATCGTATAAAAAATATTTCAAATGAGTTCATTAAGCCTTGAGAAACAGAGCTACCAATAAAGGTTGTAGATCGACCTTAAACCATCTTGTCAGATTGAAAATGTACACATTATTCCAATTACGAATGATACTTTGTACATTTGTTTCTCACTGGCTTTTCTTTTAAATGAGGTCTGCAAGATAGATCTTGAACAAGATTAAAAATATATATGAATAAGCTGCAATCCATGTCTGGACCAAACAATTAATTTGTCAAACAGTTGCCATGAAAAAAATATCATGCTAGCACAAACTTCCTATTTTGATGAACCAAAATTTCACCAAACAATTCTATCAATTGTGTCCGTGCGTTGCATCGGAAGATACAAAATGTGTAGTGTGTATTTCCCAAGTCATAGTTGCACAACGCGCACGGGCCGCACGAAGGTTACAAAACTACCACTCTGCAATTTACATATCACTTAATATAAGTTATATCAATTTTGCAATATTATGTTCTTTTATGCCATAGAACTAATAACATAAAATTTTGTCACCAGTGGCAAACAAAACACATTTTGATGAGAGAAATCCAGAAAAATACCGACCTTGGCACTCCATGTACTGTAGCATAAATGCAAAGTATCTATAAAATGTTTTTTAACTACATTGTATTGCAGATCTGTCAGCCACGTCTAATCATTCATCAAAATAAAATCATGGTGAAATTTCCTCAATCTACAAAATCAAAGTATGAACGAAATTACCAATATTTAAAACATAACTGAAAGTAGAAATTAATATGATCATGATGTACTTACAAAAATAGTATCCCCTTCGGTAATGCTTTCCATCCAATAGGAGCAACAGTACACGATCTGAAAGACTATTTCCTTGGATCGAGTATGCAGTTCTGGTTGAGCTCTGCAAACTCAGGGACATTAGATGCTTTCATGAGACCACGTCTGAAATTCAAATTCGTCCGGGCATCCAGGACAAGATGCAAATGCTCTTGATGATATCATTCACGGCTTCTCTTCTCTCCTACTGTTCTCTACAAGAGAGGATGCAAGCGGACACTTGCCATGCCGCCGGCGCGTGCAGACATCGCTGCGGCCTACCAGTGCGCTGTTCAAACGCTGAAGCTGCTGCATATAGCCATCGAACTTCGCCCAAAATTAACCAGCTGATAGGAGCTGTTGCTCATGTATTTGTTGGAAGGGACTATGCAGCCAGAGGTTGCCACGGACATCGCCGAGCGCTAAAACAGGGGACGTATACTCCGCATCGCCGGTCAGTCAAGTCGGCGAGTCGGCGACTTACTGGGTCGTGTGGCAGCAGGCAGCATCGCGAACGCTGGAGGCGGCCGTGGGAGGGGCGGGTCGTTTTGTTTTCTTTAGAAACGGAGCAGGACGTGTCCGAGCTGGACTTTCGTCTGGTTTTCGAACGATTGTGTACTTGGTTTCTAGGGCATTGGTTTTGTTGAATGAGTTACGTGAGGAGCTAGCCACCGAAGGAAACGAACTCCTCCAAGATAAGAGTCCTGTTACGGTACAGACTGGGCTGGGCGCACGGGCACTGTTCGGTCGATCAAATCTAACCGGTGGCAATCCACACGTAATTATTAAGAAATTGAAAAGGTGTGTTGAGTTGTCAAACATTGGGACGATCTGGAGCGTTGATCAAATATTGAACGGTTGTGATTTAATGTATCAACACAAGTTTGCTCTTTTAATAGTAGTATAGATAGTGAATATTCTCCATGCCTTTTCAAGTTAGTACCCGCATAGGATCAGTACCAAAAACATGGAGTAGAGATTTATTACTCCCGGGTTCCAATGCTCCTCGACTTAAAAAAACTAAAAATTATAGTTATATAAGTTTCCAAGAAGTCTGGAAATAATCCGGCACGTTGTCAATGATATATCCCACAAACGTGCGAAATCTCGATTTGAAAGACTTTCTATTCGGATCTACACAAAAATCAAAAATTGTGGATCTAAATGTACACACTTTCAGATCTCCAAAATATACAACATTTGTCTTTTTTTTGCAGCCCAAAATATAAAGTATATAGAATCAAGATTTTTCATGATTGTGGGATGCATTATTTGCAATATGCAGGAATTTTTTCAGGTTTTTTTCTAAATTTATAAATATGATTTTTGAAAAAAATAAAATAAGTAGAGGAGCACTGGAGGTTGAGAGCCAAAAGTGTTTTCCAGACTACATGCCACTATTCTTAATTTTCTGTTTTAGACCTTTCTCGGGGATGGCAAAACATATTTGCTAGTTACTTCGGCTGGCTCCAAGAATAAGAGAATCAAAAATACTTAGGACAATGAATATATTTATGTTCACTAATTTTGGTTTGTAAATCTTTGTAGTTTTTTCTACTTTATAGCTATAGCTTTGAGAGAATGGTAATATCCACGTGCCAAGATATATCATTTCAGCATGATAATATGTTGGCACTTGAACAAATAAAGGTCTTATGCCCCCCTTCGACGCAAAGGCCGGGTCATTTCCCCTTTTCGAAGAAAGTGAATAATTGTTCTGATCATTGGCTAGCTCTTGAGTTACATGTGACTTTCCAATTTTATGGCTAACTCTTGCACGTTGTTACACTTTCACTAGTTTGTTTACAAATACTAGCACTAGAATACACAGGATCAACAGAATTACACACCAACCAGATAAAAATTACCACCACAAAAAGGAAATTATCATATAAAAAAATAACTTCTCTGTCAATTTCAGGCTCTGATCGAGCTGGGAGCCAAGACCATCTACGTGCCGGGCGTCTTCCCGCTCGGCTGCCTTCCGCGGTACCTTTTCTTCTACCGTGGCGGCGAACCCAGCGACTACGACTACACCGGCTGCCTCAAGTGGTTGAACGGTCTCACCGGCTTCCACAACCACATGTTGAAGGCCAAGATCGGTGAACTCCGCCGCGCCCACCCCGGCCTGTCCATCACCTACGTCGACTACTACGACGAAGTCCTCAACATCATCACTGCTCCGGCGCGAAACGGGTTCGACGCGGGAAAGGTGTTGTACGCGTGCTGCGGCGGCGGCGGGCCGTACAACGCCAACCTCACCGTCCACTGCTCGGATCCAGGGATGGTGCGGTGCCCGGACCCGTCCAAGTACGTGTCTTGGGACGGCCTGCACATGACGGAGGCCGTGTACAGGATCATGGCCCGCGGCATACTCGACGGCCCGTTCGCCATGCCACCGATCATGTCTAGGTGCAACCACAGATAGACGTGAAGAGAAAATGTGTATTCATTTCTTTGAGATTTCTTAAATTGCTCCGAGCATCCCATGTTGCACGCTGAATAAGAACGTTTTCTTGTAGCTGTCGGTCGATATATACATCGATCCAGTATATATATGCATAGCATGCGTGCCAACATTCGTTGCGTTGATTTATGTAATTCTGAACTACAAATCAAATTGTTCAAGTTAGCTAATCAAGCTACAAATTTCCCTGCTCTTTATCTAGCTTACCAACTCCTCATTTTTGACTATTTTCTCACGGCAGATTATAAAATACCAGCCACAAAATGACCAGTCCCTCCCCGTGGTGTAGCCATAGGCCGTCAGGCGAACTCGTGTTTGCCTGTTTTTGTGGCCTTGAGACTGGACTTCACTTTCATGTCAGATCAACACTCCTCACCATAAGGGGAGAGCAAGGCGATGGACGTCGCGGACGAAGATGAGTAGATGACAAGATGTTGCCTCGAGATTGACAGGAGCTAGGTCGAGAGGGATCAACTGCTTGCTTGAAAATTTGATACTGAACTAGGAAGACTTCGACGATGTGACGATACAACGATGAAAGTAACTCACAATGATGTCATGATTAAGAATGACATAACTGGGAAGATAGATTGGAGGTTCACTCGATTCTATGGACAACTGTGAGATTGAAAATGAGAAGAAGCTGGGGTCGTGAATATGATAATCCGTAGCTATGTGCTGGAGAATACTGTCGCATGACTTATATATCTAGGTTTTTCAGTCCTCCCATACACCTAGGATAATCGCCGGCAAGGAGATCACGGCAAAAGTCAGGCTAGATAGGGATTTATTTGGAGATGAAAGGTGCATGGAGTCCTTTGACAATTCAGAAGTACATCACATCCAAACTAGTTAATCAGATCACTGTGTGCACTGTTGATCTTGATTAGAAGCACTGATTGGCTTCAAAGGGATGCTTCGAGGATACCGTTTCGATATGGAAATATGTGACCATAACATGAAAGATATGCACATGTCGACGACTGATTATCACCTGATCATCAACTAATTTGTCACAGAAGTTGCATGTAGTTTTGAAATAATACAAGTGCGGAACTCTCCTCATTAGTGACCATCACAAAATGTGGAAATTAAAAATTTATATAGTATGCTCAAAACACAGGAAGATATCAAAGCACGCAAAATATGTATCATCAATCGTGTTAAAAAAAACTTACATATGCAGTATATATTCAACACACACTTAACAAAGGGAAACTACAACACCATAAAGGAATAATAACTTCGATTTTATCGTCCAAATAGGCCTCTAACCCCGACATCCGGACGCACGCCTTTTCATGGACTGTATCTGAGTCCAAACTTCAGTTGCTAGCACTACGTCAGGTCCCCTGTTAGTAGGCACTCGAAAGTGCCTCCAATTGTTGTAAAAGTGCCGGCAAATGTTTTTAGAGGAAAAAAAAAGTGATAGATATATTCATGTTGGCAAATGTATTTAGTGGCAGTATAAAAAAGTGCCTCAAAATTCAATTACTGGCAGTATAAAAAGTGCTTCAAAATTCAATTACTGACAGTATAAAAAATGCCTCAAAATTCATTTACTGGCAGTACAAAAAGTGCCTCAAAATTCATTTACTTGCACATGTAATAGTGCCTCAAAATTCAATTACTGGCAGTACATAAAGTGCCTCAGAATTCAATTTCTAGCAGTACAAAAAGTGCCGCAAAATTCATTTACTTGCACATGTAATAGTGCCTCAAAATTTAATTACTGGCAGTACATAAAGTGCCTCAGAATTCAATTTCTGGCATTACAAAAAGTGACTCAAAATTTATTTACTTGCACATGTAATAGTGCCTCAAAATTCATTAACTGGCAGCACAAAAAGTGCCTCAAGATTCATTTACTTGCACATGTAATAGTGCCTCAAAATTCAATTATTGGCACATACGAAAGTGCCTCCAAATTCATCTACTTGCACTTCAACCAGTGCCTCTAACTACATTTTCAGGCAGTTTTAATATAATGCTACTACATATTCAAAATTATTACAGTTTCACACCAAAGCCTGAAAATACGAAGCCACAATGATACAGAGCAAGTAGCTTCAATTGTTTAACCAATACAGTTCCACAATGACCACAGTGCGAAAGCAAGTACGAACTTCAGTAATATTCCACAATACAGGAGCAAGTATAAAATTATACGACAGTAGTACGAACTGGAGCATCTATGAGACAAAGCAAGTACCATCTTCAGTTTCTTTTCTTCTTGGCTGTCTTCTGTGAATCAGGTACCATCTGTGAATCATAGACCAGCTGCTGTGAATCAGATGCCAGCTGCTAGACAGATTTCCTCTTCACACTTTTGCTCTTCACACTTTTGATGTCTTGTCCTTTGGAATCCTTTGCTTCTGACCTTCTCTTCTCTACTTCTTGTCCTCTTGAATCCTTTGCTGCTGACCTTCTCTTCTCTTCTTCTTCTAGAAATAGATACCTGTTCGCAGATTGTTGTTCCAGGGTAAGGTTAACCCCATCAGATCGTCTATGCACTCTCAAGACTTTGTCAATGTCACTAAATATCTTGGCAGTCTGCCTGTCCATTTCTTCAGGCCCAACCTGAAGTATTATTTGCAGAAATCAGTTTCTGTTTGATTGCACTAGGTAATTGACAAGTACAGCATAATAATATGCTACAGTGGTAGTTGCACTTACATAATTCTTTGGCCATGCTACAGTATGCGCTTGAGCCTGTCCCAGTAACTTAATTGTTCCCTTTGCTTGTGGCAGCCTAGTTGAACTATTCATAATCATGTTGATTGTAACATCAAGGTAGTCACCTCTGTCACGCATAACTGTCCCTAGTGTTACTACATCTTCACTTTTTGGAGATGTTAGCTGAACATCCATCCCTGGTTTTATCACTACTGCCTCTTTTTTCTTCTTCTCTTTGTTGTATTGCTTCAAATTCTCATCTGCCTTCTCTTGTTTTACTTTGTGAATTTTGTTTTGGTTTGTACTCTACAGTTAAGATGAATATCATTTAGTAAACATAAATCACTAAGTCATATTCCTTTGAATAATCAGAAGTCATTTAACATATGTACCATTCACCAAACCTACGTACCTTTGCCAGCAATTTTCTTAACGGTTGGTTCACTTCTTTGTCTGCAACTTCTTGGGGATGCTTTGCTTCAGGAACTTCAACTTGTTCTGAACTGCTTTCTTTCATTTGCAAGTTGTCTAAGATTTCTTCATGGCTTTTCTTCAGGAACCTCAACTTGTCTTTAACTTCTTTTTTTCCTTTATCTGCAGCATCTTCAGGAGGCTTTGCTTCAGGAACAACATTCATATTTGCTACCTACATTTTATCATGAATATTAATTAGCCTTAGCATGCATATCAATTAGCCTTGAACACCAATTGGTTAAGACTTGTTTGTGGTGTCCATTTAGTTTTGCTACCTAGAATTAGCATGAACATCAGAACAACTAGAATCACATCAAGTACCTTGGCCTGCGAACCTTCTACGTCACTAGTAGAATCTCCTTGCTTCATTTTCATGTCTTCTGGTTGACTTGGTTTTGTTAGTTCAAATGCTTCAAAGCGTACCATGGCCTGACTTAATTTTTCTTCCATAATTGCTCCTCTTGACATGGCTTCATTTAATTTCTCCTCCATACTTCCACTGATCGACATCATTGTGTGTATCATGTTCCTGAGCTCTCTGTTCTCTTTTGTACTCTCATGTAGAGCAGCCAGAGCTCTCGACAGTTGCTCAGATCCTTTACCTCCCACTACCATTCCCAGTCCATGCCTTGAAGAGTTTTTTGCTTTGGGGAATAGGGTTGAATATAGATCACCATCATGAGCTTCCTCACCAAGAAGAGCAGGTTTTGAAGCTAATTCTTCATTTTTTTTCTGCAAATAAGAATGTCCATGTTATTTCAGTTACTTAATGCTATATGGGACTGTCATTAAGTGGAGGTACTTGAGAACTTACAATTTTCTCTCCAGCAAATTTATTAACTGGTTCTTTTTTCCTGTTCGTGTGAGTTATTCTATAAAGCTCTGCCCTCCCAACACTTCTTCCTTCCTTTATCTCCTGTTAGCACACACATGGCACAAAGTATATTTTTCAGTTTGTTTCGGAAATTCACTGGTAGATGCTTTATTAACATAAAATCATTACCTGTTGATCATGAACCACAGCGAAACTCCTTGAGCCAGCAGTATGAGTTCCATTTTGCTGGTCTTTTCTTGCAGTTCTGTTTAGTTTGGACAATGCCTGCAATGGAAAATTCATTACATAGTGTGCTACTTCATATCCCTATTTAGTCTATCAGTTTAAGTTCTGAACTACCTTGGCTCTATCTGATTTCCAATGTATTACTAGCCACTGCCATTGTGAACCAGGGATTCTGTCGTCGCATCCATTGAAAATATTTGTTGCTGTTGATAACTTTTTCTTGTAATATTTCCTCTTCAGATAAGCTTTGAAATCCTTCCATTTCTTGCTTGCCGACTTGAGGACCCAAGGCTTATAGAGTTCATCAATTTCGAAGAAATCCTGCAATATATTCATATGATTACAGTCCAGTTGAGAGCATTGTATACAGTAGGTAACACAAGCTTACACAAGATTGAGGGAGATACCTTGACTGTGTTCCACAGCTTTTCTTTCTCACACTTTGGGACCTTAGTCCAGTTGGTTTGTGTTAATGGGATTTCTTTACCTTTGACCAAGCTTCCAATGAAACCAGTGAGAGCACTTGTCCTCAGACCACATGGTTGTCCAAATTTGTTGAACTCGAGCCTTATTTTGCAGTTTGGGTTATAAACCTAGAACCCCTTGAGTTCAGTTGGTCCTCTGCCTTTTTTCTTCTCATTTGTTGTACCTACAGTATATAATTTGCGAGCTCATTATAAACAGCATAGTACTGATTGAATGCAATTAAGAAAAAATTACACTTGAGTAATGTCAATACCTTGCATATTTAGGTAATCAGTTGATCCATTTTCATATGCTTCTTCTTGCGTGTCGTCACTGTCAGATCCTGAGTCTGCAGGCTCTAAATCAGCATCTTCAACCTCATCTTCCAACTCTTTCTCCTCCTCTTTCACCTCATCTTCTAACTCTCTCTCCCCTCCTCTTTCACCTCATCTTCCAACTCTCTCTCCTCCTCTTTCACTTCTTCCTGTTTTTTGAAGCATGAAATATTAGTTACTACAGTTAGCAGTGTGCAATAAATTCAGATATAAGATTGAAGTTCGTTCAGTTCAGTTCACTTACATTTAAATTTCCTTTGTAAATTACTTTCTCTGCAGCAAGACGCATGAACCTTGGAAAAACCTCCCTATTGTAACTGCTGGATGGTGGCAGTCCTAGTTGCAACAACTTTTGGTTCACTTCTTCCATCCTTGATTCCTGACTGTCCATTGGTACTGTTCCTACAAACATATGTACTTATTACATGAGTTTTAAAAAGACTAAATTGCAGGATTTAATTTGAGGAAACATAACAGTATAAAGAAAACAAGTAGAAAACAACAATCACCTACTCATGTTATACATCAATTCTAGGTTCCATGTCATAGTAATCTCTAATTTGAGGAAAGACAACCGAATACCAGTCCTCATCAACCAAATCTTGTACATAGTAGACTTGCTCTGCTTGACTAGCAAATATGAATGGCTCATATTGCATGTCATGTCCAGTACTGAACCTGTTGTAATTGAACTGAGTAATTCCAAATTTTTCTAATGTTCTAATTCCATTAGGCTTTGCCCATTCACATTTGAATAAAACCACACTTGCTTGGTTTGAGTAGTTCAGCTCTACTATTTCAATTATTTTGCCATAATATACTACTTCTCCAGTTGCAGGATTCTTGTCCTTTGAACTAGAATAACTAGAGGTTGTGGATTTGATTGATACTCCATCACACTGTGTAGTCTTTCCCTGTGCATACACCTTAGTATGGAAGACACATCCATTAATGTTGTAGCTGTTGTATGTCCTCACCATCATGTAAGGTTTCTGAGCAAGCAGGAAAATTTATGGTGAAATTTCTACACCCTGAGAAGTCAAATCTCGCATGTGATCGACAAACCAAGCAACGAATTTGTTGTGATGTTCATTTTCCACTTCTCTGATCCTTCTTTTTCTGCCAGCAAATAGAAGTTGCTTATGTTGACTAGCATAGCATTTAACTGCGGGGCAATTGAACAGAACATATCTCTGAGCTTGTGCCCACGAAATAAAATCTAATTCCCTAGTAGTACAAGCAGACAGTGGTTTCCCAAGTTTTATCAAGTACTTTTTTCAGTAGGAGATGCAGTACTAGCACCATCATCATGCCTAGCAACTCTGTTGAATTTGGTCCTGCCACCATGCACATACCTAGAACAAAAGGTCAAACTTTCATCTAGGACATAAGCTTCAGCAATAGACCCTTCAGGATGGCTTCTTGTGTGGACTGAACCTTTAAGTTTTCCAACAAACATTTCTGTTGACCACTGATACGTCTCAAACGTATCTATAATTTTTGATGTTCCATGCTTGTTTTATACCAATTGCTACATGTTTTGCATCTACTTTATATCACTTTTATACATTTTTTGGGACTAACCTATTAACAAGATGCCGAAGTGCCAGTTCCTGTTTTCTGCTGTTTTTGTATTCCAGAAAAGCTAGTCTGGAAATATTCTCGGAATTGGACGAAACTACACGGGAGTCCCTATTTTACCAGAACTCATCTGACGGACCAAAGAGGCGACGGAGAGGAGCCACGTGGGCCCCACACGTGGCCAGGGCGCGGGCCCCCCTCTGCGCGCCCAGGGTGGTGTGGGCCCCACAGGCCTCTCCAGCCGCCGCCCTTTCGCCTACTTATTCCCCCCGACGCGAAAACCCTAAGTACCTGAGCAAATATCCACGAAAAGTTCCAGAGACGCCGCCGTCGTCAACCCTAGCTCGGGAGGGTTCAGAACCTCTTCCCGGCACCCTGCCGGAGAGGGGAATCGTCACCGGAGGCTTCTACATCGCCATGCCTGCCTCCGGAGTGATGCGTGAGTAGTTCATCCTTGGACTACGGGTCCATAGCAGTAGCTAGATGGTTGTCTCTCCACTTTGTGCCATCATGTTTAGATCTTGTGAGCTGCCCTACATGATCAAGATCATATTATTGTAATGCTACATGTTGTGTTTGCTGGGATCCGATGAATATTGAATATTATGTCAAGTTGATTATCAATCTATCTTATATGTTATTTAAGATCTTGCATGCTTTCCGTTACTCGTAGATGCTTTGGCCAAGTAGATGCTTGTAACTCCAAGAGAGAGTATTTATGCTAGATAGTGGGTTCATGTCTCCGTTTAACCTGGGACAGTGACAGAAAGTTCTAAGGTTGTGGATGTGCTGTTGCCACTAGGGATAACCTAACGATGCTATGTCCACGGACATATGTGTTTGTTTACATTACGCACTTTACTTAATGCAATTATCCGTTGCTTGCAACTTAATACCAACGGGGACTCGGATGACAACCCGGCGGTGGATTATTAGTCATAGATGCTGTTGGATAACGATCTATGTATTATGTCGTAATGCCCAATTAAATATCATAGTAGTCAACATGTCATGTATATGCATTGTCATGCGCTCACTATTCGTCAATTGCCCAGCTGTAATTTGTTCACCCAACATGTTAGTTATCTTTTATGGAGAGACACCACTAGTGAACTGTGGACCCCGGTCCATTCTTTTACACTGATTAAACAACCACAAACTGCAAACTGTTCCTTTTTCATTCTCTGCAATTTAATACTCATTTTCCACACCATACGTTTAATCCTTTGTTTTCAGCAAGCCAGTGAGATTGACAACCTCACTGTTTCGTTGGGGCAAAGTAGTTTGATTGTGTTGTGTGCAGATTCCACGTCAACAGTCCAGACTCCCTCAACAACACTATTTTTCTGGCGCCGTTGACAACCTTCTGAAGAGTTGCTGCTCCTACTGGTTCGATAACCTTGGTTTCTTTCTGAGGGAAAACTTGCTGCTGACTACATCATACCTTCCTCTTGGGGTCTCCCAACGAACGTGTGTTTCACGTCATCAAGCTATTTTTCTGGCGCCGTTGCCGGGGAGACAGCAGTCTTCTGCAAGGGGAGTTTCACGCTTCCAATCTCTTTACTTTGTTTTTGTCTTGCTTAGTTTATTTTATTTTATCTTGTTTGCTTTCAATTATCAAAAACACAAAAAAATTAGTTACTTGCATCTAGTTTACTTTCAAGTTATTTTCTGTACTGTTTTTATTTCTGCTAAAATGAGTACTCCTGAGAACACTAAGTTGTGTGATTTCACTAGCACGAACAACAATGATTTCATATGCACACCTATTGCTCCACCTGCTGCTTCAGCAGAATTTTATGAAATTAAACCTGCACTTTTAAATCTTGTTATGAAAGAGCAATTTTCTGGTGTTAGTACTGATGATGCTGCTGTTCACCTTAATAACTTTGTTGAACTTTGTGAAATGCAAAAGCTCAAGGAAGTAGATGGTGATATTATTAAACTGAAACTTTTTCCTTTCTCCTTGAGAGGACGTGCTAAAGAATGGTTGCTATCTTTGCCTAGAAATAGTATTGATTCATGGACTAAATGCAAAGATGCTTTTATTGGAAAATATTATCCTCCTGCTAAGATTATTTCTTTGAGAAGTAGCATAATGAATTTTAAGCAATTTGATAATGAACATGTTGCTCAAGCATGGGAGAGAATGAAATCATTGGTTAAAAATTGTCCCACTCATGGACTGACTACTTGGATGATCATCCAAACCTTCTATGCAGGATTAAATTTTTCTTCGAGGAATTTATTGGATTCGGCCGCTGGAGGTACCTTTATGTCCATCACTTTGGGTGCTGCAACAAAGCTTCTTGATGATATGATGATTAATTATTCTGAGTGGCACACCGAGAGAGCTCCAACAGGTAAGAAGGTAAATTCTGTTGAGGAAACCTCCTCCTTGAGTGCCAAAATTGATACTATTATGTCTATGCTTGCAAATGGTCAAACACATGTTGATCCAAATAATGTTCCTTTAGCTTCTTTGGTTGCTCAAGAAGAGCATGTTGATGTGAACTTCATTAAAAATAATAATTTCAACAACAATGCTTATAGGAATAATTTTGGTAATAGCAATTATAGGCCCTATCCTTCTAATAGTGGCAATGGTTATGGAAATTCCTATAGTAACTCCTACAATAATAATAAGAGTGTACCCTCTGATCTTGAAGTTATGCTTAAGGATTTTATTAGTACACAAACTGCTTTCAATAAAACTGTTGAGGAGAAATTTGGGAAAATTGATGTGCTTTCCTCTAAAGTTGATAGTCTTGCTCTTGATGTTGACTTATTGAAACTAAAGAACATGCCTCATGATGTTAAAGAGAGCAAAACTCTCAATGCTATACAAGTTAAAATTGATAACAATGTGAGGATGTTAGCTGAATTGCATGCTAGATGGGAAAGAGAGGATGAAATTGCTAGAAAGAACAATATTGCTAGAGTTTATACTATTACTACTTCTGAAAATGCTTCAAACTCAAGTGTTAACAAACCTCCTACCATTAATGGCAAGATAGTTGGTGTTGGTAATGTTTCCACTTCTATTGCAAAATGTCCTAAATTGCCTGATAACTCTGAAACTGTCCTTGATAAAGATGCTGAAATTTCTAGCAATAAGGAAGAGAATAATTCCATTACTTTTGATGATAATGACTTTGATTTTGATGGTTGCAATATTTCTGAAGTAATTAAGTTCTTGCAAAAGCTAGCTAGAAGTCCTAATGCTAGTGCTATAAACATGGCTTTTACTAAACATATTACTAATGCTCTCATACAAGTTAGGGAAGAGAAATTAAAACATGAAGCTTCTATCCCTAGGAAGTTAGAAGATGGTTGGGAGCCCATCATTAAATTGAAATTGAATGACTTTGATTGCAATGCTTTGTGTGACCTTGGTGCTAGTATTTCTGTTATGCCTAAAAGATTATATGATATGCTTGATTTAGCACCTTTGGAAAATTGTTACTTGGATGTTCACCTTGTTGATTCTACTATTAAAAAACCTTTGGGAAGAATTGATGATGTTCTTATCATGGTTAACAACAATTATGTCCCCGTTGATTTTATTGTCTTGGATATTGAGTGCAATCCATCATGCCCTATTGTGTTGGGAAGACCTTTTCTTAGACTGTAGGTGCTATTATTGATATGAAAGAAGGGAATATAAAATATCAATTTCCTCTCAAGAAAGGTATGGAACACTTTCCTAGGAAGAAGATTAAGCCACCTTATGATTCTATTGTTCGAACAAATTACAATGTTGATGCTTCTTCACTTGGTAATACTTGATGCATGCTTTGTGCCTAGCTAAAAGGCGTTAAAGAAAAGCGCTTATGGGAGGCAACCCATTTTATTTTTCTGCAATTTTTCTTTTATTGAGTCAAGGAGTTTGTTTACTTCTGTAGCAACTCCTTTGTATCTTTATTTTCTCGCATTGTTGTGCCAAGAGTAGCCTCTAATGATAAGATGATGCTTAATTTTGATTGCTGCGCAGAAACAGATTTTTGCTGTTCACTGTACGAAATTCCTAAAATCACCAGATTGTTAAAAATCTGAAATTTTTGTGCGTAATCTTTATGAATGTCTGAAACTTTCATTAGTTCAGAGTTTCTCGATCTGAGCGTCGTAAGTGCCTCGAAAAAATTCGTCTTTGCGGACTGTTCTGTTTTAGACAGATTATGCCTTTTTATTTTTCGCATTCTCTCTTTTACTAGTGTTGAGTGAAATTCTTTTTTGGGTGGAAGAGCTTCACATAACATCAGTGGCTGTAGCTAATGTTTAAAGTAACAAATCATATTGCGTCTTTATAGAACATGTGAATTTTTGATTATGCACTAACCCTCTAATGAGATCTACTTTGAGTTTGGTGTGACGGAAGTTTTCAAGGGTCAAGAGAGAAGGATGATATAATAGGATCAAGAAGAGTGAAGAGCTTAAGCTTGGGGAGGCTCCCATGGATCTCCCCAGCATATTTCAAGAAGACTCAAGCGTCTAAGCTTGGGGATGCCCAAGGCATCCCCTTCTTCATCGTCAAAATTATCAGGTCATCTCTAGTGAAACTATATTTTAATTCTTTCACATCATATGTGCTTTTCTTGGAGCGTCTGTGTGCTTTTATTTTCAGTATTGCACTTTTATTTTCAATAAAGCTTGACTGGACCCTAGCATTCTTGATTGGGAGAGAGACACGCTCCGCTTTTTCATGAGAATACTCCTATTCTTCACTTATATTTGTTGAGTATTCATATCTAGCGCTGTTCAGCTTTTAGCTCTTGTTTTCATGTATCTCTTGTCAGAGCTATTAGCTTTCTTTTGTAGAAAGTACTCTCTTGCTTCACTTATATTTGTTTGGAGAGTTGATGAAATAAATTGATTGGTGTTTGGTTGGTTCAGAAAATGTTGCATGTGGTAATTGGTATAAGGAAAAACTTGCTTAATCTTGTAGATCACTAAAATGGATAACTTGATGCTTGTCAATTGTTTTGAGTTAACAAGTAGATCATGATTAAATTGTGCATCACATGAGTTAAGCCTATTAGTGAAGAACTACCGCTTGTTGAAAATTTGGTTTGCATCGGTGGTACCTCTAAGGTCTAGATATTTTCTAATAACAGGGTTTGGTTAACAAGGAAGACGGTATGAAGTCTTATAACGTTTGCAATATGTTTGTCATATAAAACTTGGTGTACGGGTTGATATTCTTGTTTGCTTACATAACCTTGCTAGCCTAAACTCTGTACTGAGAGGGAATGCTTCTCGTGCATCCAAATCCTTGAGCCAAAATCCATGCCATTTGTGTCCACCATAACTACCTATATGTGGTATTTCCTTGCCACTCCAAGTAAATTTTTCATGTGCTACCTTTAAATTATTCAAAATGTTATTATTCCCTTTTTGTGTCAATGTTTACTAGCTCATGAGGAATTAGTGTGGTTATTCTTTATTCTATTTGTCGAGTGGACTTTTACACCTGGACTAGTGGCATATACATCCGCTTATCCAATAACTTGCAAAAAGAGCTGGCAACGGGGTGCCCAGTCCCAATTAATTCTCTTCACACTTTTGCCCTGATTCATCAGTAAGCAATGACAAACAGTGAAATACCTGAATGTGTGTAAACCAAAGAGAAAGAGGGATGATCTGCCTTGCTGGTAGAAATAACGTCCTTCATGGGAGCCGCTCTTAAAAGTCCGTTCGACAGGTAGAATACTGTTCTCACCCGCTACCATTCGTTGACAATTAACAAACACCTCTCAAAAATAGATACTCCTCCATGGTATGTGATTGATGGAAGGCACCCGAGGATTCGGTTAGCCATGGCTTGTGTTAGCAAGGTTGGGAGGAGTATCAAATATTTTATGCAATCTCTATATGCTTTCAAAAACCTAAAAGCTCTAGCACATGATTTAATCCCTGCTTCCCTCTGCGAAGGGCCTTTCTTTTACTTTTATGTTGAGTCAGTTTTCCTATTCTTTCTGTCTTCCACAAGCAAACACTAGTGTCAACTTTGTTACAACATGCGTTATATGCAATGTATTGGACTTGTTATACTACTTTGTGTTGACAATATCCATGAGATAAATATGTTGAAAGTTGAAGCAAATGCTGAAACTAAATTCTTCCTTTGTGTTGATTAAATACCTTTTGTTAGAAACTATTGCTTTATGAGTTAACACTTATGCAAAACTGTTTGATGCTTGTCTCGAAAGTACTATTCATGAAAACGTTTAGCTTGTGTGATTCATTGTTTACTCATTATCTATTTGTAGCAAATTATAGACCATTGACTTGGATCACTTCATTCATTTACATGTGCCTTGCAATATTATATGATCAAGATTATGATAGTAGCATGTCACCTCAAAAATTATTTGTTTTTATCGTTTACCTACTCGAGGACGAGTAGGAACTAAGCTTGGGGATGCTGATACGTCTCAAACGTATCTATAATTTTTGATGTTCCATGCTTGTTTTATACCAACTAGCAAATTCCCTATGCGTTGCAACGGGTTTAAATTTGTGTCCCCATGGTCTCTTAAACGTATATCCGTCGCATAAGTTGCACGTTTAAACGTGAGAACATATAAACATCCACGTATATGGAAAAACCTCACACAGTATTATGGAATCATTAACATTTTCACTTCACATAATTCAACATCGTAATTCATAAGCATGTAACATAAGGATCGAACTAATAAGCTCTTATTACATAAATATTATTTTGAACCACTAAATATATTGTTGCAAAACATTGTATTTGGCTTGCATGTTTTTTTTTGAAATTATTTGGCTTGCATGTTACATTAGTAGGATTACCATAAACTTGTTTCTCGGATCGGAATGGGGCAAACAAATCGGCACTTGGGTTAGTTTAATACAAACAAATCGGAACCAGCAAATCAGTCCCACGTTGCATTATGTGCCTACATTTAGCACGAGCAAAGTGGCAAGCAAAGGCACTGCATCACCACTGAATCGATCGATCCCCTTTAGGCCTTTACCCCTCCCGTTCCCTGCTCTCGTCGTCGGCCGCTCCTCACCACCACCGACGCGGCCGCCGCCCGCTGCTGCCCGCCCATGGCCATGGGTCCCTACCTGCCTCCCTCTACCCCTGCCCCCTACTGCTGCTCCTCCCGATCTCCCGTAGCGGTGGCCGCCGCTGCCGGTCTTCCGGCAGCAGCAGGAGCTCGTCGACCGGCCTTCCTTTTCACTCCACCAACTGATCTTCAGTCTTCACCACCGGCACCCCTAGCTCCACTCCACCGAGGCACCGAGCCACCAACTGCTCTTCACCAATCACCACCTGGCCATGGGAGAGGAGATTGGAATTTGTTGGGCGAAGCAGTTCGGGCGGTAGCAGTGACGCTTCGATCCGGTCATGCAGCGGGAGACGGAGTCGCGGGGGCGGCGGAGTTTTTTCTTCCGATCCGGTTGGCGGAGCGGCGGCGGAAATCCGCGCGTGGGGAGCAGAGGAGAAGGATGGTACAGGAAATAACTGTTCGGGATAAGTTATGGACTGCGGGCTGATTACCTGTTTTCTGAGGGGCTAAAACGCAAAATCGCCACGACGTACCACCACGGTCGTTTACGTATATTATATAGTAGAGATTGCTACATGTTTTGCATCTACTTTATATCACTTTTATACATTTTCTGGGACTAACCTATTAACAAGATGCCGAAGTGCCAGTTCCTGTTTTCTGCTGTTTTTGTATTCCAGAAAAGCTAGTCCGGAAATATTCTCGGAATTGGACGAAACTACACGGGAGTCCCTATTTTACCAGAACTCATCTGACGGACCAAAGAGGCGACGGAGAGGAGCCACGTGGGCCCCACACGTGGCCAGGGCGCGGGGCCCCCTCTGGCGCGCCCAGGGTGCGTGTGGGCCCCACAGGCCTCTCCAGCCGCCGCCCTTTCGCCTACTTATTCCCCCGACGCGAAAACCCTAAGTACCTGAGCAAATATCCACGAAAAGTTCCAGAGACGCCGCCGTCGTCAACCTAGCTCGGGAGGGTTCAGAACCTCTTCCCGGCACCCTGCCGGAGAGGGGAATCGTCACCGGAGGCTTCTACGTCGCCATGCCTGCCTCCGGAGTGATGCGTGAGTAGTTCATCCTTGGACTACGGGTCCATAGCAGTAGCTAGATGGTTGTCTCTCCACTTTGTGCCATCATGTTTAGATCTTGTGAGCTGCCCTACATGATCAAGATCATATTATTGTAATGCTACATGTTGTGTTTGCTGGGATCCGATGAATATTGAATATTATGTCAAGTTGATTATCAATCTATCTTATATGTTATTTAAGATCTTGCATGCTTTCCATTACTCGTAGATGCTTTGGCCAAGTAGATGCTTGTAACTCCAAGAGAGAGTATTTATGCTAGATAGTGGGTTCATGTCTCCGTTTAACCTGTGACAGTGACAGAAAGTTCTAAGATTGTGGATGTGCTGTTGCCACTAGGGATAACCTAACGATGCTATGTCCACGGACATATGTGTTTGTTTACATTACGCACCTTACTTAATGCAATTATCCGTTGCTTGCAACTTAATACCAATGGGGGACTCGGATGACAACCGGCGGTGGATTATTAGTCATAGATGCTGTTGGATAACGATCTATGTATTATGTCGTAATGCCCAATTAAATATCATAGTAGTCAACATGTCATGTATATGCATTGTCATGCGCTCACTATTCGTCAATTGCCCAGCTGTAATTTGTTCACCCAACATGTTAGTTATCTTTTATGGAGAGACACCACTAGTGAACTGTGGACCCCGGTCCATTCTTTTACACTGATTAAACAACCACAAACTGCAAACTGTTCCTTTTTCATTCTCTGCAATTTAATACTCATTTTCCACACCATACGTTTAATCCTTTGTTTTCAGCAAGCCAGTGAGATTGACAACCTCACTGTTTCGTTGGGGCAAAGTAGTTTGATTGTGTTGTGTGCAGATTCCACGTCAACAGTCCAGACTCCCATCAACAACACTGTTTTTCTGGCGCCGTTGACAACCTTTTGAAGAGTTGCTGCTCCTACTGGTTCGATAACCTTGGTTTCTTTCTGAGGGAAAATTTGCTGCTGACTACATCATACCTTCCTCTTGGGGTCTCCCAACGAACGTGTGTTTCACGTCATCAACCACATGTTCCTAAATTGAACAGGTCCAGCCTGTCTAACCTCTTTTGACAGAGGAAGCACTAGATGCTCCATTATGTCAAAGAAAGAGGGAGGGAATATTTTTTCTAACTGGCATAATATCTCAGGCACTTCCTCTTCAAGTTTCTCGATCTCCTGAGGATTGACTGCTTTGGCAGTCACCTTTCTGAAATAGTGGCTCAGTCTAATCAACGGTACTGCAACTTCTTCAGGCAATGTCCTCATTATGGCCAATGGAAATAATTCTTCCATTATTATATGACAGTCATGTGTTTTGAGTCCAACTAATTTGTTTTCTTCTAACCTCACCTTGTTGTACATGTTTGAGGCATGTCCATCAGGGAATGTTGCATTCTTTATTAGTCGGCAGAACATCTTCTTCTAAACTGTATTCATATAGAACAATGCTTTTGGCAATTCAGGTTTGTCTTGAGTTTCATCGATATGCAGATCTTCTCTGATCCTCATTCGCTTAAGATCAAGCCTGGCCTTTGCATTGTCTTTGGACCTCTTGTCAACATCTAATAATGTGTTGCAAATATTATCGAACACATTTTTTCTATATGCATTGAATCCAAATTGTGTCTCACTTGCAAAAACTCCCAGTACTCTAACTGGAAAAAAACGCTCCTCTTCTTGAATGTGCTCTCAACAGTGTGGACTTCCTCAACATCACTCAAGTTATCTTCATCTTCATTTCTGGGCCTCTTCTTCTTGACAGTCCTCTTTTGCTTCTGTCCTTTTCCACACACAGTTATGATTCCCTTTGTCATATCTGATATTTCATGGCCTGATGGTTGTGCAGGAGGTTCCCTAATTTCTAAACTACCATCGAAATAAGTTGCATCTAATCTAAATGGATGATCTGGCGCTAAGAATCTCCTGTGGCCTAAGTAACATGCCTTGTGGCTATGCTTCAAACTCCTGGAGCTAGTATTTGTTAAGAAGTGTGAACAAGTTGCAATGCTTTCTCCACTTAGGATACCACGTCCCATCCAGTCACTTATGGTCCATAAAAGGGCAGCATACACTCTAAATTTCTGGCCAAAATGGGAATCAAAAACCAGGACACCATTTTTCCATAAATCTTGAAGTTCATCAACTACCAGTTGCAGTTACACATCTATGTCCCTACCTGGTGCCTTCCTACCAGGTACTAGGACTGACAGAATGAAATTTGATTCTTTCATACAAACCCATGGTGGTACATTGTATGGTATCAGAATTATAGGCCATATACTATAAGAGAGATTCATATTCCCAAAAGGATTAAATCCATCGGAAGCTAACCAAAATCTGATGTTTCTTGGTTCTTAACTGAAATCCCTGAATCCAGCGTCAAAGTTTTTCCAAGCTGGGGAGTCAGCTGGATGCCTCATGATAACATCTCTTGTTCTGTCTTCATGATGCCACCTCATCATCTGTGCTGTTTTGGTACACATGAACATCCTACTAATTCTCTTATTCAGTGGAAAATGTCTGATCACCTTCCTAGCTACCCTGCTAATTCATTTTCCACCAGCTACTTCTCTTTCAGTTTTCCATCTGCTTGTATTACATACTGGACATACTTTGGCATTAAGATTTTGACCCCTGAAAATAATGCAGTCATTGATGCAAGCATCATATTTGTCGTAACCAAGTCCTATTGCACTGACGTATTGTTTAGCCTGATGGTAATTAGTAGGGACACAGTGACCTGGTGGCAGTACTTCAGAAAACATCTTCATCACATCTTCAATAACAGCAATGGAGACCCCTCTGACATTCTTAATGTTAAGCAATCTGACTATGAACTTTAGCTTAGAAAAACTTGTGCACCCTAGGTACAAGTGTTGGCCACCTTCATCTACTAATTTCAAGTACGAACTAACAACATCATCCTCAGTACCATCATCCTCACTACCCTCATCTTCTAACTCTGTTCCTAAATCATTCCTATCATACATCCCAAATCCAGCTACTAGTAGCTGGTTCATGTCATCTTCAACCTCATTTGATTCTTCAGGAACTGTACTTGGCTGGGCATTATGAACTCTTTCATGCATAGTTTCACCGTGATGAAACCATGTGTTATAACTATGCATGAAGCCTTCACATATGAGATGTTCTTCAACAGTTTGTAGCCCTAACCAATATCTGTTTGCACAAGTTCTGCATGGACACAATATCCTATGATCTCTCCCATAATTAGTGACAGCAAACTGGCAGAAATTTTCAACTCCAGCAGCAAATTGCTGAGAAGAGCGTGGGGCTTTCATCCATTCCTTATCCATTATGGCACTAACTACAATTATAAAACAAAACGTACGATCATCACGAGACTCATGTACAACAAAAAATTGTCTAAAAGTAATCAACAAGCAATCATCAACATAATTAGGACACCACATATTTTCGCACATAATTTAGCAGGTAATCGAGACTCACCAGAGCCGCCAGGGATTGCTTGTGGACGGCGGAGGAAGGAGGTCCTCGGATCCATGGCTCGTGCTGCTCCTGCAGAGCTCGGAAGCGGAGCACCGTGGATGGAGGAAGGAGGTTCCATGGCTCGTGCTCCTCCTACCGCTTGCTCCGCCTGCCGATGGGCGGAGGAGCTCGGATCCATGCCGCCTACCGCTTGCTCCGCCTGCCCATGGGCGGAGGAGCTCGGATCCATGCCGCCTACCGTGTGCTACTCCTGCCCCGTGCTCCTCCTAGCAATTGAACAAGTAGTCAAGATGAAATTCTTCAACAGAGCATGAATCTGAACCAGAACAGCGAGGGCGGAGGTTGAATGGAGGTTGAACAGCTAGGGTTGGTCACACTGAACGAAATCAGGGCAAACTTACCTTCTGCTTGGGTCAAACTGAAGGAAATCACGGCTAGGTAGCGGCGGAGAGGAAGCGGTCGTCGGCGGTGAGGTAGCGGCGGCGGAGGGGTAGCGGCGGCGAGGGATTAGAATTTGCTTGCGAATGAAGTCTCGATACCTGACAGGGGGGTTTTGGCAAAATTACCACGACAACGCGCTGGTGGAAGGACTAAGATGCGTAACTTAAACTTCAAGTGGACTAGAGTGAAAGAAAGGACAAACAACTAGTTCTGAATTAGCTTCAATCGGAATAAAGACAAGGCTTCTGGTACTGAAGCTTGAGGGGTGAGTCCTGTGATCAATATTTACATATGCTTGGTTCTGTATACCCTAACCATTATTCAGTTTGACAGTTTTATAATTTACACTGCAGGGACAGTATTGCTATTAACAACACCAACAATGAAGATGAAGATGATATGAAGAAGATAACCATCCGAGGTATGTTTTACATTATAATATGTAAGGGTCATCTATGTACAACCTCCTTTCAATGTTACATTACTCCTATAGGACCTGGCCTACTAGGAGATGATTCATTTGACAAGGAATGCGTATTCGGAAACAAAGTAGAGATGACCTACAATCAGGCAAAGCAACTTAGGAGATTGGTAGAGGTAATACCAAGACCTACAATCAAGGAGTATGTGTGCCAGATTATGAAAACAAACGTTTTCCCTGATTGTAAAATGGTAAGTTTATTTGTAATATTCTTCATCTGATTGTTACCTCTAGATGTGTTCTAGTACATTACTAACTTGGTTGGTCTAACTTGACATGTTTGGAATTTTGCAGGAATTTACAGCTGAATTTACAAGCTACTGCTTGACTAAGATGCTAAGGGCACCATACAACAACTTGCCGCATGTCAGTCTAGTAGTTAACTGCACCGAAAGCATAGAGAATTGTTACTGCAGAATTAAGATTGCTGAATTGGGAAAGGCATCCATCATAGGTGGATGGAAGAAAGTTGTGCAAACATTCAAGCTGCAAGAGGGTGAAGTATGCATGTTCAGTTTCAAGGACGAGAGGGTCTACTCAAAGAAAGGGAGAGATAGTCTAGCTTGGCTAAGGCTGGTAATAACAAAGTTGTATGTCGAGTCCTTTGTATAATAAGTAGGCTAACAGTAACAAAGTTATATGTTGCAGTACTACTGCATCTTTGTGACCTGCTTTAATGTTATGAATATTATTCATTGTTGAATGTGTCTGTGCATTTTGTATGTTGTTATGACGTTGTGGGAAAGATAGACTATTCTGCCTTCAATGTTCTGGACTATATAGTCCAGAACTTTGGCACGTAGTCTACATTGTTGGTCAGTTTGTTTTCTGAAATTTTTAGCATTGTTTCTTCAGTTGTAAAAAAATCCAGAAGCTTGACAGTTTGTAAAAAAATCAAATTACTGCTCTCTGAAATTTTTAGCATAGTTTCTTCAGTTGTAAAAAAATTCAGAAGCTTGACAGTTTGTAAAAAAATCAAGTTGCTGCTCTCTAAAATTTTTAGCAGTGTTTCGTCAGTTTTAAAAAAATTCATAAACTAAAAATCAAGTAAATTGTCCCAACAAGATTTAATTTGCTGAGACAATTTACCAAAATGTGCTAAAGATTTTTAGTTAAGTTAGTAAACAAAATATATATCTTATTTTCTGTCTTTTTTGTCGTTTTGGATCCTTTGGACTTGCACTCAAATACTTCATTTTTTGAATACTGTAGTTTTAGGAAAACTGAGCTCCCAAACTAAGCATCAACTTTATAAAAAATTACATCAAATTTTACTTAAACAAATTTAGAATATCACAGCGGTATTAAAACAGGGTGTTTAATGAAAAAATACAGCAGGTGGAGGGATACCACTTTAATATAAATACAATTCAAGGACTAAGATGCAAAATGGGATAGGATATAAGCAGCCACCGTCCACATCACCGAGATCCTGGACTCATTTCTAGGGTTTGACCTAAAGGAGAGCGCTCCGCCGTCGCCATCCACGTGCGCTCTGCGGCCGTCGACATCCACGTGCGCTCCGCCGTCGCCATCAAGGAGGGAGCAAGGTTAGCACGATTCCCACTATATCCCAACTATATCTCGTATTTTTCTTGAGGAATAGGGTTATACTTGTCCTTCCTTTGTTCGATTTGGCAGTTCCTTTGTTCGATTTGGTAGTTTCTTTGTTAGATTTGGTAGTTTCTTTGTTCGATTTGGTAGTTTGTTTGTTGGACATGTGTCCTGGCAACTATTTTGGATGAATATGGTTAGGGTTAGCTCGCATGTTATCTTTTCCTCTCTCCCTGATCTTGCTTGTTTGGATGAATTGGTGCCATAGGAGCTTGCTATCTTGGATTTGTTTTCTAGATAAGTTGTAGAGTATTACTGTATGGTAAAGTGGAGTAGTGATGTTGCGGAAGTAGGAGTACTGTTTACTGGTGCTTGTAGTATTTAGTGGTGCTTGTAGTCCTGCAATATTTCTGATGCAGTGTATTTACTGTTCTTGGAGTAGGTTTAATGTTTTATTGTACTGCATTTTTGCTTGCTGTTCCTTTCCATTTAAAGTGAATATAGCTATTCATGCATTTTAATTTTACTACACAGATGGGAAGCAAGAAGGTGATCATCGAAATCCCAAGTGGTGGGAGCTCTGATGATGAGCCCAAACCAGATTATTACTACTGCAGTGATGAAAGTGATAGCTCTGATTCCTCCTCCAGTGAAGAAGAGCTTGTAGTGCAGAAACCAGAAGATCTAGTTTGGAGAGGTAAGAAGAACATCGTCCTCCATCTTTTGATCGCAGAAGTGTTTAAGTTAGCATATATGAAAAGGAGAAGAACAATGTACTTTTACTAACACCATGGCATGTATTTGTTGCTTGTCGGCCCTTCCTGTCGGGGGAATACTTTCTGGATTAACCCGCGGCCCAGTGCGACTTACTTTACTCGCACGGACAAAGGCCCACTTGGGAGCAAGCCCAGTATTGAACCGCCATAAGGGGAAAGATCTAGAAGACGTATCCCGGAGGACGTGAAGACCAAGTAGTCTCCAGTAGGCCTCTGTGGACGTATTCCTTATGGGGGAAGTTTCCTTTGTAACCTGGCGAGCCTCTGTGTATATAAAGAGGACTCGCAGGACTTAGAGGGGTCAAGCTATCAAGCCCTAAACCCTAGCTCATACGGCGAGTACCAGATCGGATCGCCTCCATTGTAACACCTCGATTATCATATCAATACCAATCTAGGGTAGGCAGGAAGTAGGTCTTTTACCTCACATTGAGGGGGCCGAACCTGGGTAAATCTGTGTTGATCTTTGTTCCTGCGATCCCAAGCTCGGAGATGCTTGACTCGCGTAATCCCACACCTACGAAGTCATCTATGACACCTGACGTGACAAACCCACGACAGTTGGCGCCCACCGTGGGGCCTGCGGTCAAGAGCGTCACGTTCCGCGCAGGATCCATGAAGGGAGCTGAAGATCTTGTTGTTGGCCGTATCATCACGGTCAATGGCACACCCCTCATTGACGATTCAAGCTGGGGGCCGGAAGCTGACTACCTGGAACCGGCCACATCATCCCGTTTGGATCTGTCCATGTCTTCGTCGGCTTCATTGGCGGCGAGTCAGAGGATCCATCGCAACATGGCGACTCAGAAGAAGGAGTCGCGGTAACAGTGGACCAAGAAGAAGAATCTATCAACTACGAGTCGCTGCCTCTTGAAGACGAAGAAGGCCAATCCATTGAGTATGTCCTTGAGGAAAGGCTATGCGGAGGCCCTGTGGATGGTGGCTCGCCCTCTGTAGAAGATCGGCACGTTGAAGGGGTCTACAGGACCACAGAAGCGGACGAAGGGCATGCCACCAGGCAGCTTAGCCCCCACACCGCCGGAAGCAGCAGAACAAGCCGCGCTAGACGCATCAGGAGTCGCGGCATCCGCTGCGATGACGCCAGGAGTCGCGGCCTCAGGAGTCGCAAACAGAGAGACTCCACCTGGAGTTGCGCCTGCGGAATCAGGGTCAAGGGTAGCCCCCAACGCAGCGGTCACGCCGCCACAGGGAAGCGTGTTGCTTACGCCAATATCTGCGGTTAACGCGGCTGCTAGGGTGACAGAATTGGAGGCTACCAGGATCGGGCTATATGATGAAGTCCAGAGAATCGCGGATGAGAGAGCCAGGTTGGCGCGTGAGGAACAGCGCCTCCAACAGGAGCAACTGCGACTCATCGAGGAAACCAATACTCTGCAAGGAGTACAGGCCACCTTGCCACACAGACGCCATGCGAGTCGCCTGCAGCCAGGAACAGTAAATCCTATGGAGCTGTTCCAATCGCCTACCGCTGAACCAACAATCGCGGTTCCGTCAGTCGCCACCAACACGATCCCATCAGTCGCCACCAACACAGCGCACCCGGTCGCATGGTCAGGGGTCGCACAACCTTCAGTCGCGGTACCCACACACATGGCACCATCTGCCATGGTTATGCGGTCCGTGGCCCCGTTAGCTGCGCCGCGGTTCAAGCAATCGCTGTACCATCAGTTGTACCAGCGGTTCCATCTTTCGCAGCACCAAGAGCAGCGGAGATACCTGGATCAAGGGCCATAGTACAGGCTAACAACAGGGCCATGATGCCCCCGCCATTGCCGCAGCCAACCTTTGTTCAGCAGTCGCCACAGCAGCCTCAAAGGTTCCACACGCCGCAAGGGCATTATGTTAGCCCAGTGGAGAATCTCTTTGCGGCTACAAACATCTTGGCCAGGTTAGCGCCAGCAGGAAACACGCCAATGGACAGAGAGGCACGCGTGCCATTGAGATGCTGAGCACAGCAGTAATACAGCAGGCAAATATGTCCGAACACGCGGGACGGCTGCACTCCACCCCTACAATAGCAGAGCAACGGCGGAGAGAAGCATCCACGCGGAATCGCCGCACGTTGCGACTTCAAGTTCGGCTAGGCGACAAAGGGAAGATCAACCTGCGGCTCAAAATCAACCTCAGCAAGTTCAACCCATAGAAGTTGTGCAGCCGCGCGCGGCGGCTAATCCAATAGGAAGGCCAGCTTCGTCCAATCTATCGTCGCGACTCAAAGGCCCAGTCTGTTTCAGCGAAAGAATCAGGTCTGAACCGTTTCCTGCAGATTTCAAAGGGCCTCGCAAGGTCGCCAACTACAACGCAAGCATGGACCCTGTTACTTGGCTCAACAATTACGAGATGGGCATGAGCATCCTAAACGCATCCGAAGAGATCTGCGCACGTTACCTAAACATGATGTTAGAAGGCGCAGCTCACATATGGCTGCAAAATTTGCCGCCAAATTCAATAAACTCTTGGGATGAGATGAAGGAAGCTTTTATCAAGAATTTCCAAGGAACATGCAAGCGACTCTGCAGCATAGAGGACCTTGAGCGTTGTGTACAGAAGGAAGGCGAGTCGAGTCGCCACTGGATGAGAAGGGTCGCAGAAATCATACATTCCTCAGATAACATACCACCCAGTTCAGCAGTCCTTGTCATGGAGAAAAATTGCAAATTTGAGCCGCTGGTCCACAAACTAGGTCGCATGAAGGACAAAGTCAAGAGCCTAAGCGAGGTAATGGCGGCGGCCAACAAGTATGCTAGCTCGGATAAAACCAGGGATGCATCTGATGGGGAGGAAGAGGAAAATACTGGCAAGGGAAAGAAGGCCAGTAGCAAGCCTCAACAACAGCAAGCTAGCAATGCCAATGCGAGTTATAACAAGCGCAAAAACGAGGAAGGAAACTCAGGATTAGTCGCAAATACGAACACTCGTTACAAACAAAGCAGCGGCAGAGGAAGGAATTTTCACCCAGTTAACTTGGAAGAGGTTTTCAACCGCCCCTGCGACATCCATATAGGAAAAGATGGGAAACCACCCAACCACACAAAGGCACAGTGTTATCATTACAAAAAGTGGAAGGATGGGCAACCACTCAACACAAACAACAATCATCAAAACAATGAGGGAGGTAACCACGGCGGAGGCAACAACAGCAACAACGCCGTCCCAAATCCGCAGCCAGATCAGCCACAGTTCCCAAAACAGTTGGGTCAGTATCATACCATTGTGGTGAATACTTCAAGGAGGGAACAAAAGCTGCGACGACGCAATCAGGCTGTTAACGCCATAGTACCAGCCGTCCCACAGTGGCTAAAGTGGTCCGAGCAGCCAGTAGTTTGGAGCCGCGAGGATCACCCAGGAGAAATAAATGAAGAGGGCAAACTCGCGCTGGTGGTTGCCCCTCAAGTCGCAGGGTACAAGTTGAGCAAAGTACTGATGGATGGAGGCAGCAGCATCAATATATTATACTATGAAACCTTCAAAAGAATGAACCTCCAAGAAAAGCAGCTACACCCATCAAGAACAACGTTTCACGGTGTCGTGCCAGGCATATCAGCTCAGCCATTGGGGCGAGTCAACTTGGAGGTCGCCTTTGGGACACAAAGCAACTTCAGGAGCGAGTATATCTGGTTCGAGGTTGTAGATTTCCAGAGCCCATATCATGCGCTGTTTGGCAGAGAAGCATTCGCAAAGTTTATGGCTAGGCCGTGCTATGTGTACCTAAAGCTTAAAATACCAGGCCCCAGGGGAGTCATCACCATCAATGGCGACAAAAGAATAGCTCAAGAATGCGAAGAAGGCGACAAGGCCATGGCCAGAGCAGCTTGCATCGCAGAGAGCGCGCCCATGCGCGAGTGCAGGAGAATTTTGATGACATCGTGAAGGCAAAGAGGCACCTGCCTGACTTGCGACTTCAGATTACGGCCGCAAGGGAGGCAAGGAAGTCAAAGGCTACAAGCCATTGCCAATAAGGACACATCCCAGGCATCGCGAGTTGCCATCAGCAGCCGCAACAAAATCATTAAGAGTTTACATCATCAAGCTGGCCACTCAGGGCTAAAAACTTCATTCTGATCGCCACCAGGCGCGATCGACCCATTTCTGGTCGCCACTCAGGCGCGACCGACCCAATGTAACACTTCTGATCGCCACCTAGGCGCGATCGACCCATTTCTGGTCGCCACTCAGGCGCGACCGACCCAATGTAACACTTCTGGTCGCCACCTAGGCGCGACCGACCCATTTCTGGTCGCCACTCAGGCGCGACCGACCCATGTAACATCTCTGGTTGCCACCTAGGCGCAACCGACCCAAGCATCACTTCTGGTCGCCACCTAGGCGCGACCGACCCTATGTATCATATAATGATTCTGAAATAAAGCATCTCAAACTACCAATTGAGTTGTGAGTCTTTTATTTTTTAATCATTGGTCCTTGGGGGCGCGGCAGCTTTTTAGCGCGGCCTATTCCTTGGGATCGCCAAACAAGTGGCATTTATCGTGATTATACTCAACCTCTCTTGGATGCGACTTGCACTATGCGGCCAAAGTACTGGGGGTGCGGCGTCAATCGAGTTTGATTGCCTATCATGGCCGCTCTCGACCCTGAACACGCACTTTTTACCTGGGAAATACTGAGCCGCGCAAGGGCCTAAGTGAGGAAAAACCGAGACAAATCATAAGGACCAGCCTATTGGTCGAAACATGTACTGCTGAGAGTACTTAAGCAAACCATAACATTGTCTTATGACACATAAATTCTAACAATTATTACAGGCCGCTAAGGGCCAAGATCATAAAACCATTGTTTCTCTTCTTCATTTGTGCGCAGCTTTTGGCCTGGGAAGGAGGAACAGGCGGCTTACCAAGCTTGCCAGAAGGAGCAGTCGCAGGCTCGCTGGACGGTTTCTCCGTCGTGGGCTTGGGGGCTGCAGAGCTGGAAACACCCGGTGAAGGGTTCTTCTCCTGCGGGATCACCGCACTGGATGATGGAGCGGGTAACTTCTCCCATCTGCTTCCATCTGCATTATACTTGCCCATATAGGTCGCAAGATCTATCCCCTCCACCAGCTCAGTCGCATGGCCGCGCATGTCCTTCCAAGTCGCCGAATATTCTGAGGCCTTCAGCTCGGTGCCATCCACTTTCTTCGAGGGCCTGCCTTGTGCAACCTTGGCAGCATCAAAAGAAGGATAATATGTCTTGGCCAAAGCAAGAACATGAGCCGCACCGGTGCGAGCTGAGGATTCTTTCCAGTCCAAAAAATATTGAGGCGCCTTGAGCAGTCTCTTCAAAAGTCCCTCAGCATCAGCAGGAGCAGGCTTTTTCGGCAGAAGACAGGTGGACAGCGATCTCATGGCATCGCAAGCTCTTCGCGAAAACTCACGGATATACTCCAGCTGTTCTTGAGTACTGCCGCGCTGCAACGCGGCATCTTCACCTACATCGAGGCATGTCTCCGTCAGCTCTACAATATACAGGCAAAGATAGTAGAGAAAACAGATGCAGATATGAGTCGCAACACATACCAGTTAACTCTTGAGTCATGATGCAAACTTTGGCGTGGACAAGGTTATGGGCATCAGAAACTTTTTTCAACTTTTTCTCAAGCTCGCCAATGGCAACAGCCTTGAGCCTTGCGTCCTCGTTGGCATCAGCGATGGCGTCTTTCTGAGCACTGATTTGGAGGTCCAGCTGCTGGACCCTCTCTTGGAACTTCTCTTCAACCGTTTTAAGCCGCAGCTCGGTGGCTTTGGCTTGTTCAGATAATTTGAAGCTTTCATCAGATAGCTCGCCCATCCTGGCTTCCCTCTTCTTCAGCTCAACGCTGGCCAAGGAGCTCGCGCAGCCTCTCCAGTTCAGAAGGAGTATCCCCCAACTGCTTTTCCAAGGCAGTTTGGCGACTGTTATGGAGCTTAGTTCCTCCTACAAAGAGTACATCAGTTAGTAAGTACATATCAACAGCTAAAAGAGAAGCATCAAGTCTCCCTTTACAGTCAAAGAAGAAACTTGATCCTTGGGGGCTAGAGACAGATAAGTGGAGATAGAAGTTTACCTTATAAGCCGCAGACAGGTCAGACAGTGCCTTGCGGAGCTCCATGGCTTGCTTGTCATTTGAGGCAATGATGGCCTCTGACAGTTTCTCAGCGCGGCTCATGGAGGAGGAGGAAGCAACCTCAGCACGCAGAATTGGCGACCGCAGGCTGTCAGCCGCTGGCGACTCAATCACCGGCGCATCAGCATCCTTGGCCATTACAGCTATGGAGGAAGGGTTGACCTTCTCCACGTCTTGGATCGTAAGGGGATCCGTTCTATCCTCCAGAGCCACCTCTTGGGCAGCTGTGTCAAGAACAGGGACCGTGGCCAAGTCATCAGTGGTGGCCACGCCCTCTACCATGGCGGTATGAGCCGCAGGTGATAAACGCGGCTCAACCGCGGTTTCAGAAACAACTCCAGGCTCAGCCGCGGATTTAGCCGCACTTCTGCAAAAAGCAAGGGCATTGTGTGAAGAAGAAGCACATAAACCAGAATAAAAGTATTATAAGCGCAAGGAAAGTCACTAACTCTGGAGCCATCTTCACAAAGGCCATAAGCTCGCCACTTGACGGTGAGGACAGGCCTTGGGTCCCAGAATCTACGAGCAGAAGTTTGCGTGTCAGTAGAGGAAAAAGAATAACAGTCAAGATGTCAAGACAGTAGAAATTACCAGAATGGGGACCCATGTCTTCTTCAGCTGAGGCGGTGGCTTTGAACACACGCCTGGCAGCGGAGGGGTCGCGCCCGTAGCAGGCTTGCGACGCTTCGTGGCCTCAGGATTTCCAGAGCATCAAGCTCTGGCTCCTCACGAGATAGCCTCTTGGAGGCTCTACGGGGAGTTGGTCCAGCCGCGGCAACAGAACTCGCGGCTGGCACTGGACTGTCATCCTCGTCCAGTTCAGTCTCTTCACCTTCTGAGGCCGCAGAGGCGACAGAGGGGATATCAGCAGTTTCGCTGCCCTCTAGAGCGGGCAGCAACTTCTTTCGTGTGGCACGCTTGGGAGCAGCAGTGCCGGCGACGGTCGCAGGCAGCGACCAGTAATTCTCATCAGCCTGGATCAGGAAGATATAAGTTGCAGTATTAAGAAAGGAATGCGACTCAACTACAAAGGCGAAAAGACAGAGAAGAGGAGTTACCTCAAAAGGCTTGTTGTTAACGCTGAAAGGGGCAAGCCCCACCTTGTCAAAGGAGATGTCCTTCTCCTCAGTCACGCGGGTGACGAATTCCACCCAATCCTCAGGCCTCCAGTCCGCAGCCTTGATGCGATCGACGTCAGCAGAGGTGCCTGTGCACTCAAGGAAGGATCGCTGTCGTGGACTCACGGGCTGGACGCGCCATTTGGTCCAGCAAGAGAGAAGATCAAGGCCAGTAAGACCATGACCTATTAAGGCGCGGACCTTGATCAGCGACTCATTGATGAAGGGCATGGCCGAGTCGCGGGCTTTGATTTCAGTGCCTCGGTAGGCACGAAGGTGGTGTTGGACCAGGAGGGGAGACGAGTTTCGCCCTCCGGAGAAGTATCTTGGCAGTAGAAAAAGGATTTTTGCCAAGACCTGGGCCGATTTGCCAGGGCCAGCTTGGGAAGAACAGAGTTTCGATGGCGTTGAAGAGAGATGGCGCCTACCTGAACATAGGCGCCACCCTTGGAGACAAGTTGGCTGTTGCAGGTGAAAGAGGCCAGCCACAGATCGATGTTGGGGGCTATGCCAAGATAGTCCTCGCACAACACATGAAAATTGCTCACCTGGAGCATTGAGTTGGGCCCGATGTCGTGAAGACGGAGGCCTAGGCGTTGCAGCAGATTGCGGAAGAAGGGAGAACCTGGCGGCGTGAATCCACGCTCCACGTGCTCCACGAACATCACCAGCTCGTTGGGCTTGGGGCGCGGCTCGATTTCATCGCCTGGCGCCCGCCAGACGCCGTCCTCCTTCGGCGGCAAGAAGCCAGCTTCGGCCAGATCCGCAAGAGTTTCCTCCGTCACCCAGGATCCTTCCCAGTTGCAGGAGATCCTGCGCTTATCGTCAGATGGCTTTGCCTTGGGCGCCATTGCGAAGAGGAGATTGGATTGGGGAACTAAGCTCGGATTGAGGAAGAAGACGGCGCGGCTAGGGATGAGGAGATTGCAAGGGCAAGTGAATAATGACCTAGGTGGCCGCAGCTTATAACTGAAGGGACCCGCAACTAACGGCACAATCTGCGCTCGCAACCAACGGCACAATTTGCGCCCGCAAAACGAGTAACGGTCCGCAATTAAAGGAAACAGAATATTTCCAGAAGGGGAGATGAGTCGCGCAGATAAGTCACAGCTCTGAATCGCATAAGTCAGAAGATTGGTCAGAACGTTTGCAGTGCGGCTCAGTGACCATTTCAAGAGGTCAGAAGATTCTCACCGTAAAGTCCTAACCAATCTTGGGGGCTAATGTCGGGGGAATACTTTCTGGATTAACCCGCGGCCCAGTGCGACTTACTTTACTCGCACGGACAAAGGCCCACTTGGGAGCAAGCCCAGTATTGAACCGCCATAAGGGGAAAGATCTAGAAGACATATCCCGGAGGACGTGAAGACCAAGTAGTCTCCGAGTAGGCCTCTGTGGACGTATTCCTTATGGGGGAAGTTTCCTTTGTAACCTGCGAGCCTCTGTGTATATAAAGAGGACTCGCAGGACTTAGAGGGGTCAAGCTATCAAGCCCTAAACCCTAGCTCATACGGCGAGTACCAGATCGGATCGCCTCCATTGTAACACCTCGATTATCATATCAATACCAATCTAGGGTAGGCAGGAAGTAGGTCTTTTACCTCACATTGAGGGGGCCGAACCTGGGTAAATCTGTGTTGATCTTTGTTCCTGCGATCCCAAGCTCGGAGATGCTTGACTCGCGTAATCCCACACCTACGAAGTCATCTATGACACCTGACATGACAAACCCACGACACTTCCTATGGAGGTACTAGGCCATTTGATAAGCATTGTGTCTTTGGGAACAACATGGGGCTCACCAAGGACCAATGCGAGGTTCTCAACCATCTGGTCAAGGGTCATAACAAAACAACAATTAAACCCTATGTGTACAAAATGACACCTTCTGCAGTGAGTGAAAAAAAGCTAAGATGGTAAGAATGAACTATAATCCATCAGTGTAGTAGTATTTCTGAAACCATACTTGTGATAAACAGCCTTGTTATATTCTTCTACTCAGTTTTAAATTATTAAGAATTAGATCTCTAGCTTACTGCACGCCTGCACTTGCACCAGCATTTGTCCTAGTGTTACTGTTGCATATGTAATGTCCAATTTGTTAACTGAAACAAATGCAACCCTGTAAGCTGAAAATTCTCCTTTAGCAAGTTTTATGTCTCTTGGCTCAAGATGGGAATGGGCCGGCCCGGACCTGGCCTTGGCCCTGGCCCCCATGGCCCCAAGGCCAATTTGAGGGGCCATGGGCCGACCCATTCTGAGCATGGCTGTGGCCTCGCTGGCCCAACGGGGCCATTGGGTCGACCCCGAAAATGTGACCTGATAACTAATCGTAAACCAGATAAAACCAAAAGAATTTCGAATGGCAAGGCCTCATTAGCTAATCTTAAACCAGATAAAATTATCTTTGGCGCAGAATACAAATGCCAAGAAAGAAGATACAGGCCTAGCGCTAACCATTGTGTCGCCTCTGTAAGTAAAGCAGATATGAATCACAATATTAGTAGCACTTTCCTTTAACAGGAGCAAAATCTGACAAGGCATAGTTTCGCCAACACGATCACAAAGTTATCTCAATTTAAAGAGTGCACTGCAAACACAAAGGAACCTGCCTCCTTAAACATCTAAAACCTGGGCCATGCTTGCCAGCCAAGATGTATGCCTCAACATCAAGATTCTCCATTGATCACAGTGTCATCATCATCTGCATATATAAAAAATGTCAGGTACAGGAACTCCTCATTTACATGTAACAGGTACATGAACAAGGCTGGGTGCATGACAGACACGATGGTAGCAAAAGACACAAGCAACAGCACAAGTAGACTAAGATCAAATAGTTACTTCTAGTGTGCTTCAGATTATAGCTACGGACATCTAAATCTCGCTTGGTACGGACATTCAGAACAAACTTACAAGCAACTAGCAAAGATCAGGGTTGTCCATTGACCGCACTTGCTTCAGTGTCATCATCATCTGCACATAGTAAAGTATCAGGTACAGGAACACATGCTGGATCCATGAAACAGAAGCAGATTTACAAGCATCAGGAAGAAACACGTCACAAGATTGAAAAAAAGAACTAAGGTAGTTAATAGTGCGTGAACCTAAACTAAAATAGATAGGAAATTAGTACGGTTGGGTTTGACATAGCTGATAGAATACAATTCATGTCTTGTTTCTAAAATGAACTCCATGAAAACAGGACAAGTAGCTACAAGTCCAGGTAATACTAGTTGATGTTGTATCAGGGCACTAATAGAAGGAGTTGACAGCAAGGATTAGCAACAGATAGGTGGCGTACCTTCCATATCGAGATTAATGTCATGAACCGAAGCTATGCTGCGCTCAGTATTAGCAGTCGCTCTTATCCAGTCTTGTAGACAAACAAGAGCTTCGACTGTTTTTGGTGTCATTCGACTCCGAAAATCAGATAAGACTCGCTTCCCAGTACTGAAGGCTGACTCCGATGCCACTGAAGACGCAGGTGCCGCCAAGATATCTCTGGCCATACGACTTTGTTGACTGAGCACTCATGGTGACATGTTTATCCCAGTCAGCCATGGGATCTTGATTTGCTTCAACCATGTTATCATCAGCTACTTGGGTAGTGGGGTCTGAACCATTGACATTGAGCTGGAGGTATTCATTGAACAACCCTTGAAACACACCTTTTATCTTATTGATCATTGTGTCAGCATCATCCCCAAATTCTGAGCCAAACCGAAATGAAGGTATTTTAACTTGAATTGAGGGTCCAAGATCACAGGAATGCATAGATTTACCCATGACAACCTCCAATACTTCTTTAGCTTTCTCTTCATGTACAAGACGACATCACCAAACTCAGTGCCCTCTTCATAATGTTGCTGGTCAAGGGTGAGCTTCACTTTCCACATTTCATGAAAGTGCAAATTGGCTGTAGGGTATTTAGTGCCCGAAACCACATTCGTAGCATCATAGAATACCTTCAACAACCCGCAAATGACATCAGCAGCTTCCCAATCCTCAACTGATGGTTTGAAGGGATAATTTGTATCTTGAATGGCCGGGGAATCCAACACTCCACGATACTCTCTTCTTGTATCAATCATCATGTATGTTGAATACCAGCGAGTTGGAGTATCAAGTTGTGGACTTTTGCTAGCTGAAATGCCAAGCTGCCCAACAATTTCCTCAAACTTCTCTTTTCTAGGCTGTGAGCTACGAATGTACTTGACACTGTCACATATCTTGGTAATCATAGGATCAAGAAAATTTAATCCAGCTCGACACACCAAATTGATGACATGCGCAGCACACCGCTGATGGAATAACTTGCCACCACCAAGCACCATATTCTTGTTCAGCAAATGAGTCTTCAATAACTTGATCATGGCAAAGTTATTTGATGCGTTGTCAAGTGTCATTGCAAACAGTTTCTCTTCTATGTTCCACTCCCTAATGAAGTTCACCATCACGTTGAACATAGCAACTCCCGTGTGTGGAGTTTCCATGGCGGTGAACTTCACTATCCTTTTCTGCGGCTTCCAATCATCATCAATCCAATGGGCAGTAATGCAGATATACCCAACTATTCGATTGGACGTCCACATGTCCGAAGTGAGCGATATTTTGGACTTGGAGTTCCTGAACATCCTTTGGAGACTGCACTTCTCTTCCTTGAATGCTTTCAGGCAGTCATTTTTTATTGTTTTTCTACAAACCAGCTTGAAATTTGGATTTAGGCTGGAGACAAATATCTTGAAGCCATCATATTCTACCAAGGAGAAAGCCAACTCATGCAAGACTATCATCCTCATCAGCTCTCTCCTTGCCACAGCCTGGTTAAAGATCCATGGTCCTATTGCATCACCATCAGGGCTCATTATAGAAGCACTCAGTTGACCAATAACTCCAAGAGCTACCTTCCTTTTCTTGCATCCCCTCAAGTGTTTGCGGAATGAACTTGTTCCATGTTTACGCTCAGCACAAATATTTCTTGTGCAGTGCTTGCATTCAACACCTACAACTACACCGTCAACACGTAAAGGCTCATACTCTTTCCACACTTTGGACATAAACTTTCTTCCTGGTTCAGAAAATGAACCCATGTCAATATCCTCCTCTCCTTCCTCTTCATCAGTATGGTCTTCTTCTTCTTCAGTAGCCTCATCTTCTTCTTCAGTAGCATCATCTTCTTCTTCCTCTTCTTCATAGTCAACATCATCTTCATCAGTATGGTCTTCTTCTTCAAAATCAGCCATTCGAGTATCCCGTGAAAGTGAATGTTCTGCAAAGAGGAAAAAAGAGTTAGCATTGCATTCGACTAGAGCTTATAAGTTGCATTAGTGGAAAAAAAACATAAAAACACATAGGCTCACCATGATAAGCCCTGCAAATGTTTATCGAATTAGGAGACAGAACTGGTGGAGGCCTTGACATGTTTCTGGTCAACAGTGAGCTACCACTTTGGTAAGCTTCATCCTCTTCCATGTTTCTGGTCATATGAAAGGTTGCGGGAGCAATTAAATTAAAAAAGATATATATGGTTCAGAAAGAAAAAACGTTCAGAAAGTCCTAAGAAAGTACCAACAATTTACTCGCACAATTACACTCAGCTATAATTAATTATCTACACTAATTACAATAGATCTT
The DNA here is from genome assembly GCA_947311845.1 of Poa pratensis. Taxonomy (NCBI): domain Eukaryota; kingdom Viridiplantae; phylum Streptophyta; class Magnoliopsida; order Poales; family Poaceae; genus Poa; species Poa pratensis. Next base: position 22,183,008 of record CAMZMU010000102.1, on the reverse strand, counting down.
CCCTAAAGCATCACGAGTTTGAAGCTTGGAACTTCACATTTGCCATCTAATATGCTGCAATATACTGTTACAACTTCACATTAACCTCATCTTTAATATGCTGCAATATACTGTTACAACTTCACATTAACCTCATCTTTAATATGCTGCAATATACTGTTACAATTTATACTGGATTCATCTAATAGATTATGCAGCACAAACAGGAGTCTAGAGCAAGCAAAAAAATTACGCAGTACCAGATTCATCTAATACTACATCATACACGCAGTAAGACCTACGCTTGCAAACTAGTAATAACATAGTGTTGGAGCGCCAGGATTTCAAAGGACCTACGCTTGAATCAAGAGGATGCAGTAGTTGAAAAATCACAATCCAGTAAAGGAGCACGAGAGAGGGGAGGGGAGGGAGCAGGGGGAGGCTCACATGGTGGGGATGCTGGTGGAGATCTCCGGGTAGAAGAGGTGGACGACGGAGTTGAGGCCGGCGAGCGCGTGCAAGAACGGGACCGGCGACCTTGATGGCGACGGCGCCGGCGAGCTTGATGGCGACACGGACCAAGAACGGCAGAGCTTGACGGCGACGGGGCCAGCGACCTTGATGGCGACGGGGACGACGAGCGGCGGCGACGGGGACGGCCGGCGGCGGCGACTAGGCCATGGGGGCGAAAGGCGGCGGCGACATCGCTCCCCAGTCCTCGCGCTTAGGTCTAGCGCTGGGTCGACCCGCGTGGACCGTCAGGTCACACGGAGCCGGCTCTGTTGACCCGATTGTGAAACAAGGCCGACCCGTGCGGCCCAATGGCCTCGAAATTTTGGGTCGGGCCAATGACCCAGCGGGCCGACCCGGACCATTCCCATCCTGACTCTTGGCTGAAATTGTAAGAAGGCAATGCAGTGGTCTCACTGGAGAGTGTTTCATTGTATTTTGACAAGTGCAAGCATGTACCAGTGATTGAAAATATGATAGCTAATGTTGCAATGTCTCTTATTTGGCAGGAGTTTGGTCTTCGGTACACCAAAGCCAACCTGAGGAAGCACATCAAGAAACCAAGAGATATCCTTGTTGAGTGTGCAACAAAAAAGAAGACTTTCCTGGTTACAATGAAGCTGGGATTGGGAACTAAGAAGGCTATGCTTTCAGGAGGATGGGCCACTGCTGTAAAAGAATTCAAGCTGAAGCGGGGGCGCATCTACATGTTCGACTTCGTCACATGCAAGCGTTATGGTCTTGACGTCATGATCTGGCCCCTTTGAAGAAAATCTGCAAGGTTGGATTGGTAAGTAGCTAAGACTACCAAGCAGTGTCTATGCAGTCGTTTATATATGCTAAGGAATGTTATATATATGTGTTCCTTTAAGACTGCTATGCTAAGTTAGTTTAGTCAGACGTACTACTAAATATGGTATGTAAGTTAAGTCAGACCGGTGCTTGTGGACTGCTAAGTATGGTATGCTTTTGAACTGTGTGGACTGCTAAGTATGGTATGCTTTTGAACTGCTAAGTTTCCTGCATGAAGTTGTATTTGCTGTCAGTTTAGATCTGTGCCTCAAGTTACAGGGTTTAGAGGCTAGTGCCTCTAATAGTTTCCATTTGAGGCACTACTCATTAGTGCCTCAAATTACAGGTTTTAGAGGCACAATTGAATAGTGCCTCAAATGGATACTATTGGAGGCATTGAATAGTGCCTTTGAAAGTTAACATTTGAGGCACTTTCAATTTGTGCCTCGAATGACAGGATTTAGAGGCACTAATGAAAAGTGCCTCTAATGGAAATTATTGGAGGCATATCAAACTGCCTCTAAAAGTTAACCATTTGGAGGCACTTTTGATTTGTGCCTCAAATGACGTGATTTTGAGACAGTTTACAAAAAGTGCCGATAATTACAAAGCCAATTGAGGCACTGCTCAAAAAAGTGCCTCCAAAAAAACTAATTAGTGGCAGTTTTGGATAGTGCCACAAACAAAGTGCCTCCTATTCTAGGACGTGAGGTAGTGTAGGTCTGGACGCTAGTTCTCTTCCGGATGGCTGCATCTAAGGCCCAATAATAACATCTTAACAACATCTTCTGTCAGAAAGTCATCCAACCTATCATCCACAATATTTTTATTTGTAAGCACTTCCCTCTGCCACCCTATGTTCTCCTCCTGGAACTGGTTAGCGTCTCCAATGTTAAGTACCTTCTTCCTCACCAAATCCCTTTTTTCTTGCCCTGTAACGATCTGCAGCAATATGATACCGAAATCACATATATCCGACTGAATTGACGGAGCTGTGTTCTTGTTGGTGGTGTGTTGCGTTGAACGGGACATTCCAAAAACACTAAGCCTGCATACGTTGTCTGCATCGAAACAGATGTTTTGTGCTTCAAGATCGCCGTGAATGATCGGACTAGGCTTACTATTGTGGAGGAACAGAAGAGTGGAGCATATGCTAGCAGATATCTTGACTCTTTCTTCCCACGAGAAAGGTGGCTTGTGGCTCTTGTCAACAAGCCGATCTTGAAGTGTGTCCTTAGGAAAATCTTCACAGATGAGTGCGTAGTCCTTTTCATATGCTCCTATATAGCTGACCAAGTTTGGATGGCGGAGGCGTGTGAGGATATCAACCTGTAATTTAAGAGTTTTTGTCACAAATGCGAGTGTAACTGTACTTTGCTGATAATACAAACAAGATGAAAAGCATATGCATACAATTGATCATCCTAAAATGAACTTAGGCTAGCTAAAATGCAGTTTGTAGTACAGTGTGTTTACCTTTTGACTAGTTGAATGCCCGTGCGTTGCTACGGACTCTATTTTTTCAAAATATATGTCAACAACTCAACATAATACATGCAAACATTAACATGTAGGAAAAACATATCCACAAAACATTCTAAAAACTATTAAGATTCCACCTGGCATGATGAGACATGGTGAGACAAAAGTTATTCCCTCCTATGAAAATAATTGTTGCTGCAAATGAGCGAGAAAAAGGTATTTCCTCCGTCTAGAAATAACTGTCACATGTGTCTATATAATACATGCAAACTTTGGCATGGTGAGACAAAAGGCAATTCCTCCGTCCAGAAATAAAGGTCGCTGAAATGAGTGTATCTAATCGTGTTTCAATGTCCACAATTTTTATCTAAACAAAGAGTATAATTTTTAATTGCTTGAATCAAATAAGCGTCAAACTAATTACTCTTATTAACTAATATCTACCCCATGACGTCCTTTAGTTATTCTCTTACAATGTTAGTGATGTTGTATTCTGCTTTATTTTCATGGTATTTGAGCAAGTGTAATAATTTGTTTATCATCTCGTAACCACCTGCACAACAATACTTGTCATTAGCATAAATATTTAATGTGGAGATAATATGCAACGTAGAATACTCACCATTCCGTGAGAGCATAATGTAAACAACAAAATAACCAGAAGTATCATTGTGGGTGAACACCACATCCCTACCTTGAATAGTAAAGAAAAACAATAAAATGTCTGAGTTTATTTTTACAGATACTTGTCATTAGCATAATTGTTTTTGGAATGCAAAAGTTATTTTTGTTTCGACCTTAAAAAGCCAAAAGCCAGAAACTACTATTAAATGTTTTTTACATATAAACCAAAGTCTAAGAAGACAAATTAAACCCAAACAAAGAGGCTCTTAGGAACACGTGAAGATTCAAAAACCCCTAAAATAGTAAGTCAAAAAATGGCAGCACACTCCCTAAAAAAACAAATGGCAGCACAGTACCATCTAAAAAAAAAATCTCCACAGTCCACTCACTTTCCCAGTCCCTATCCTCTCCCCGACCTTGCACAAGCGGCTGCTCTCGTCTCCCACGCCGCCGGCTCTCCAACGCCCCCACTCACGGCCGCGAACCGCCACCCGCTCTACCACGCCCCCATCGCCGCGTCCTCTCTCTCGCCCGTACTCTCTCGTCAGCGCCGCGCTATCCTGCTCTCTCTCGCCGGAGCCCGCCTCTTGGTCTCGCCGGCACGCAACTCCCTCTCTCTCTTTCTCTCGCCGGCGCCTCATCCTCTCTTACCGCGGCACTTTCCATCGATTGGTATGTCTAGGTGTAGGTCAAATTACTCCTTTTTTACCTTGCCGATGCTCGACCTGTGGACGGAGATCGAGAGATGCTCGATTTGTGGCCGGAGGTGATAGACCTGTGGGCAGCGATGCTGAAGCAGCGGGAGAAGAACGGCGGTGCTGGAGCAGTGGAAGGATTTCGGAGGCGGCGACGGGGCCGAGAACCGGCTGTTCCGCTAGGCGGCGGCCTACGTGTCGTCGCTGGACGACGCCGACGCTTTTTTACATGCTCTCGTCCCCTAGCAAGAGCAACGACTTCAAGCTGCAGCTCGGCTCCGGCCACACCGCGCACGACGCGTTCCGTGGCGCACGCCTCGCGTGGATCAACGGCGGAGTGGTCAAAAATTACTTCTGCGAGCGTCAGGTAGTACTCCATATTTCCTCTCTCTGTCTCTTGCTAAAATTTATTCAAATTCTAAACTTGCTCCACGTAATCTTGCTTGTAAAATTGCTTCAACTTGATGTGTCTTTTCTGAAAGCTTGCTTGAGTAGATGCTTGCTTGAAATTTCTGAAAGCTTGCTTGAGCAGATGCTTGCTTGAAATTTCTGAAAACTTGTAAACTTCAACTTTAGTTCTTGCTTGTTTGAATAAATGCTTGCTTCAGTATCTACACCGTCTTTTCTGAAAGCTTGCTTGAATGCACAATAAAAGGAGTACTGAATCATTTCCACCAGAAGAATCATTGCAGTACTAATTGGCTATTTTCCCTCAACACCTGCATAATATACTTTACCAGTTTGTATATGTCATCTATTCTCAAAAGATGGTACATCGATATGAGTGCAGTTTTACCTTCACCGTCAAATAAGCAATACTCATCATCCATGAGGTCCGCAGGGTGGGGATTCCCCTCCATGAGCCTGCTAAGCATGGCGTCCATTTCACCTTCGTCATATTTGAGTTGGTAAGTGTTCATTACTACTAAGGTATGTACATAAGAAGAGGTCATAGATAGGTGTGTTACCGTCAGTCCTGATGGTGTAATCTTGCGTGCTCGCTGAAGCAGAGACGGGTTGCGTAGAAGCAGTGGCAGGCGTCGCGAAGCGAGCATTAGCTTTGTGGTATAGCACCCATCATCAAAACGGGAAGGTTTTCGAGCTTAAAAAACAACACAAAATTCAGCTAACAGTTGATATACTACTAATGGCATGTGTTGGCAAATTCAAATTGTGAGTACGGTGATACCATTTGAATTTTCTGCATGTTCTGTGGCACCAACATTTGGGAGAGTGCTCCCAACATGTAGAGATGAAGCCATTTGGGTACAAAAATCATCATCAGATGAGGATTATAATTTTAGCTAGGAGGGGTAATTGGCGTTGGGCCTGATATCTTTGATTTTTGTCTTGGAATGATCACTGTGTAAATATTTACAAATCAATTTATAATATAAACTAATAATCAAATTATGACCACTAAGATTTGTCTGAAACTGTAGGCCTTAAATACAAACCTTCTTTCCCTTTGTCGGCAAGTTTGTACTGACCATTAGACATTTTGGATTTCTGTTCACAAGTAGTAAGAATAGCAGATGTAGTTTCATATGGTTGTTCCCATAGCGAAGCACATGGGCCAACACTGGCTATGGCTGCAAAAAGTTTGAGCAAGTAACATCTGTTACAACTGGTAGCAACATAATCCTGTCATTATTTTTTGTACATAAGAACTAAAGAATTCCTCATATGCTGGTTACAACTGGTAGCAACATAATCCTGTCAGTAAAAATGAGATGTGAGAAGCAAGTGTTACTCATTTACCCGAGCTATTTAAGGCTCGAACTGGGTTTTGTAACCCACACCCCTGCATAAACCCAGAACCATAATGATGAGCATTAAAGAAATTTTCCTTGTTAGAAGAGTCATTCCTGTTTGAACGAAATGAGTTTGATCCCTCAAATGGAGTTGCGGGTATGCCTACAACACAATTATTTTTACTATCAGTAGCAGTACAGATTTATGTTGCAATTTGTATTAGTGAACAAAACAAAAAATGAGCTGTGAGCAGCAAATGTTACTCATTGACCCAAGCTATTTAATTCTCGGACTGGGGGTTGTAACCCACATCCCTGCATAAACCCAGAACCATAATGATCACCATTAAAGAAATTTTCCTTGTTAGAAGAGTCATTCCTGTTTGAACGAAATAAGTTTGATCCCTGAAATGGAGTTGCGGGTATGCCTACAAATCAATTATTTGTACAATCAGTAGCAGTACAGATTTATGTTGCAATTTCTGTTAGTGAACATTGCAAAAATGTGTTGTGAGCAGCAAATGTTACTCATTTACCCAAGGTATTTAAGTTTCGGACTGGGGTTTGTAACCCACATCCCTGCATAAACCCAGAACCATAATAATCACCAGTAACCAAATTTTCCTTGTTAGAATAGGCATTCGTGCGTGAACGAAATGAGTTTGATTCCTCAAATGGAGTCGCGGGTATGCCTACATCAGAGTTATTTACACTATCAGTAGCAGTACATCATTATGTTGCAACTTCTGTTAGTAAACAAAACCTTGTATAGTCGGAGTACCAGGCAGTTGGGTGACACCTGATTGCCCAGTTGCATTCTCAGGAGTGCAAAGTCCTGACATGAAGAATTTTCATTTATATATTTGCGAGGTGCATAATGATGTTTTTGGTTAGTGCATCATATGGGGTGATATGGGGTGGTCTAAAGAATGAGCTTACCAGGTGATATGGCCACCTGTGTGTTAGATTTACTATGTTTTCCACTGAGACCAGTTGATGTATCTTTCTTCAGTTGGTCGGCCTCACGTTTCTTTTTATTAATATCATCCCTGTTTCGCGCATATCTCTCCCGTTCCCTTTGTCTCTTCAATTCTTTTCGATCTGCTATTTGTCCTGCGATGCAAAAATATTTAGGATGTACACGGTGGTAGAAGTAAACAGGTTGTGATATATTTACCTGAACTTATGTCATTGGTTAGGTCTTCGAATGGAGTCCCGTTCCCAAGGTAAGGGGAGCAACAAAATCACAAGCAAACGGATGTACTTGTACCGCAAGGAAACAGCTACATTAGATCACAGGTCTTTTGCATGTGATTTCCTCATCCTCAAGTCCAAATTGTTGTTTTTTAGCTGCAACCGTGAATAACTCACCGTGTCAATTACATTCGAGTGTAGGGTCGGAGGACGGCAAAGGACGGACGCGAAGACGACCCGGTAACCTGGAGACGGCGTATCAATCGGCGTCGTTGATACGTTGCGGTAGCACTGTCAACAACGGCAATGGCGACCTGGAAACCTCGATGGTTGCGAGAGTGATTTCTTGATTGCGTCTGGCATTCTGCCAGTCTGCCAGTCGATCTCAGTGTCAGGCGATTGGTTTGGCAAGTAACGATTGGTTTTGATTTGTTTGGCAAGTAACGATTGATTGATGATTGATTCGTTGGTTCGTTTGTTGGTCACGGAAAGGAAAGGCATTACCTTTTTTTTTTCGTACGTTGGTAACGATTTGTGGGAAAGGAAAGCCTCGTTGGTTAGTAGGACTTTTGGTGGGCCGGCCCAGGTTTAGCGATGGTTGACGTGTCGATCAGCCATTGGAGCGGTCGTCTGCCTGGTCGTACGAACGTACTCCCTCCATTCCACAATACTCTACATCCTAGAAAATTTAAGACAAATTAGCATTCTCTTTAATAATACTACTCAAGTATGTAAGCAACCAATCAAAGTCAGATTAGCATTAATGACACCCAATAGAAAAAGAGAGGTTGCTTAGTTTTTTTGTTGTTGCTGATTACCGAGGAGATATTTAATGTTCAGAACCCAGAATGTAGATTAATATGGAACAAAATACTAGTCCAGAATGTAGACTATTATGGAATGGAGGGAGTACGGCGAAGTCCCATTTAATAGTAAAGATTAAAATCTTGTTGCCTTTGTTTGGTTTTGTTATTGAGAATTTCAACAACAACATCCTTCTGGTCGAGTGTTGACTTATAGACGGCGCCATAATTGGTCGTTCCAGTAGACTCCTTGTTTGCCTTGTTCACAGCAATCTGAAGCTCCCAAGAATCATACTTTTTCATGCCAAGGGGCCTGCAAGATTGATCCTCACTCCACCGGCGGTAATTTTCATAAACTTCTGCCATAGTTTTCGACCTATTGAGTCCTTTGTTCTTTATGTCGAGTTGGTCGTATGACCTTTGTAGCTCATTCCGAGACTGCAACATAGGTAAATCTGTGGGCGTCTGCAGGATATACACATTTTTTTTAGAAAAGGGCAGCCCAGCCTCTGCATCGAAGAGATGCATACAACTTTTATTCATTTATTCAACATAAGCTGGCAAAGAGCCTTACAACGAACGAATACAAGCGGAAGCCGCCAAACAGTGAAAACACCACAACTAGCACAAACGACAGAGGAAACAGGGCCTTGTGCCCCGGCAACAGCCGCCGCCGGCTCCCTGGCCAACTCAGAGAATAGCGCCTTGCGCGCCGATGCACCGCCCACGCCCACGCCTGGTCGTAGCAGGAGTGCTCCGGCGACTCGGCTGACGAGCTTTGATGCCGTGGCGTGAATCAATTTCGTCCAGATTTGTGCATACAAATCATCAATTGATGTGGGGAATCGGACGCACTCGTCGCGGGGCAAGGATTGACACCGGAATTTGGGTCGATGCGGCGGAAGTTGGCCGGATTCCGGGAAGATTCCGGCGAGTCCGGGGGAGGTTGGGCTAAAACTTCCCTCCCACCAACCGTCGTTTTCCTTTCTAGTTCACAGGAAAAATTCTCTCCAAAACGGAACTGGTTGGGTACCGAGGGGGAAATATCCTGCTCATCGGATAAATTTTGGCAGAATTTTCGTCCCGGACCCGAAAAAAGCGGTTATTTTCCGGGTCGGGGCTTATACGGTAACTGCTAGAGTTGCTCTAATACACCGAGCAAACAACACTCGGTGACATTTCTTTCGCCAAATACAACTTTGTCAAGTATTTTTCATCGGGCACTCGGTAAAGTCACTTTACGGAGTGTTACCTGTTTCACTCGGTAAAACAAGGCATTCAGCGGAAAAAAGTGACCAGGCAACAAGATTGATAGAGCCCAAGTACACTCGCCAAAGTAAAAAAAAAAAGAGTAAAACGCTTGGGCGGTCACAAAGTTGCCACGGGTGAGCGCATTAGTCACCAACTCAAAAAACGCTAAATCGTGGTCACATAGTTGTGTGTAAGAGTCCCGTTCGTCACTCTGTAAAGTTGGGCGTTAATTGCTGACGTGGCAGTCTGACTTTTTGCAAAACACACCCTATATTTTTTCGTATTCGGATCTATTTGTCCCTGTTGTTGAAATTTTAGATAGACATTTTATCAAACATGTGACGTGCATTTGAACCTCCTCAAGCGGAGCTGCACAGAACGTGGCCGGGGCACCATGGCCGGAAGTGGTGGCAGGGGTGCTGATCGGAGGCGGAGCCGGTCGAGGCGTGGACTAGCAGAGGTAGACAGCGAAGGCGGCAGCAGGCCGAGGCCGCGCCCCGTCAGCGCTGCGCCCCCAAGCTCGCGGCCAGCGCCGCCGCGGGCCGCGCACTATCCGCGCCCCTGTGCCTCGGCCGATTTCGCGTCGCCGTGCTTGCACGCCTGCTCGCCGCGTACACTGGCCTCGCTCGCCGGCTTCACACCATCCGTAAAGAAGGAGCCGGACCACAAGGTCTCGCCATGTGCGCCGTCGCCATCCGTAAAGAAGAAGCCGGTGGATGACCACGAGAACTCAGCGTCGGGCACCTCCTGCCCCTGGAAGACGCCGACTGGCAAAGCGGATGCGAAACAGGCTCGCGACGCCGCGCACTGGCTTGGGGCCAGGCGGCCGCTGCAGGGCGCCGTCGCGGGAGCGCGAACTCGCTGCGTGTAGGCCGGTCGACGTCGTCACCTCGAGCTACGTGTCACTGCTGCACTCTGGACTGATCGACATGGCAATGTGTTGGGTCTGGGTGTGCAGACGGCGAACGAGGTGACCTTCGCTCTAGGCTACGCCTTGGAGCTGGAGGACAAGCTGAGGGCGCGCGAGCGCGAGGCCGACACGCTGTGGTCGGAGCTGCGCAGGGCAAAGGGCGAGCTCACCCAGAGCAAGGCGGCCATGCCCGCGCTGCGGGCGGAGCTGCACACGGCGAAGGTCGAGCTCGCCCAGACCAAGGCCGACGCCCTAGAGGCGCGGGAGGCCGCAAAGCTGCGCAGGGTGAAGGCCGAGCTCGCCCAGACGAACGCAGACGCGTTGCGGGCGGAGCTACGTCATGTCCCCGCTCTCGCCCCCTGCTCCGGCGTGCGTCCATCACCTGTTTGATAAAATGTCTGAACTAAAAAATTTAATAGGACAAATAGATGCGAAGAAAAAAAGTATAGGGTGTGTTTTGTAAAAAGTTAGACTGCCACGTCAGCAACTTAACATCCAACTTCACGGAGTGACGAACAGGGCTCTTACACACAACTATTTGACTACGACTTAGCGTTTTTTGAGTTGGTGACCAATGCGCTCACCCGTGGCAACTTTGTGACCGCCAATCGCTTTACTCTAAAAAAAAATTTAGTGAAATTGGGCTAGGGGGCATTATGCTAAGTTTGCCAAGTGTTTTTTGGACGATTAATGCCGAGTATTTTGTCAAGATACACTCGGCAAAGAGGTAACACCCTCAACTGTCTCCATTTTCCGCAGAGGCCGTATACACTGTGGCGAGGTGGTTCGCCGAGAATAGACATATGTGCCGAGTGTCCCGGAAAGCACTTGGCGAAGACACATCTTTGTCGATGATGTCTGATGAATGAAACACTCGTGAAAGACCACCTTCGCCGAGTGTCGATCTGTACCGAGTGTTTTTTGGAGGCACTCGGTGTACATTCAAGTTTGCCGAGCGTCCGTAAAAAAAAACACTCGGCATTATGCTCGACACTCGGCAAAATTGCATTTTTCCGTAGCGAGAGGTATTTCTCTCCGGAGATCAGCGAATCGTCGCAGGTCGCTCGCCGTTGGTCTTTTCCTCCTTATGGTAGTACACGACTGAAGATAAATGACGAAGGTGCACGGACTGTTTCAGAACAATGTTCAACTTTCATCTATTATTCGATTCGATTGTTGGCACTCGACAGGGTAAACCTTTCAAACCCAATCAGAAACCATTACCCCTGCAGAAAACAGAGGCAAAACCTTCAATTGATCATCGGGGGAAAACGTCTGTACCTAGCTAGTTCGAGCTCAACGCGGGAAGGGACGGCGCCTGCACGGGGGACGCGTGCTTGTTCAAGAACTCGATGGCCACGGCGGCGTGCAGGGCCGCTCCGACGGGGAGCGCGTCCTCGTCGATCACCAGGTGCGGCGTGTGCACGTGGTGCATCTCCTCACCGCTGCTGCCGCGGACGCCGATCCCGAAGAACGCCGCCGGGATCATCTCGGCGTAGAACCCGAAGTCCTCCGGCCATGATCTGCGGCGACAGCCTCACGTTCGCCGGGCCCAGCATGCCCTCCGCCACGGCCTTGACGTGCGCGTACACCCCTTCGTCGTTCACCGTGGCCGGGTACGGCCGGAGCTCCTCCTCCATGAAGTCCACCGTCGCCGTGCACCGCCCCACCGCCGCCTGCCCCTCCACCACCTCCCGTATCCTCCTCATCAGGCAGGACATCCCTTCCGTCGTCATGCTCCTCAAGGTGCCGCCCAGCGTCACGGACTCCGGGATGACGTTGAACGTCTCGCCTCCTCGGATGAACGTCACCGACACCACCGCGCCCTGGAGCGGGTCGGTCTCGCGGGCGACGAGCTGCTGGAGGCTGAGCACGGCGGAGGACGCGGCGACGACGGGGTCGACGGCGGCGTGCGGCGTTGCGCCGTGCCCGCCATTCCCCGTGACGGTGGCCCTGAAGCGGGCCGAGCCGGCCAGGAAGGGCCCGGGCCTGGACCCGACGGCGCCGGCGGGGAGGTGCGTGTCGACGTGCACGGCGAAGATGGCGTCCACGTCGTCCAGGACGCCGTCCCGCAACACGTGGTACCCGCCGGCGTGGCCCTCCTCCGCCGGCTGGAACACCAGCTTCACCGTGCCCGCCAGGCCGTCCTTGCGGGACTGGAGCAGCTTGGCCGCACCGAGGAGCATGGCCACGTGGGCGTCGTGCCCGCACGCGTGCATCTTGCCGTCCTCTTTGCTCTTGAACTCCCATTCCACCATCTCCTGCACAAGCCAGTGAGAATTGGTTAGTGAACGGAGCAGCTGTTTAATTAAGATGGCATTGCAAAACACTGATCTAAGATGTTATTCTCTTGGTACACGATGCCGTTGCGAGACAGTACCACAATGTTCGAATGATCGATTCGAGATCCCTATACTCAACTTCCGTCCGGTCCGGCAGGAAATAAAAAATAAAAAAGAGGCATACAAAATTTCTTGAACTTTCGGTTGATGGGGCAGTTTTGTGAAATTTCAGCCAGTTTGTGTACGCTTCTACCATATTTTTGTTATATTATACTTTCTGTACTATATTCTCTTAGTTTTGAAGTTGCAACCGGCCGACGTGGTGGCACTTTTACATCCGGTTTGCACGTTAGTCTTCTTGGAACTGATAAGACTACTCATAGTGGGGAGTATTATGATACTAGTGTATGTTACTACCTCTACACTACAGTAATGAGAAGCTAAGACGACGGCTTTTTGCCGTCGGCATAGCCCAGAATGTCGTTGGCATAGGCTATGCCAACGGCAGTCGTCGGCTTAGCTCCGTCGGCGTACGTGCCTGTAGACATAGCCCAGAAAGCTGTCGACATAGGTCTACGCCGACGACAAAGCCGTCGGCAATAGTGCCATCGGCATTTTTTTCCGAATAATTTTAATTTTTTGAAATTTATTTTAACTTTATTTTAAGAGATATATGCATGGTTAGTCACTGAACTTGGCCGAGATGAGCACTTTGGTCACTAAACTTGCAAAATGTTGCCCGCGGGTCACTCAACTTGGCAGAGATGAGCAAACTGGTCACAAACCATTGACTGAGCAGTTGACCATTGACTCTGACCATTTTTTTTTGTTGCAAAAACACCCCTGTAGAATCACAAAATCACAAAATCACATCATTTTTTTGCAAAAACACCCCTGTAGAGAGATATTAATGTGATTTTGTGATTCTACGGGGGTGTTTTTGCAAAAAAAAAATGGTCAGAGTCAATGGTCAACTGCTCAGTCAATGGTTTGTGACCAGTTTGCTCATCTCTGCCAAGTTGAGTGACCCGCGGGGAACATTTTGCAAGTTTAGTGACCAAAGTGCTCATCTCGACCAAGTTCAGTGACTAACCGTGCATATATCTCTTATTTTAACTTCTTTAATGCTATTTCGAAATTTTCCACTTAGCCACATACTTAATCTCTAATTACACACTTAATCATAGGTCAAATAACTTACCCCGGTCAAACTTCTCATTCAGTCACCCATCCTGAAACTGGTCTAGCCCAAGCACGCTTAACTTTTGAGTTCATTTCCTTTCAAATTAGTTTCTAAATGAGAAATTAGAACTTACTGATATTAGTATCCTATCAATCATATTAACCCTTCGGTTACGATGTTACACTTTTTCAATGTTTAAATTTTAAAAATTTGTTTGAATAAGTAACAATGATTATGTAATAGTATATTTTGAATAAATAACAATAAAATGAATTTTACTTTATGTTTTCCTTTTTACATTTAATATGAAATAATTCATATCTTTAAAATCGTAAGTCAAAATTTGACAAATAAAATGTCTAAGTCGATTAGAAAAATGAGAGGAATCCAAGTATGAGATTCATATCATCTTTTACATCATGTATATGACTTTTTGCAACATATTTTTGGTACTTGCTTAATAAAAAAAACTCATTTTGGCACTTAAAAAATGGAAAAATGATATTTATAAAAATATTTTAAAAAAACTTAGTTCTGCAACATTGTTTGCCATACCACGATACACCTATGTGTCAAATATGGGCACATTATCACAAATTACACAACGGAAATGATCATATCTAGGTCATTTGATTCGAAAATTGTACATGTTTATAGATGATTGACATTTTTGTGAAGAAGTTTTTTTTGAAAACTTTGTCAAAACTCAAGTTTATCATTTTTCCTAGCAACTAGTACACATAAAAGGACTCCATGGCAAAGGATTTTATTTTCTGAGTATTTTTTCACTTTCTTTTATTTTGTTGAAAAAATGGTCAAAATGGACGCTGTGCCTATTCATCGAAAGGGGTCGCATTTTTCAAAACTATCGACGGTTCTGTGATATAACCACTACTGGTGTATCTTAAAATGAATTTTGTAAAATTTTCAGAGCAAACTATCACACACTTGTTGTTCAAAATTCAAGTACTTTCGAAAAATAGGCATAAAGTCATTTAAATAGGTGAAATTAGGTAGAAACCGAGAAAATTGATAATATTGCTGGATTATCAATAAAATATGGTCTACTTTGTGTGATAATGGATGTGTGACATTTTTCACCATATTTTTTGTACATGCTTCACAAAAAATGTCATTTTTTACAATTAAAAAAAATGAAAAATGATATTTATAAAAATATTTTGAAAAAACTCAGTTCTACAACATTGTTTGTCATACCAACATACACCTATGTGTTAAATATGGGCACATTATCACAAATTACACCACGTGAATGACCATATCTAAAACATTTGACTCGAAACTTCTACATGTTTTTAGATGATTGACCTTTTTGTGAAGAAGTTTTTTGAAAATTTTGTCAAAACTCAAATTTATCATTTTTCCTATCAAATAGTACACATAAAAGGACTCCATGCCAAAGGATTTCATTTTCTGAGTATTTTTTCACATTCTTTTATTTTGTTGAAAAAATGGTCAAAATGGAACCCGTGCCTATTCATCAAAAGGGGTCGCATTTTTCAAAACTATCGACGGTACTGTGATATAACCACTACTGGTGTATCTTAAAATGAATTTTGTAAAATTTTCAGAGCAAACTATCACACACTTGTAGTTCAAAATTTAATTAATTTCAGAAAATAGGCATAAAATCATTTAAATAGGCGAAATTAGGTAGAAACCGAAAAAATTCCTAATATTGCTGGATTATCCATAAAATATGGTCTACTTTGTGTGATAATTGGATGGGTGACATTTTCCACCATATTTTTTGTACTTGCTTCACAAAAAATGTCATTTTTTCAATTAAAAAAATGAGAAATGATATTTATAAAAATGTTTTGAAAAAACTCAGTTCTACAACATTGTTTTTCATACCAAGATACACCTATGTGTCAAATATGGGCACATTATCACAAATTACACCACGGGAATGATCATATCTAAGTCATTTGACTCGAAACTTCTACATGTTTATAGATGATTAACCTTTTTGTGAAGAAGTTTTTTGGAAACTTTGTCAAATCTCAATTTTATCATTTTTCCTATCAACTAGTACACATAAAAGGACTCCATGCCAAAGGATTTCATTTTCTGAGTATTTTTCACTTTCTTTTATTTTGTTTAAAAAGGTCAAAATGGACCCCGTGCCATAGTTTGTGATAATGTGTCCATATTTTATACATAGGTGTGTCTTGGTATGGCAAATATTGTTGCCAAAAACAATTTTCAAATTATTTTTATAAATATCATTTTCTATTTTTTAAGTGCCTAAAATGACTTGTTTACTAAGCAAGTACCAAAAATATGTTGCAAAAAGTAATATGCATGGTGAAAATGATGATATGGATGTCATATTTGGATTCCTCTCATTTTTCTAATCGATTTAGACATTTTATTTATTAAATTTTGATTTACGGATTTAAAGATATGAATTATTTCATATTAAATGGAAAATAGAAAAAAAATGAGAGAAACATATGCCGACGGCACCGTCGGCTTAGCCCTGTGTCGAACGGTTTTTCTTCGCGGGCTCTATGCCGTCGGCATAGATCATCGTTCCTGTAATGATATAGTGGGTAGTAACATATGTGTGGTATCATATAATCATGCATTTATTAGCCTATAGACTCATCTTGCCTCGAAATCCGTTATGTTACGGTATCTACCTATGATACCGCCACCGTCTCTCTCTTCTGTAATTGCATGCCACATCAATATTTGTACTTATGTGACACTTATGTTACTACCTATATTACTCCCATTATGGGTAATCTAAAAAACAAAGGACACTGCTAAAACCAATTTCATGTGATCCATAGGTTCATACTCGATGCTGTCGGTCGATGGATGACTGCTTACCTAAATATTCCTGCCAACCTAGCGATGATAACTCAACTCTATCATGAATACTGCGAACTATATAATCTCCGTTTTCTATTAGGAGCCTCTCCTGCATGCGCAATTAATAAGCATAAAACTGACCTGGATGGGCAGCGCGTCCATATCGGCCCGGAGCGCGAACACCGGGCCGAGGCCTCCCCCGCCGACGACGGTGGGATCCAGCTTCAGTGACTTTGAGCACAAAAGTCTAGCTGTGACTTTGCTCTCATCTCAGCCATCTAAACTTGATCCAACGGATAGAAAAGAGTGAACATTTTTAGACTAAAACTTAAAACATTATTTACTCACAAACTGTATGTCCAAATACGACGAAACTTTGTCCTAATGCATACTAACGAATATGTGATTTAATAGAATTTTTTCAATTTTTCTGAGAAATTTGAATTTTAAGTTCAAATTTGTGTAGTGAATTTAAAAATGATGTTTATTCACAAATTATTTTTCCAAATACGACGAAATTTTCACAGTATGCATAGTATAACATATAAGATTTACTGGAATTTTTTCAATTTTTTCTAAACATTATACAGTGTACATCTAGTGCAAAGTCACCGCTAGACTTTTGTGCTCAAAGTCACTCAAGCTGCATCCACGACGGTGGCGACGACGCCGGTGCGCGCGACGGTCCAGGCGTAGGAGACGCCGAGGGCGTCGAGCTCGGCGCGCGCACGAGGGCCGACGTGCGGTGCTCCTGGAAGGCCAGCTCCGGGTGCTGGTGGATCCGCCGCCGCAGGGCCACGAACCCCGGCGTCCACGCCTCCTCCAGGAGCTCCCGCCCGAGCTCCGCCATTGCCGGCAGCTTAGCTTATGTGTGGGACTGTGGAAGAAGGAGACGGAAGCTTGGGGCAGACAGCGTGGAGTGTGGAAGAGACGGATGGATCGATGGAGGACGCCAGTATATGGGGGCCGGCGTGGCAGGATGTGCGAGCTTGGCTGTCAGCTTATTTGTTGCCGTTCGCGATCGTCATCGAATCATCAATCAAATTACTAAACGACGTCCTTTTCTTCCTGTTGGTACGTAGCCGTCGGTTGGCACGGGTGCCGTTGCAAGACTATATATAGTAAGTACCACAATGTTTGTATGATCGATCCGATATCCCTATACTCAACTTCCTTCATAGCGACACGAAAAAATAGATGCATGTTGCCAAGTAAGTTGGTGCAATGTAGGTGCAACAGAGAGGATATACACGGAGAGCGGACAAAATGGAGCTCGGGCTCCATGAAGCCTTTTATTTGAAAATTTCAGAAATAATATTTCGTAGGTTAAAAAATTCTGAGAAAAAACCCTAACTCTAGACAATGTTGTGTTTTACAGACCCGTCAAATCTCAACTTGAAACATCTTATATTTTTGGCTGCGCAAAGAAAAGACAAAACCTCACATTTGAGGCCGTTAACAATGCAAGATTTCAAACCTAAAAAATCGGTTAGATTTTGTTATTTTTTTGTAGCCCAGAATATGAATTATTTCGAGTTGAGATTTCGAATGTTTGTAGAATGCATCATTGCTCACATGCAAGAATTTTTTTGGATTTTTTAACTTGTAAATTTTAACCGTTTGTAAAATGAATCATTTTTTACATGCTGTATTCGTAGTTTTAAATTAAATCCAGCGGAATTCTTTGTCGAATTCATTTCCACTTTTTTTAGGGGAATTCATTTCCTCTTCTTTTTTTTAGAAACATTCATTTCCTCTTCTTATTTTTTTGAGGAAAATTCATTTCCTCTTTTTTTTTAGATTAAATTCATTTCCTCTTCTAATTGTTGCTTTTGGGCAGTATTTTTAGCAAGTTACTTTTGGGCAGTTAAGCAGGCCCAAGTCTTCCTAAAGCCCAGTGATCGGCTCATATGAAAAAGCCCAACGCCGTTATGGGCCCGTGATTAAATGTTCCGTGGTCGTCTCGGGTCGACTCGTCGTCTCCCTCGAGTTCGAGACCAAATCGCACCGGCGTCGGAGCGGCACGAAACCTACCTAGGCGGCTGAGGCGTAGGTGCATCCCAACGCCGGCGGGAGGCGGGCGGCAGCGTGGTCGTCGACATGGACGAGAAGGAGTTCCGCAGCATGCTCGAGCTCTTCCCCGTCGTCCGATCCCGCGACTACTGCGTAATAATCCATCTACTCCCCACCCCCCTCATCCTCCCTCAAATTCTCCTATTTTTATGAGCATGGAGGAAGATTGGCGTGTTTGCGGCGCTGTAGCGGTACTTTCTGGTTCTGAATCGGGAGCTAGATAAATTGCGATTTTGCTGGGCGATTTGGTGCGGATGGCTGTTGATTGGGGACGTTGCGTAGGTTGGTTTTCTTGGAATATAGCTCTGGATTTGGATAACTCTAGTGTTGTTTCTGGCTATCCCTTCGGTAGTGCATAGCTTCTGATGTCACTCTGCTGATTGATCCTCGAAGTGGTAGGTGTAGTCTTCTAGCAACCCATGGAGTTCACAAGATGTCAAATCTTGCTTCAGCAAGGCTGCATCAGATTCATTAGTAATTTTGAGTTTGATATTGCTCAATTAAATAAAATAAGTAAAAACCCATCCATGTTCCAGTAGAGAACTTAAATTTAAAAAAGAATATAACTAAAGTCGGCGAGCATTTGGGACAAAACTGGCAACTCTTTGATTATCTTGGTATGATTAGTTACTCCTAGTTCTATCCCCTCAAAGCATGTGATCCGTGTGATCGTGTCTCCAGTGCCATTTACATAGACAAGCCAATATTAGCATCTTAAGTAAATAGGCTGCTAGTAGTTAGTATAATATGGATAAGGTGGCGCTTCTCTTAAATAGCATGCTTGTCATGGATATTCAATATTAGACAAGTAAAAGGGCTGTGGCTGAGACACGGCTAAATGGGGTCTGCTCAGGTATATAAATAGAAATCGTATATAAATAGAGAAGTGGGTCCAATGGTAACAATGATTGCAGTAGTAAGTAATTTGAGATGCAAACCTAACCAAAGGAAATATCGCAAACCTAACCAAAGGAAATATGGTAAGTGCTTTTGTTCCTGTTTGAAGACCTTGGGATCGAACTGATGTGAACTTTTCTTGCCAATTGTAGAAGGCTGACATGGAATCGTCAAGCAAAGGCACCAAACAGCTAGCAGGATCTCAGGTATGTTTGATATTATCAGTTGTGTGCTGCCTGATTATACTTAAAACTATCGCTGACGGATCTATTGCTTGCAGGAGGCAAATGGAACAAACAACAAGCCATCTGCTGCGGAAGGTATATCAGCAGTCTTCTGTCCCTCTACTATTATTATTAATATAACAATCATTCTGGAGGAGATCATCTGCCATTATCTTTTTTTTTTTTTTAGATAAGGGGGTGCGGATCCCCGGCCTCTGCATCCAATAGATGCACACAGCCTTAATCTGCCACTATCATTGTAACAGACTTGCCGCACCTCTATTCACGTGAACCATTCATGACCCCACACCCTGTTCCCTAATTAGCCTTAGATCTCTAGCGTGTGTGCCTAATCCGTTGAGGAGTTATTAACGACCACATATCCCTAATCTCTAATTGGCCCTAGGCCTTTAGCCTGCACCCTTGTTTCTATTGGCTTATCATGTTTGGTCTAAGTTCTTCCTCACACCGGGTCTTCATGGGATTCTCTTACTTTGATTCGTTACCCTCATTCTATATCAGTTTCTCTTATTTTATTTAATATATTTTAGAATAATACTTTTAAGTCAGGGTATTTTGGAACTTTGGACCACATTTTCACTTAGTACGCCACCTGGCACTGGGTATGCAGGATTCAAACCCGGGTTGGCTGACTGCCGCCTGAAGGAACCAGCTAACCGAGCAACAACTTGATCCTATTAACTTCTCTTCCACTTAACTCATCTGAATTACTTGTTATGAATTGCGTCCTTGAGCAATTCAATTTTACATTCAGGCTTTCAGGTCCAAAGAATTGAATTTCGTTTTCGATAAAATAAAATTATAATCACTTAAGGATTGATGGATAAACCTGTGCTTTTCCAATCTGCCACCCAAACAATGTTACGGCCACATAGTCCTTATGTACCATAAGACCACAAAAATTTAAACAATATTTTTGTTGCTTTGAAGCTTATGCACACATGCACACCTGGTCATAAAGATTAACTGACACTACCTAAATACTTATGTGTACTTACGGGTTAACAAATTAGATTGAGCTCCTTACGGATGAACAAATAGCAGTGAGCTAGCTCGACAGCGAGGACTGAGTGTGATGCGACATGAATGAGAGAAAAAAAACACAGCCAACAAGAGGTGATGTAAGGTGGTCCCAAGCGACTTGAAGCATGTGTTTGATGAAATTTTGTACCAAAATTCATGATATATAAATTAATTTAGCACAGTCATTGTCTACGACGAGTGGGACCCACGAGGTGCAAAATATTTATGAAAGAATATATATGTAATATTGGACTAACTTTATAGAGTTCATCATCCACGTCACAACGGTGTAAACAGATTATAATTTCGACACCCTATTGGAGAAATATGATTTTCAGAAACATTGGAACGTGTACGTGTAAATGAACTAGTAAAGATCTGTAGCTGTTTGCCTCACGTGAAGATGTCTCATGCAAATACGCATGCAATAAATCATATGTGCCCATTGGTCATTGTTGTTTGTGTAGATGCGTCTGGTATCTATACGGATGATGTCATGGATGAGGACATGAAAGCCGTAGGCGCAGATGCAGATCGCCGCGTACTTCACGTATATGGCCGGCTGGACGTGCTGCATACGAGCTGACATCAGGGATGACGTCTTGCACCGGTATAGATAGACTAGAATTGAATCCAAAACGCTACGCGGTTCCAACGAGCCGACGTTTGATCAGCAAACCCTACCCACCTGCCTATATAAGGCCCACTAACCCCTCAGGAGGAGGGGGAGAGACCGAGCCGGAGCCCACTAACCCCTCAGGAGGAGGGGGAGAGACCGAGCCGGAGCCCACTAACCCCTCAGGAGGAGGGGGAGAGACCGAGCCGGAAAGACACGCATGAAGCAAAGGAGATTAGTTGGCCTTATATAGGCAGGTGGGTAGGGTTTGCTGATCAAACGTCGGCTCGTTGGAACCGCGTAGCGTTTTGGATTCAATTCTAGTCTATCTATACCGGTGCAAGACGTCATCCTGACGTCAGCTCATATGCAACACGTCCGGCCGGCCGTATACGTGAAGTACGTGGCGATATGCATCTGCGCCTACGGTTTTCATGTCCTCACCCATGGCATGATCCGTATAAATACCGGCCGCATCTACACAAACAATCAATGACCAATGGGCACGTAGGATCCCTTGCGTGCGTATTTGAATGGGACATCTGCACCTGAGGTAAACAGATACAAAACTTTGCTAGTTCATTTGCACGTAGGCGTTTCAATGTTTCTGAAGATCATATTTCTCCAACAGGGTGTCGAAATTATAATGTGTTTGCACCGTTGTGACGTGAATGATGAACTCTATAAAGTGAGTCCAATATCATATATATTTTGCACCTCCTGGATCCCACTCGTCATAGACAAGGACTATGTTAAATTAATTTATATATCATGAATTTTGGTACAAAAGTTCATCAAACACATGATTCAAGTCGCTTGGTGGGTAGGGTTTAGGGTCATAGACAAGGACTCTGCTAAACAGCATGATGATGAGCTTTCCAATTTTGGACCCAGAATGATGGAGATTAGAGAGCGGAGGCCGCAGTGGAGGATAAATTCCGAAGCGGATTTCTTGCTGCTCCAACTCATTTACTTGCATGGTCCCACTTGTAAGGGTTTAGGGGAGAAAGATTGGGAGGGGAGTGAACGGATTACCACCAACTCAAAAGTTTATTAGGAAAGATTTAAGGAAGCCAGTACACCAGATAAGTCAGGAGATGGATGGCTGCGTACTCTATAACAGTAAAATGTATCTGGCATGAAATAGACTGCGCAGCTAACAGCCATTTTTTTTAGTGCGGTCCTTGAGACAAAGAAGAGTTGAAGACGGGAGATTGTGTTGAGATGTTTACTTTATTCATGTTTTTTTCCATGAAAAAGAAACACTTCTCTATTCTCTACTGCAGTGGCTCAAAGAATTTTTAATATCACTGTATCCCTGTAGATCACGAGAATATGAGATACTTCGCATTGGTTCACATGAACGTTTATAGAGGGAAACGCTCCATTTGCTATTGTAGTACTGACGGGAAGAATAGCAGAGGATGTGCTTCCTTGCATGCCGTACCCAACAAGCAATAGCATATAATAGACTCAATTATCTGCTAGGATGCCACAACAGACCAAGATATTAATGCTGAATTCTCTTGCATGTTTGACAGATTTATTCCTGCGGAAACTGAAGACGGCTGCTGCCAAAAAGGTATTCTTTCCTTTGCTTTTATTATATCAGGCAACTAGCAACTCAGCACAAAGCTGAAATATTCTGAGAAGCATTACGTAGTATTTTCTGTCGCTTATATTTAGTAGTAGTTTATTGGGAATGAATGAGATATTTTATTTGCATCGATGCCAAGAAAGCTTATTACCTGAGTAGGGAATTGTAGATGATAGTCTGGCAAAATGATTGTGAGTGGTCAGAGTGCTTTGTCTATTCGAAGTTGGTAATAGCCTTACTGCAGTAATATTGAGTATCAGTACATTTGTCGTTTTGCGGCACCGGATGAAATAAATATTTAGACAAGGGTTTATAATTGAATGATTCGGTTACTCTGGTGTGTAATATCTGATTGCATACTAAACAGCGTCATTATTCACTGTCTCAGGTTGGAGCAACAAAGGCAGAGTTGTTCTGCAAGACATTTGAGGAAGCTCACAACAAACTTGTACTGACTTCTCTTCTCAACGAACCTACTTGTAATCCCTTTTCCTTTTTGGAGATCTTACAGTATTGTGTCTACTTGTCCAGGTTTACAAAGAACTGAATCTGGATGCGGCTCAGAGATTCCTGAATGTCTACAAGAACTGATGATGAACTGTCGTGGATGCTAAGGAGAGAGAAGTCTACAAGTGCCAATGGTCAGCGGACCTGGTTTTATGATTTGGAAACTGCTGACGATATTAAGACTTCTGATCATCTGTTTTTCTGGTCCTCATCTTCTGGGAAGACGATAGTGATATCTGTTGTTTATTGGCCACACTATTCAGATGACTGTCTTGTCTTGACACATACAATGGGAAATCAAATGCAGTTTTTTCCCGAAATCATGAGTTGATCCGTTTCCTTTGTATTTCAGAAGACGAAACTAGGCTTTTTTTGGATGCAAAGTACACAACATGTTTCAGAAGCCACAGTTTTCAATGTTGTTGGTGCGAATCACCATAGCTTACGAATGTCATATGCAGTTATGCACTATTGAAGTGGAGTAGTTTGTGGTCATCTTTTCTTCCCAAACAAAGCAAAAGAGTTACCATTGATTGATTTAAAAGAAGAGACCCAACGAGTTAATTAGAGAAAAACCGGGCGAAAACTTGCACAAACAACCCAAGCCACGATGAGGCACAGTGATACTTCTACTCGGTACATATCATCACTCCTCGAGTGACTCTTGACATCACTGTGAATGACCATCAAAGCTGCCTCTTCACCAGCTCAACCAACGCTTGACGCCACACAAACCAACACGCTCATCCAACCAACGAGAAGTGGCTTAAGACGGCGCACCCAAGAAGAGCGACCTCCCAAGAAGAGCGACCTTTGTGTCATCACCGGGTCCAACAAGGATCACAGGCTTTCGACCAAAGAACATGACCCAAGGGCCAGTAAGCCATGCATCTCCGTGACAACCCCAACGGGTAAACATGACACCACAGGTGCTGCTGCCTTTGGAGCTAGCAAGAGCAAGGCAGGCTTCTCTATGACGACCCCCAAGTGACCATAAAAAAAAATGACGACCCCCAAGGGGTAAACACAACATAACGGGCAACACCGCCAAGAGCAAGGCAGGCTTTTGCCCAACCAACCAATCGACAACGACTCCCACAGCAACACCAACCCTCACCAGACTGAATATAGCTACATAATTTTTAAACTACAGTTTTTCCTTCAGAAAAGGTGGTATTCTAAAAATACTTCAATTTTATTTTGCATCCAAACATGAGTCTTGATCATAACACTGAGATCACGATGGTAACCAAACATAGCAACAGGTGAGAAGATACATAAAGAAATTTAACAGCAACATTTTAGCCGCGCAAGTTCACTCAATTGCATTACCACACAAAGTAGGAAACGAACATAAGAGTTCATGATGTTCTAGGCAAAAATCGATGACACCATAAAATGAGTTCTCTTTCAAGGTTTATCCGATAGCATCAAAACTCTAAAATATCTTGTCTTGCATAGAGCAACTGATGACGTCCCGACGATCCATATCAGTCTGAGAGGGTACCCAGAATGTCATTCTCTCTGAAGAGGAGGTATCTGAAGTTACACAAAGATAATTAGAGCCCTGGGCATTAGTAAAAAAAAGATAAAACTGAGAAGATAGGATCAACTATACTAGTCTTCCCATAGTAAGACAAATCCACTTTCATCAAAACATTGGACGAACAAAAAACTAACATGTTGATTTGTTGTCACTCAAAAGTAAGGACAGAAAGTAACTACACAATTATCAAAAACCATTTGAAAGACAAGGAAGCATTAGTAGATACACCTGTTGTCCTCAGAAATACCGAAAGTAGAAAATGACCAACTTAATGATGTTCAAGTAATAACAATTTCCAATCCAAATTGGGGCAAAATGATCTGACCTAGTAGCACAAAATTGTTAAACTGTAAACATATGTTCAACTACATTAGGCCACCAAAGTAGCCAAAACACTATCACACAAGCAAAAACAGAACATATTGATTTCTTTCCCCTATAAAGTTAGACCAGGGTATTAGTAGGCTGTTGTTAGCAATAGCAAGGTATAGAATGACAAAGTTAATGATGTTATGACTTCACAGGCAACATATTTGGTATCCAAGTACTAGCTACTAATTTTGATCTAAGTTAAGGCAAAATGGAACTATGTACGACGCCACTTAATAAGGTACTTCGTAACATGACACACAAGCGAAAAGAAAACATAGTACAGCTTTTACAACAGAGTAATATAATGGGGAAATGGGTAGACATACTCTTTCTCAGGAGCAAGCTTGACTTCAAGTCCACCATACTCCGGCAGGAGAACATGGTCGCCTTCCTTGAGGGCAACAGGGATCAGCTTGCCATCCCTATCACGTTCCCCAGGGCCAACAGCCACCACCTTGCCAGAGTTGAGCTGAATTCACAAGAACATTCTCAAGTCATTTAACTGATTTTACAGTCAAAGTACCAAGAAATGAAAAACTCAAATCTACTGATGAAACCTACTCTCGAAGATAATCTGGAGCTGAAATAACAGGACCGAACTAATGTGAAACTACAGCTAGCAATCTAGTAGTAGCATGTCAAATGCTTAAAAATATAATTATTTGCAAGGATTGACTTTTTGTTGAGGTAGATCAGATGGAAACTTGCCAAATCATATTCTAATTGCTCAAGCTAAACAATTCCAGCTAACAATCTACACAAAGCCAATCTGAAAATCTGAATCAACAGAACTAGCAACACTAATAATCTGAGCTTATTATTCTACTAAACGAACAATTTGAACTAGGTAATCCGAATCACTCGACCTAACAGGTAATCAAATCTGATTCGCAGGTGATCCCACAACTAACCGGGCACCCCCAATCTCCAGGTCGGCAAATGCCAACAGGCAAAACACCTTGCATCAGAACACGATCTGCCACACAGGATCCGCACAACCCTACTAGAAAGCACCAGCAGCAGCACAAGGAGACGGGGGGAAAGGGGGGGAGCGGCGGGTACCTGCTTGGAGGTCTCCGGGAGGAGGATGCCGCCGGGGCTCTTCTTGGGCTGAATCACCTTCTCCACCAGCACCCGGTTGAACGACGGGAGCAGACGCTTGATCGCCGCCATCGCCGCCGGCCTCTCTTCTTCTTTCTTCTTGGGAAACAAGCAAAAGCTTCTACACTCTTCGCAACGCCTGACCGCTCTCGCCTTCACGGTTGGTGGGGGTTTAGGGTTTTATCAGGGGAGACGCGGCGGAAATGACGCTCCTGCCCACTGTCCTAGAATGTTCTCGCTCGTGGGCTTTTTACACCCAGCTGTGCGTTACTTATCTACGGCCCAGTAGTTTGACGGTTTGGGCCCATCGTCGTATGCTTAAAGCCCATGAGCTCGGGTCCAACGAGCGAGGCAGCGCCGCCGCGAACTCCATTCCAATTTCCAAGTCGCGGTGAGATGGCGGACGCCGGCGGCCAGAGGGAGCGTGAGAAGGAGGAGGAGGATGACGACGTGGTCTGTCTGGATCCGTCCTTCTTCATGAATCGCGAGTAGGGCTTCGCTCTCCACGCTCTCGGTTTACTCTGAATTCAGCAGGTGCTGCGTCGGCTCGCTGAATTGAAATCCTCTGTGTTGATGATTTCGTTTGCTTGGTTCGTCGGTTTGTGCAGATACGAGATGAAGACCTTCACCTACGGCTCCCAAGTGCTGCACCTCCTCTGCTCCAGCTCCGCCTCCAGTTTAGTGTCCTGCCCTTTGCCTCCTTCTTAGCCATTTTTTCTTGCTAACGAAGTGGGGGTAGTATAGTGTCTGACTTTCTGGGGTGTGGAAATGGTCCATAAGTTTTTTCCATGTTGAACTAGTACTACAACTTGATAGCAGCTATTTCCTACTTAGGTAGCTTGCTCTGTGTAAAATCTACTAAGAGCTGGGACAAGTACTAAGGTTTCTTAGTTTAGAGCAGAAGAGGGGAATGGTCGGATGAACTTGACCATATGCTATGTTACTGGTTTTGTGTCGATAACAGTTTGTTAGATGGATCCAGCAGCGCTTGTGTAGTAGCTGTAACTCTCAGTCTTAAAATCTACTACATGTTGTTATGTTAAGTTGTACTACCTGCTTTTTCATTTGTCCAATGATTTGTTGCATGTATACTTCCTGCATTGGCAGTCAGTTTACTTGTACTCGCATACAAATTCACACTCGAGTGTTGATACAGTCGCAAGTTCACTAAGTTTCTTTTGTTCTATCTATTTACTTAACGTGATGCTGATGGCAAATTGACACCGTAATAATAACAGCCATATTAATAAAAAAATACTTGTCTCTTGTTGTGCAGTTACGGCTGGGGTAAAATGTTAAATGTGTTGAGCATGTAAATATGCACGTGACATGTTATTTGTGCGCGCGTTTTCTTGTTGTTGTCTGCATATGTAGCAAAACTGAGTTTTCATTACACAATCATGTGCCTTTAGGACCACTCTAGTCTTACCTTGTCTTGTTTGGGGATCCTTCCACTGAGACAGTGCCATTCTAGTACACGAGGGATGTCAAAAGACCCACGTTGCACATGATAATGAAGGGCCGCATTCATATTTGCTGTGAGTGTCACTAAGCGAGGTGACTCTTACGTCTTACTTCATTCGTCCTTCAGGTCTAGTTCTACATCTAGACATTAATACAGTTTTGCTTACCCATTGGCAAAAAAAAAATAAAAAAAATATTGCTTACCAAAGTAATTCTCATTTAAATGGTCACATTTCTGTCCAGTGTCCACCAGACAAAAAAGTTAGATCTGGCCATGCCCATGCTACACTCAACTTCTGTTGCATCCGTGCAGCGAGCGATGTGGGTGTTCTTATTTAAAACCTCACGGTTAGTACACCAGCTTGTCTGGCTGAATTTAGGTGCAGTCATGATACCACTAACATAGTACATAGTGCCAAATATGTGTTATTTTCTTAGCATTCCGCCACCACTACTAACATAAATTCTTATTTTTGGTGCAGCTGATTATGACCTTACTGGCCAGTTAGTATGGCCAGGTGCTACTCTGATGAACACATATCTATCTGAACACCCTGAGACTGTAAAGGGACGTTCAATACTTGAGTTAGGATCGGGGATTGGTGAGAGAATTCTCTATCAATGTTTACTTCAATTTGCGATCTTACAAAAGCTGACATGTTGTGACTTTTCAGGCATTACCGGCATATTGTGCAGCCGTTTCTGCAAAGAGGTGGTCTTGACCGATCACAATGATGAAGTTCTAGAGGCAAGGTCCAAACTTTCAGAATATCTTTCACTGATTAGCTCTAGTTTGACATCTTATAGAATGATTTTAAGACTTTCACATTAGTTTTAGACATTGACTACTAGTTTACTTTTAGCAATTTGCATACGGGAGACTTACATTGGGTTTACGACCGATGGAAATTAACATTTTCAGTGAATGGTAACAATCATCATTGCACTGTTGTATCTTCTAATGCTAGGATTAGAAATCAACATTATCAATCATATATGATACAGACATTGCACATACTTGCATCTTTCCTTGGACATAACTAGTATATCTATTGAATGATTTCACAGATTATAAAGAAAAACATAAAGATGCAGCCTTCTGGAAATGCAGAGGCAGGTTAGGACTTTGTATCTTTCAGCTTATTATTATGATCCATTGCTCTGACATTCATTGAAATTTGAAGTATTTAACTGTCCATAATTGGATCTGAACTGATAATTCTGTTGCAGTTCTGACAGCTGAGAAGCTAGAGTGGGGAAATAATGATCATATAAGCCATATCATTAAGGAGCATCCTGTGGGGTTTGACCTCATTGTTGGAGCCGATATCTATATCCTTCCAACTTTTCTAGTTCGCTATGGTTATTTCTACTACTTATGCATATATCAATTACTTTGTTTTGTGGACCTTGACTCGCAGAAAGCTTCCAGCAATCTAGCATTCCATGTCTCTTTGATACTGTAGAGAAGTTTCTTCATATGCAGGCTGGTAAATGTAGATTCATACTGGCTTACATATCACGAGCTAAAGTGTATGTATTTTTCAACTCATTATCTCCTCATCCAAGACATATTTGAGTAAAGTTTTGAATTCTTTTCAGAATAAAGTGCAGATCAATGTTGCTCATCACGAGAGTTCCGATTACAATAAAAAATTACTGACCCTATATCAGCAATTTAGTTGGATTTGTCCTTTGCTATATCCATCAAGAATACAGACTCTAGATTCTTGAATTTTTTAGGATAAAGTTCGACTAATTTGTATATGTTTGGGTTCGCCAATATAAACTGCATGACATTCCATTCTGGATATTTTAGCGAAGATACTCATGGTGGTAAAACTTCTTAAAGATACATCATCAGTCAGATTAGAAGGTTCTAGGTAGAATTACTTCAATGGCCCCAAAGAACGAAAACATTGCATATGCTAATGAGCCACTGATCCCACAAGTCCAAATTGCACACGTTCTGATGCACTATTGTCTGTTGATTGATACTTGGAGATAAGAGATTTGCTGAATTTTTTATTTCTGACTGACATGTAGAGCTATAGAAATTCTGCCAGTTTACGGACAAAGTGTCATGTCGCCCGTTCTTTTGTCAGTTAATCGCTCATTGGAGATGCTCTGCACGTGATAGTTCATTTCCGTTATGCAAAAAGAATTTTCCAAACGCAATCCGGATGCACAGGCTGGCTCGGAGTAGTTTAGATTATCATTTACTTACAGCTAGAATTGGTAGCATACTGGCATTTACTCTTGTTTTTTGCGAAACACATACTGGCATTTACTAGGTATGCCCAGAATGTACTGTTACCCAGAGCTTGCAATATACAACAACAGCAACCAATAAATTTCCTATTTTTTCGTGAGAAAGGATTTAGGTTATTTCAATGTTGTCCTTCATACTTCTTTTGAGATTGTGCGGGGTTGTCGTAACTCAAACCAGTGAGATCTGTGAGCAATCCCAAGTTCCCAATACTTTAAGTAATAAGCTTATGTTTCCATGTAATTTTCTCTCCAATTTTGTTCTCCAACTAACTTTCTCTGTTTTTTTACTGTTTCTTTTATACCCATTCCAGTATCAATACATCAATTTAAAACGAATCTTATGTATCCACTTAACCAAGATGCTTTTCTATTGATATGACCAGCATGGATGCACTGGTGCTGAATGAAGCTGAAAAACGTGGAATGCTTGTCGAGGAAGTTGACGGGACGAGAACCACCATCCCACATCTTCAAGGCGTCATATTCAACATCACCCTGAAATGACGCCTCTGATGGAATGCTTGTGTGACCATTAGCCACGAGCAATCTGCGAAACATCCTATCAGGAAAGCTAATGGTCCCTTCCTGCAGCTGGGCCTGAACATGTGGTAGTCTGCGTCTCTCTAGAGGAAGAAACTACACCACAGTGGCACAGTGCCATAGTAACTATTTGATTGTTTGACAGTCTTGGCCCCTTTTCTCTAACCAAGAAGCGATTCGAGCATCGTCTGATGTTCAGCTTTCCTAAACCATCTGCCAGAGGAGCCAGTGAGATGACTAGGCACTGGAAGTCCTTGAGAGGAATCATGGAAGGAAACAGCTGCCCGAAGCAGCAGTGGCATCATCATGTAACCCTGAGTCCCTGAGAGGTGCTTGCAGAGGCGTACCTAGGTAAGCATCAAAGACACGCTGAAAATCTTCGTCACCCTCCCTGTATGCGCTCCAATGCTGCCATGCCAATGCATGCGATATGGATCCAAATCATGCCTTGTTCTTTAGCCTGTTTTTTCCGTGCTCTTCGCCCGTATCACGAATCTCGCCGGTCGCCGCGACAACTCGTCAAGCTCTACCTTGCCCGGGCTTTGTCACGGAGGCAATCGGGCGCATCGTTACCGGCTTTTTTTGTAGCTTGGAAGCAGACCAGATTTGGAGCTGCCGCTGCTGCCAAGAAGACGGTCATGAAGTGTACCAGATCTTGTGGTGCGCCTGTTGGGCACAGTGCCAACACTGACGTTGCACTGGACCTTGCCTTCGGCTATAATCCGAAACTGGAATGAACCCGAAAACAGTAGATTTCAGAAAGCCTTGGATTTTTTTTCCGATTATTACAAGGAGATGCTCGTGACACACACGTGACATGAAGCCAATTGGCAATGCAGAATCTCGAGCCCCACAACACAAGCCCATGTCTGCATGGGCATGAGACACAAGAACACCTCTAACTAACAGGTGGTTGGCCAAAATATAATTTTGAAACCTCACTCATCTCACTCGAAACTTACTTATTCTAAAAGCTGTCAAATTGCAGAAAACATAAATGAAGCTTGAGCTCTAGGGATCCTGTTATTTTATAAAATTCAAAAATAACATTTGTAAGCTTCAATAAATTTGGAAAAAAATCTGGGCGTAGATAATGTCGAACTCTACCACCGTGCAAAATCTTGATCCAAAACTCGTTATATTCTAGGCTACACAAAAATGACAAATCTGGCCAAATTTCAAGTTTTTAAAAACATTTACTGTTCATCGACCCGGATCCACACATTTGTCATTTTTGCACAGCCTAAAATATAACGAATTTTGCACACTGATAAAGTTCAACATTATCTATTGTTTCCTTTTTTGAAACTTACAAATGCGGTTTTCAAAATTTTCAAAAGAAAAACAGGCTACCTAGAGCTCGCTCAAAAATGCCTCGCTTGTCAAATTGTAGGCAGTTTGCTTGCAGTCTACAACATGTGTAAGCAAAGTCTTGCAATGTTTGCGATTGGAGGTTAGAACCGGTCCCATGTAGAGCAAATGAATATTGAATGGTGCACTGGAGTCCAAGAACCATCCAACCACTAAGTTGCAACCAACACGATTTAAAAATCCATTTGGACATGTTGTTTAGCGTCATAACTTTGAAAATACTAGGCGTCCGATATCAACATCGCCGGGATTTTACGCGCAAGTGACTAGTCGTGATTTACGACTCGTTTAGTTCACATACTAATAAAGGTCTCTTGGGTCCAAACAAAATTTGGGAGCTTTGTAGGCTTCCATTTCCTACGAGTTTTTATTGCAAAATGTGTTTGGTTTGGAAGATTAGAAACCATAGAATTCTTTCTTTTGATATATTTTCCATGCAATCCAATGGAAAATTTTCATCAAGTCTAACATCATGTAAAATTATGCTTTGTTTTGATGACAACTATGGTATATCATGCCCACGAGCCTTCAGGAAACAAATCGCACGTTCTTCTGATCTATTTCACATTATTGAGTTTTTAATTCATGAATGATTCAACGCGCCATGACATCTAATTATACATTTCATATTCGTGTCATCGTGTGTATTTAAAATCTCGCGAACCAGGCTGCCTGAGGTTGCTAATGCGTGTGACCATTATTTTGTGTCATAAGCTCGTGTTAATTAAGGCCATCAAAATCGGCTTCACACTTTGGCTACCCGAGGGATCTTCTGAATCACCGATACCGGTTCACACAAACATTCTCAAAGGTGCGTTTAGGAACCAAACCGGCGTGTAATTTAGTCGTGTTCCTAAAGACCGGCATATTTTCTCGTGTGCTCTAGATTAACCCAACTCCTTCACTGAACATGATTGGATTGCAAGTATCTCGCTTCATCATGAGATGAGAAAGGCATCAAGATTGATGATTGGATTCTTTCTAGCTTTCCTGCAGCCGCATCCGATGCCCGAGTGAGTCAGGTCAAATGGAGGCCAAGAAAAAGAGTGGCATCCATCCAAACACCTGAAAGGATGTACGAAAAGAAGAGCAATTCACTGGGCATGCGCCGAGGATAAAGTAAAAGTGAAAAAAGAGAGTGACAACTCTGTCCACCATTGGCAGCATTGCAATATTGCATTGTTGCATGGTTTCACTTCTTTGCTTGCTTTTTGCATGTGTGCGTGATGGTGCCAGAGATTCCTTCTTCCTAGTAGAACACATGATGAACACATAAAAACAGAGGTCGGTCGATTGGCTGCCAATGATTGGGTGCATAATCCACTCCACATGAGAGGAGAATTTTCCACCATTACATTACATTATGCAACTGCATGCACATGCATGCCTAATTAGCCAGTACTAATGTCCACAGCAGCAGCAAATGTTTGTATAATGAGCTACCATCTGTCTATCTACTACCTGACTGACCGGCTTCATCAGAATTCATTTTTCCAGCCAGAAATGTCTCTCACTCCAATGAGGGCCACACAGGTCGCCTCAGGATTTGCTTGTACTACTAACAACTAAGTACCTCCGTTATCAAAAAAAAAAACTCACTCCGTTCTAAAATAGTTGACATGGATTTGTTAAAATATGAATGTATCTAGACTACAAACCCATGTCAAGTATTTTGGAACGGAAGGAGTACTAAGTATGTACATGTAGATAATCCTCAATTTGGTCATTTGGTGGCAATGCACATCCACATTTGCTTGTACTACCAACTACTCCCTCCGTATCAAAATATAAGACTCTCTACCTACTTTCTACATACATGTATATAGACATGTTTTAGTGCAAAATTCACATGAACATTGCACTAAAAACATGTCTGGATACATGTGTATAAACTAGGTAGAGAGTTTTATATTTTGATACGGAGGGAGTATCTACGTTTAGCTGCAGCAGTGAGCAGTACCTAACTCAGGATAACGGGAGACCAAACTGGTGATAAATACAAGATTTCCTTCCGTCTTTATGCCTGTCTGTTTCTGAGTCTGTGACAGTGTTAATAACTGGTGCTGGTGGCGACATCCCTGTCGTCAGTGAAACGCCTAAAACGGAACCGTAAACCGCGTTTAAAGTTTCGTGGTTTACGGGGGCTGTTAGAGATGCTCTAACTATGTACACGGAGAGAATCCTCAATTTGGTGGTGGCAATGCACATCCACATTTGCTTGTACTACCAACTATCTACATGTAGCTGCACCAGTGAGCAGTACCTAACTCAGGATAACCAGAGAGAGACCAAACGGGTGATAAATACAAGATTTCCTTCCGTCTTTATGCCTGTCCGTTTCTGAGTCTGTGACAGTGTTAATAACTGGTGCTGGTGGCGACATCCCTGTCAGTTACCACCAGCATGGTCCAGCCACCAGGATACATACGCTTCTCAGCTTCTGCAGGCTGCCATGCCAACTTGGCCATCACGGAGATCTCTGGCCCTGGGCACGCACGGTGACGTCCGGGCTACCGGCCGCCGTCGCCGTCTGGTCCGCCGCCCGGCGATGACGATCAGTCTGCCGGCTGGCCGGCCACAAGGTGCATGGTATGATATGATATAGTCTAAGTTAGCCTTAGATCAGCCATCAGAAATGGTTGGCTCAGAAGCTTGTTTTCTTCTGCTCACGTTGCACTGAGATGGATAGATATGAATAATGTCAGCAAGATGACACATGAGGATCTGGAAAAGCTTGTACGTGCTTAGCACATAAGCTCATGGAGTTGTTGCTTGCATGCATGGGCATGACATGGATGCATATGCATCGGTGATTCAGTGGTGATGAAACTATGACCTCACTGTGCCAAACTGTGTGGGGGCTCATTGGCAAGTACCACCTGAGAAGTGACTGTTCTCTTCTGACAAAAATGTGGGCACAAACTAATTGACCTTAATTACGGAGTTATTTGCACTGGTGGTCACACAACTCGACAGCTATGTGCACTTAAGTCACACAACTGGATAACTGAATTTTTTGGTCACACAACTCGTCATCTGGTGCACTTAAGTCACTGACCCCACCTGTCAGGCCGTTTTCCGTTGAAGTTGATGCTGACTGGACACGTAATCTTGCAAAAAAAACCCTGTATTTTTGTACATTTGCAAGATTACGTGTCCAGTCAGCATCAACTTCAACGGAAAACGGCCTGACAGGTGGGGTCAGTGACTTAAGTGCACCAGATGACGAGTTGTGTGACCAAAAAATTCAGTTATCCAGTTGTGTGACTTAAGTGCACATAGCTGTCGAGTTGTGTGACCACCAGTGCAAATAACTCTTAATTACGCGTTGCTTAAGAATCCGACATACTTAACCGACCAAGGCGGGCTAGTTAAGCAACCCGCCATAAGCTGCTTCCACGAAAGCTCCAGCCCAAACAAACATCAGCCTATTGTCATTTGACCATCCTATGTTTACTTGGTGCTGCACAGTGCAAGCATGGCAACCTGTAAGCACCAAGCAATTAGGCCGGGTCAATGAATCATGACAACGAGTTGATGCTGTTCAGTGGGGAAAAAATGAGAGCTTGATGTGAGTGATCGCCAACGCAAGTTCACACATATGAGCTGTGCTGTATCCTGTATGTAGCGTGTGCATACATACATGCTGATCTTGGTAGATGAGTAGACAACCAGCAACTGCTTATCTGCACAATCTTATTAGTTGCAACTGCATGGATTTGTGAGGCTAATATAAATAGGGTGTTAGGTTTGGACTGGGATTTTTTTGAAGAAAAAATATTGATTAATTAGTAGTGTGTATGTATAGCCATGTGTAGCCAGAATCTTGTAGCTGTTCAGCGCGCTTCTGTACATAAATATACATCAGTACGTAATGACAGGTACTATATACATTGGTTGAGTCCAAATAATCATACAGTTCTAACTCTGGTTAGTCAAACATCCTTGTATTTGGACTCGATCATCAGCTCATGACTACAAACATAATTGGTCGTTTTTAAAGGAATGGCTAACAAGGTATTCATTTTCAAGAACCTGCGAAAGGGACTCTTTTTTGGAAATCAAGTGTCTCAGTTTTAAATACTCCCTTGCCACCTCCTCCTCCAGGCTAAAATAAATACTAATATGATTTTAGTTGGGATATTTTCACTTCGGGACATTCAAGAGGACAAGTTGGAACATCATTGTCGATTCAAAGTTCAAACACAATATTTCCATAAGGGTATCGCTAGCAACGGGAATGTTGTCTTCCATCGAAAGAGTGTTCCGTCTCAATGAGACACGTGGGGTGTCAAACCTAGGGTTTGATCCCTAGTGTTCTAGGGGTAACCTAACCATCCAACTATTTTGGTTCTCTACTTTGTCAACTACTTATAAATGGTGGTGTTAGAGTGCTAGATAGATATACCACCAATAAGTATAGGATATGGGATAAACTATATGTGCGTATAATATTTCCTCAAAAGAACAACGAATACCCAAATCTTATTTTAAACTTTCCATTTCGAGAGCGGTCAGTTTTGAGCATGGGATCGTCGGGCCCTGTCATTTCGAGAAAAATATTTCGAGAAAAACATCTTAGCTTCCCCGGTTTAGTTGGTTGAAGCTTTGAACAAATCCCACATGTATATATAGGTGTGATCTACATTCCTATAAATTTTCATAAAAGTATGTTCTTACTTGTGTGGAGTGGAAAAAAACTGGGGTCTATTGAACATTACATCTATTATAGATCAATAATTTTTTTGTAGACCTCAAATTCGCGTATTTCTCTATGAAATTTTTACAAGTACATACGCAAGGTTTGTATGTACTTGTGATAAATAATTCAGAATTTTTTGAAGCATGAAAGTGTGGTTTTCTAATTTTGAAAACCAAAACCGGGATCAAGAGGCCCATGCTAAACTAGCTATATTCGGTCCATTTTTCCTATCAAGAAGATTTAGAAATTTTTGGAACTTTCTTTTCGGTTTGTTTCTTCTCCGAAACGGATATGTTTGTCTTTCAATTAATAAAGAAGATGCGCACACACGTATGTACACACAACCACAAAGACACCCAACACGAATGTGACCTCTTAACACACGCCTACATAGGGAACAAAAAATCCGCGAATCCACAAAGCTCCTATATATGGAAGCACATCCCACATGTTTAAATGTGAGCAATGAACTCTGGTGGAAGAGGGGGTTCTCTCGTAGTATTTGTTGTCTGTGTACCATTTGGAATACAATTTTGGGGGCAGACTTGAGCCTACCGTAGTTCCCTAAAAACAAAAACAAAAGAACAAAGCCCGACGACGGGACAGAAAACGTCTCAACATATATTCAAAATGCCAAAGAACAAGGAGTGACACAAGCAAAGCAAGGGGCAAAATTGTGGTTAGTCCTCTCCTTGTATGGTCTTAGATAACGGTCTGAACTACGGACAAGGATGTGGTTAAGTTTTCTTCTTCCACAACGTCACATGCTTTGTGCAATAAACCAGTCTATTTTACTTACAGGTGTGATGACAACAAAATGTGGTTAGTTTAATTACCCAGTTGCAATGTTAGTATAACTAACAGGGTGAGATGTGCTAGTGCCACAGGTAGTTTGCTTCCAGAGCTCGCTGGACTACCAAACCAAACCACTACGTATTTTTCTACTATAGCAAAAAAAAGTGAATAAAGAATGGAGGCTTCCACACAGGTGATGACACATGCCGAACGGTTGCAATCAGGGGTAGGAAGGAGGAAGAGCTTATGTAATCCAGAAGGGATTTCATGCATATATGCATGGCTCCCTCCTCCAACTGCAAAGAGAAGATTTCTTGCAATGGCATGAAAGTGCCCCTCTTGGGTCCATGTTCCCCCATGTTCCTCCATCTTTATCATATCCTCCCCAACCACCCTGGTTTTCCTCCTTAAGTGTTTGCTTCTCTTGCAAGTTCTTCCAAGCAAATTCGGTACATGCAGCAGGGTGGTGTTGCAATCACTGGGATATGCTGCTGGAGAAATGAGAGGAAATATGGTGACCAGGAGGAGAGAAGTACCCTTCCTATTATTATGAGGTCTCCAAAAGGCTTCAAGGGCAGTGTATTTCCTAGGATGCATGAACATGGGAGTGTGAGTGGAAATGTTTCATCTTTTGGAGGCGAGATGATTGAGGCATTAGAGGGAGCTCTCACGAATGATGAGTTCTAGTCCTGCATAGGACTTGGAATCAGAGCTCACCACCTGGAGAACCCAACGTTGAGATTATCTTAATACTAGGGAACCTGAGCCTTGGACTGTGAAAAAATTAGCACACTAGTTTGGTTTTAATTACTTAGACCAAGACTCATTGTGTAGTGCAGTAGAACCAGAATTTCCGGTCATGTACCATTCTTTTTTTGTACTAAGTTTTTGACAGATATAAAAGTACCGCCAAATCAAACCCCATTTAGCAACACAAAATCTTCAATATTTTGATTTGTAAAAATTGGCATGATCTTAACTAGAAAAATTGGTGCAATTTGGTAAAATGTTTTAAATCTTTTTAAAAATGTTAACCCAAAAAAATGATTAGCTGCATGTATTTGTGACATAATTAGCTGCCATTCCACAATACATACATCTAAATTGTATATTATGATTATTCGAACAATATTGATTTGATATTATAGATGCTTATATTGTTTTATAAATATTTGGTCAAACTTTACAAAGTTTGACTTCGACCAAAGCCAATATGTAGAGTTATTTGAAATGAAGCCAGTACTAGCTAGGGTATCTGAGCTGGCTGTAATGTTGCACTCTGTAAAACTAACACATTAATTAATTTAAATTACTTAAACCAAGACTCCTTGTGTAGTGTGGAGTAGAATCATAATTTTTGGCCGCAAACCATTTATTGGTAAGAAAAAAATTAGCAGTTTTCACCACATATAATAGTACCACTTGCCAATGAAAAATCTTTAGTATTTTAATTTGTAAAAACTGACACACTATTAACTAATAAAAAAGGACCGCACACTGTCGTAAAATAATTTAAAAAATGTTTAAATATGTTAATCAAACAAAACATGGTTAGCGCACATATTTTTGGAAATAGTTAGCTGCCACTCCAAAAAACACATGCACCTAAAATATATTCCAAGCTCATATTACGTCAAAAAGAGTATATTTGATGTAAGCATGCGTTTCATTTTAGTAGTATTTGGCTCTCTTTATTCTTCAACTGAATTGTCCCCATTAGCTGCTCCTTTTCCTAAGTGGTCCTCCCAAAAAGGGCAGACAAAATGGGAAGCAATTTGCTTAAGCAGATAGTGGGTGATGAAACCAAAGTCATTATCTCCCTTAATTATTCTCCCACTGATTGTTAAAAAAGAAGAAGATGGTCCTGTTTGTTTGGCTTATCTGGGATTTGGTGAGTGTGGAGAGGTCCCAGTGCCCCATTCAATGACTACTAGGCAACATGCACAAGCTTTTCACCCAGTTCAGTTACCCATGAAAACTTCATGGGTTCCTTGTGCTTGATCAGAGAGTGAAGTAGTAGTAACTTGTGAGTACACTGATCCTGCTTGTTAAGAAACTTCAGGAGAATGCCATGTATAGGTAGCATGTGAGTTTGAATAATTCTAATGATGTTGGAGGGTGGGCCAAGACTGAAAATTAAGCAGGTAACAACCCTAGTCCCAACATGATTATAAAACTGATTCCAATTATTTTTCTTTCTTCTTGTTTTATGTGAGTGTGCAGCAGAGAGGACAACAGAAGTAGACAGTTTCATTGAAGCTGCCTGTTCCTTCTTTTTGTTTGGAGGTGCGGTGAAGCAAGCAGCATCAATCATCCCAATGTGGAGGGGCACTGCTCCAATCAAGCGGGGTGCAAAGAATATGGTGGCAGGCAGAACACTTGTACAAGGATTTGTATGTGCAAGTCTGTAGTCTGTACAAGCACAGGAATTATTCCATGGAATTTTCCAGGAATCTTGAAGAAGATTTGTTAATACTACGCGAGAGCAATTCCTTACCAACATAGATAATAAATCAAACCAGAGATCAGATATACACAGTATGTCTGAAATTTGGTTGATAGATCAGATGTAGTACACAGTATTTTCAGGTTAATGGATTTTTGTCTGGCTTTCTCACTTGAAGAAAATGAGTGATTAAAGACATCTGACCAGTTGGAATAGACTCCTTTTACAGAGAACCATCAGCGTGGTTTGCTTCCTGTGGGGTGCCTCGTTAGATGCCTATACTTTCTTACCCATCTTAATCTCTGAGCATCAAATTTCTAATCAGAAAGTTCTAAAGAGGGAGCTTTACATTTCGGTGATGCATCCATGGAGTTTGATACCTTGACCCAATAGGTACATAAAACGTTCTTGTCGAATTTTGTAGGAACCGGCTCATTTCCAGTATGTACTGAAAATAATTTCCACGTTTCAAACGGAACATGACTGTTCAAGACGAATGGTTCACAAGTTTTTCTTTTCGGCCCATGGCTCACAAGTTTGGCACACATATATGGCGACTGATAGATGCATCACCGAAAGTGACCTCACCTGTAAACTTATAGCTGAAGCAGTGAGGTTTTCTGATTAGTTTATGTCAGATATGCAATTTCTTTATGTCCAGAAAAGCATGGGAAGTCGGCAAATACTTAATCTGACGCGAGATTACAGTCAGGCAGTGACAGGTAAGTAGGTTCAGATCTGAATACTACTAGCAAAATAGATGATCCAGAGGCTCAAGTCAACATTGCTTAGGTAAGGGGACGAATCAGAGCAGAGGGTAGTGTACCAAGCAAGCGGCATTGATGCCTCCATTACTCCCCAATTTACTTACCTTGGGAGGTTGGAAGGAGGAGCTCAGCTCACAAGACAGCCCTGTGCTGCCTCTGCCTTTTTTTTTGTACTTGAGATTCAGAGTGAGATCCTTTCAAACAAAGAAAAGATTCAGAGTGACACACATATTAGGTTTCTTTGTAGTAGTAAAAAATTATAAATTAAGAAGTAGTGGAGTAGTGAAGATGAAAAATTGTACATGCTCTTTTTCTTCAGAAAATCCTATATTGTTATCGAAAGGGTAGCATTTGCGAGCCTGAAGATTGAATCATTCCCTTGTTTCAAAAAAAGATCGAATCCTGCTATTTCAAGACAAGTTCATTCTAGGAAGGATAGATCCTTCAGCTCCAGTCAGGAGAAAAAATGAAATGCAAGTTGAAATGTGTGGCCGTTTTGTCAGTAGAGTTGTTCTGTTGTTGCCCTGATGACCAACAACAAACAAGTAGATGGCAACAGAAAGAGGGAGAGAAAAGAAATGGCCATGTTGTGTGTGCCACCCTCCCCACACCCAGGTCCCCATTGCACACAGCACATCACATACATGGTGTGGAGATGAGATGAAGAAGGGCTACAAAATAAAAGAAGAAAAAAGAAGGAGTTGAAAAAGGAAAAGAGCTTCTCCAAAAGAAAGCAACCGAGCAGGCAGCAGGGGGCTCCTCTCTCTCTCTCCTTTTCTCTCCCAATTCAACAGCGAGCACAGGAAGGAAGGGATTCACTCACCAGCTGTTGGTCGTTTCTTTTCTTTTCTGGTGCCCCTTGCTGCCTCTGATCCAAGCCTTTCGCTCAAAGCTTCCAGCTTTTGCTGATTGTTTGGTCACTTCAAGAATCGGGAATATGTTCTTGCTGCTCTTCTGGGGTCTCTGATCCACCCATCCGTCCCTTCGAGCCAGGCTAGGCCCCTCTCTTCCTTTCTTTCTGCGGCATTTCGCTGCGGAGAGGATTCTCGGCTGGTTTTTTCTGTTATTGGGATCCAAATTTTGGGGCAAGTTCGTCGTCGTCTCAAGAAGACGAGAGGAGGTTCCCTTTCTTGGCGAGGCAAGAATTTGGGAAACCGGCCGGCCATGTGGGTCCCTTGAATTCGGCATATGATTTCTCGGGTTCTTGAAGGCGAGATGCCTCTCTGACCCGCCTCTGCGTCGTTTCCGGGATAACATTAATTCTGCGCAATTTTGCCAAATTTGCTGAGCTCGAGCGGCCCTGTTCTTGATCCGCTCCATGGGTCTCTGTCATGGGAAACCCGCGCAAATCCCGGAGCCGGACGCGGAGGAGGAGCCGCGCGTAGCCTCCGGCGCCGGCGATGCCGTCGGCGGAGGCGCAGCTTCGCCGGCGCCGGCGGCCGCGGCGAAGCCGGGCACGCCGAAGCAGCCCAAGTTCCCGTTCTACCTGCCGAGCCCGCTCCCGGCGTCGAGCTACAAGGGCTCGCCGGCGAACTCGAGCGTGGCGTCCACGCCGGCGCGCGGCGGGTTCAAGCGGCCGTTCCCGCCGCCGTCGCCGGCCAAGCACATCCGCGCGCTCCTGGCGCGGCGGCACGGCTCAGTGAAGCCCAACGAGGCGTCCATCCCCGAGGGCGGCGAGCCGGAGCTGGGCCTGGACAAGAGCTTCGGCTTCTCCAAGCACTTCTTCGCCAAGTACGAGCTCGGCGAGGAGGTCGGCCGCGGCCACTTCGGCTACACCTGCGCCGCCAAGGCCAAGAAGGGCGAGCACAAGGGCCAGGACGTCGCCGTCAAGGTCATCCCCAAGGCCAAGGTTCGATCGATACTCACCCTCTCTCCATTGCCATGCCTGGTTTTCGAGCTACCTGCGACGTCTGCTTCATTGCAGAAATCTCTCCTGCTGTCTATGTTCAGTTGCATTTTTACCTGTTTTTTATCTATGAGTGATTGAATCACCAAGCATGTCTGAATGATGCTCAGTTTTTGTCGTCAAGATCCAGTCTTCTGTTACGTTAGATTCATCTCGAGTTCTCTAGGTGTTGACCAAGACTTGCATTCCGATCATGTCTTTTTCTTTTCTTGTGATTTTGAAAATTGGATGTATGTGCTAGTCCAATCAGCTTCGGTGCAGCGTCGCTTGATTCAAGTCAATTTGGCGAAAAGCAGCCCCCATTTCCTTTCAACTCCCGGGGCGCTCGTGATTGTTGGTGGGAAGGAGAGTGACCTCGCCCTTGCCGGTACGGCAGAGCTCGCCGCCACCCCGTGCCATTCATGGAGATGGAGCCTGGTGGAGCTCATCTATCCAGACGGGGACACGCCCCTGCTTGATGGTGGTGGCGATGGTCACCACCGAGCTCCCGCTGCCAACGTCTTCTTCTCCTCACCTTTCATGACATGCTCATGGCAGCACAACATGATCCTCTTCTTCTCTTGGCTAGATCTGCAGGCCAAAAGCAAAAGTGATACCACTTCAATTCTGTTCAAGACCTTGCTCTTGCTCATTTAATTTGGACCCTGTAGAGCTCAGCCTGCCCAGTGCTTTTATGAGCAAAGCTGGCAATCTTCCTGTTGTACATGCAAGGCCGGCCACAGCTACTCACATTCCATGTGCATGTGCTCTGCCAATCGTAGCATGGCAGCAATGTTTTTTCTTCTTCGTCGATTCCTTCTAGAAAAGACAAGCTCAATGTCATTGAAGAGAAGATTGATTACTGTTTTTTCTCCTTTGAATTTAAACGCAGTTTCTACTTGGTTTATTTTATCATGGTAAATGGTTACTGATGCCAACAAGAGGCATTTTATTTCCTGGTGCCTATAATTGATCACTTATTGCTTGTCTAGTGCACTCCTGTACACCATTGAGCTGCACAGTAGCTGGTTGTTGGATAGGCCACGAAGGTGTCATAATTTGTGTTTCTAGATCTATCGTATGTTGCCCATTACATGATAAGTGTAAGTTGGGCGAAGGAGCTATTTTTGGTTGAATTGTGCTGTCACTGTTTTAGTTGCCTGATGTATACTAAGTTAACCGTATCTACTTTATTTGTTATGACTGTATTTCCATGTTTTTCCTGTGGGTTTTTACCTATTTTGGCAGTCAAATGTTATTAGCTGTTTAGCACAAACCGTGCAGATTCAAATTCTAGTTCCAGCCTTACCAAATGACGTGTGTGCAGATGACAACAGCGATAGCCATCGAGGATGTCAGAAGAGAAGTGAGGATACTGAGCTCTCTGACAGGCCACAGAAACCTAGTGCAGTTTTATGATGCTTTTGAAGACGAGGATAATGTGTATATAGTCATGGAGTAAGTGTGCACTTACTTCTTACTGTACGTCTTTTAAAGTCCTGTCTTTATATTCAATGCATGAGATTCTTGTTCTTGTGTGTATTAGAAGGTTTGTAAGCAGTATTTCCTCTAAACTTCAGTGAATCGTTTACTATTTGAGAAGTCCATATAAAATGGTGCTTACTGAACCTTCCATCACTTGATTATGTTTAGCTTATCATGATTGTTTCTTTTTCAGATTGTGTAAAGG
The DNA here is from genome assembly GCA_947311845.1 of Poa pratensis. Classification (NCBI taxonomy): domain Eukaryota; kingdom Viridiplantae; phylum Streptophyta; class Magnoliopsida; order Poales; family Poaceae; genus Poa; species Poa pratensis. The sequence continues at coordinate 22,138,797 of CAMZMU010000102.1, read as the reverse complement.
AGGTGAATTACTTGATAAGATATTGGCAAGGTACAAGCACCGTCATTTTGCTTGGAAGTTGGAACAATTCTAATGATTAATCCTGCTTGTGATTCTAATGATTACTGATTTCTTGGTTTGCAGAGGTGGAAAGTATTCTGAAGAAGATGCGAAGGTTGTTATGCTGCAAATTTTGAGTGTCGTATCATTTTGCCATCTTCAAGGTGTTGTTCATCGGGATCTGAAACCAGAGGTATGTCTGTTGTCACATAATTAGTAGCTGATATTAATTTTTAATTTTACTTCTAGCAAATGCCAATGCGTACTCAAAGCCCCAAACTGTAACAAGGCATTCACAGCACACCACGTTTCTCTCGGGGTGTTGTATCTGTTATTTTATGGATATCCAGAGCAATACTATCCAGTGAGCAGATGTGATGTAACACGAAAGTTTTGTGACGATTATATTTTTTGTTATCTTTTCTCAGAATTTCCTATTCACATCGAAGGAAGAAAACTCTCCCTTGAAGGTCATAGATTTTGGCTTGTCTGACTTTGTAAAGCCAGGTCAGGCGAACATAACATAGTTCCATTCAGATCCTCGTTGAATATCTCGTTCTTGCTAGATTAAATGTGACTATTGAGACGCCACACCATTGTTATATCTGCAGATGAAAGACTAAATGACATTGTTGGAAGCGCATATTATGTTGCCCCTGAGGTGCTTCATCGATCTTATGGCACGGAGGGAGATATGTGGAGTATTGGAGTAATTGCCTACATTTTGTTATGCGGGAGCCGACCTTTCTGGGCGCGCACGAATCAGGAATATTCCGAGCTGTCCTGAAGGCAGAACCAAGTTTTGATGAGGCCCCATGGCCTACTCTCAGTGCCGATGCTAAAGACTTTGTAAAAAGGCTGCTTAATAAGGATTACCGGAAGAGAATGACTGCTGCACAAGCTCTCAGTAAGAACCATATTTGTCTGGCAGTGTCGTACATCATTATCCTCCTGATGAAGACTATCCTTTTGCAGACTGATGGTTAACTGTTTAGTTGTGCAATGATACCTGCAGGTCATCCATGGATCCGGAATGCTCAACAAGTGAAGATTCCTCTAGATATGATAATCTACAAGCTTATCAGAGCTTATATCAGTTCATCTTCATTGCGGAAGTCTGCTTTGAGGGTATGCACTATGCACTTAACATATTTAAGAAAATAAAACCATTAGGATTCTATGCATATATATGCATTGCAAATTTAGTCTTAATTATGCAATCCATAGTTTTTATTTTGCCTGGAAGAGATATCCACGTTCTAGTTGAAATGGCTATATCTTTGATGTTTCTATTCCTGTTGTATAGTACTACTAGTTTGCTCAGTTAGGTAGGTTCATTAACATTTTTTTCTGAATTTAATTGCATTAGTAATGAGCCATTTCTAAGGGATGCCCATATATTTTGCAGGCCCTAGCTAAGACATTGACAGCAAATCAACTCTTCTATCTAAAAGAGCAGTTTGAATTGTTGGGTCCAAACAAGAGCGGTTATATCTCCTTGCAAAATTTGAAATCGGTTAGTAATCATACCTTGGTCATTTTGGACTCATATATGTCATGCAATGCAATTACTGAAAAAGGTGAATGAAACTTGCAGGCCTTGGTGAAGAATTCTACGGATGCAATGAAGGACTCTAGGGTTATTGACTTTGTTAACACGGTACGCCTTCTTCATGCTATCAACTGTATTATGTATTGGACAACTTGAGATAGCCACTTACGTCTCCGAACCATGGTACTAGGTATGCACTCTTCAGTACAGAAAACTGGATTTCGAAGAGTTCGCCGCTTCTGCCATCAGCGTGTATCAGATGGAAGCTCTGGAAACCTGGGAGCAGCACGCGCGACGTGCGTACGAGCTATTCGACAAGGAGGGCAACCGGCCTATCGTAATCGAAGAACTTGCATCGGTACCTACCTATGAGTCGCGCTGTACTCTGAATAGGTTATTCACCAAAGTCGCTTAACATTGCTAATCCCTGTGTCTTTCGCTCCGTCAGGAACTCGGCCTCGGCCCGTCAGTGCCCCTCCATGTTGTTCTCCAAGACTGGATCAGGCACGCCGACGGGAAGCTCAGCTTCCTCGGGTTCATAAAACTCTTGCACGGAGTTTCTTCCCGAACGATCCCAAAAGCCTAAGACAAACAACATTCTTGCATCAAACTAAAGGAGATATAACTGATGGCTAAGCCACCACCGATCTCTTGCTGGTGTTTGTGTATTTGAGGTGGGTGGAGGAGGATGGCTCGCGAACTGAAACCGAAAAGAAGTCAACCAATGGTCTTGTGCACGAGGTAAAAAGAGAGAAAAAAGTTGTTACTTATCAGCTTATGTATGCCTAGTAGAGCTACTAGTACTGCTTGTACCCCTCCTCCTCCCCTGCCACGTGAATTGGTGATGATGTTGTTGTACTAAGGAAGCTGTGTAGACGAATGAATGTACAGACGAGGATAGGAAAAAAGGAATAGGAATTGGAAGCGCTGCTGTTAAGGCTTGAGACTGCTGCTTGTCAATGTCTGTCTGCATTGCATTGTTGTTGCAGTGACCCCTTCTTTGTTGTCTGAAATAAGGCATTCTTGTTAATGTCTCGTCTACTCTTGTTCCTGATTAGTACAAGACTGCACTGTTGTTTCTCTGTCACTTTTTGTAGTGAGTTTACTATATACAGCTTTAGTACCGCACAAATTCACGCATATGAACAGAAAGGCGGCTTGGCTCCTCGAAGAACAGGCATTAAATTACTCAGATAATACTTGGTGTTATGAACAGACAGGCCATGAAAACAATAGGAAAACAGGAAAGGGTTGCCTCAAAGGACATGGAAGATGTAGTAGTAGTAATGTAGTATCAAAGGTTGCAGTTAACGAGGCAGAAGAAACGGCTCGGATTCCAGGAGTCTCAAGAACTTTTGTACGGAGTGCAGGCTGAAAGTTTCTTGAAAGACCAAGAGGGGATACACTAAAAGCTCTGATCATGGCAAATGATGGAGACTTTGCTCAAAACTTTCATTTTCAGTTTATTTTCCTTGTCGAGTTGCGTTGCATACTTGCATCCCGTGCTCTATTTGAAAACTGAATTGCCTCAAAAGACACCAACGGTTCAGAGGTATAGACAGTTTATCTAAGATGGATCAGAAGGGTGCAACGAAAGGTGCATGATTGAAATGAAAGTTCAGGCCAAAGCTCATTCAAATCATGAAACAGCTAATGTCGCTGCAGGGAGAAAACGGAGACAAAGATGAACAGGCAAATTGTGAAAAAACTGTAACAAAAAAAGCAAAATGATCAGAAGGGAAGGGTGCATCGAAAGGTGCATGACTGAAATGAAAGTTCAGGCCAAAGCTCATTCAAATCATGAAACAGCTAATGGCACTGGAGGGAGAAAACGGAGACAAAGATGAGCAGGCAAATTTGAAAAAACTGCAACAAAAAAGGAAAAGTAATGGAGATGCGGGGTATCGATCCCCGTACCTCTCGCATGCTAAGCGAGCGCTCTACCATCTGAGCTACATCCCCTTAATGATATTGAATTTTCATTAAAGGTTCTTAAACGACTACTGAGAAAGCAAGGAGATCAATTTGCCAACCTGAATGATCGAATCAACATTCTAATTTCATCGCGTGGCACACGTGATAAGCTACCTCAAACAAACAAACATTCTAATTTCTTTTACATGCGTTGTACATATATTCATGTACATGGTTACATATTTCATCTTAGAACTAATTAAAGATTGTCTATTTTGAGAGCATTTATTGCCCCCAAACGAAGTAGTACTATATCAAATTCGAGAAAGCTGAAACAAGTGCAAACAATAAGGATATCTAACAAAAAATTACTTGGAAGTAGTATAATCTATCTTCATCTCCTGCACACCAATTTTATTCTTAAATCTCGTGACCAAACTACAAAGTAACAAACACACATAAATTAGAATAACCTTAAAAGTTTTGAATAAATGTACACCAAATTTCGTTTACTTTGTGTGATATTGTCTCACTCGGTTGGATGCTGCCATCAAAGTGACAGGGATCCAGTGACTTGGCAAAACCCGGTTGGACTTGATCCCTAGCTCGCCGAGGGTTCTTCTTCTCACAAACTGTATCCTTCCATTTCAAGATTGCCATTGTTCTTTTGAGAATCCCAAGATTGACTAGTTTGTTTTAGGGAACCAAGGAGTTGACTAAAAAGAACCATTAATGCCCAACACGTAAACACCTCGACCCATTGGGCCGTAAATAACACGGTCCGTATATCCGGCAGAAATAAAGAAGATACCATTTGCGCACCACCTTCTCTCGGTCTCTCCTTCCCATGTCGATCCCCTACCGGATCACCGGCGGCCACGGCCGGCGGAGCCCTCTGCCGCTGCCCACCGCGCGGGCGCTCCTCGCCGCCGTCGTCACCGGGGCGGTCCTCTCCATCCTCTGCGTCCTCTCGCTCACCGACTCGCTCTCCTACCTGGGGTTCCGCCCCGGGAGCCTCGACAAGAGGGAGAGCAGCCGCAAGTACCTCTACTGGGGCGCCCGCGTCGACTGCCCCGGCAAGCACTGCGGCTCCTGCGCCGGCCTCGGCCACCAGGAGTCCAGCCTCCGCTGCGCCCTCGAGGAGGCCCTCTTCCTCGACAGGTAAAATCGATGATTAATCTTTGCTTCAAGGGAACGGAAATGTGTAATCTAGTGGTGAAATATCTGTAGATTATGATTCCGAATTTTGCACACGATAATAATTCTTCAGTAGACAAATTGGTGTGTAATATGGGATGTGCTAATGTGCATTGACACTGCATTTTGGTTGCTCTGCAGAATATTTGTTATGCCTTCAAGGATGTGCCTTAGTTCAGAGCACAACACAAAGGGGATGCTTGGTTCAAGCAATGCAACTTCAGACCAAAGGTTTTTGCTTCTTACTAAGCACCCATGGCTGCCTATTTACATTTTTTTCACGTATGCTCGATATCTTGGCAGATGGGGAGCCAGTTCTTCTGCAATGGAATCGTTGTATGATATAGATCTCATATCAAAGACTGTACCTGTTATTCTGGACAACCCCAAGTCATGGTACGGGATAGTATCGAGAAGTACGAAACTAGGAGAGGGAGACGTGGCGCATGTGCAAGGGGTTAGCAGAGATGAACTCAAAGACAACCCACTTTACTCAGATGCTCTCCTTATAAACCGTACCGCGAGTCCTCTTGCTTGGTAAGAATGCAACTTCATCAGGGTCCTTATTCCTGTCATTGGCATTTTCAGACAGCCTTAAAGTTTTAATGATCGCACCAAACCAGTTATATGCTATTGTTATACCTTAAGAGTACACCTTAATCATCATTACAGTTCAGGTTTATGGAGTGTAAGGATCGGACCAAGCGTAGCTCTGTGATGTTGCCATACACTTTTCTGCCAACTATGCCAGCAAGAAAACTGAGAAATGCAGCAAATGAGGTATTTTCATGATATTGTTTTTCTCCATGTATCAAATGCTTATGAAACTGATTTCTCCAACCTAAATTGAGCATATCTTTTGTCTAACACTTTAACTAACTGGCTTGGTTTGTATTAATTTTATCCTCGATTTTGATTAAGCTGTGATTCGTTAAATTGTGTGGGTTCAACAAGTGAGCCTACATGGGCGAGTGGATGTACAATTCGACAACCTGAGTGAACACAAGTTTGGGTTCCTATTTACTGCTGGATCTGCTCTTACAATTTTCCTCCAAAAGAAATCATGTGTGTTTTGTTGATCTGTCATGAACAGTGGAATGTGAAAATCCATCTCCTGTAAATGATGTGGAGTTGTGAACCCTTGAAACTTGATGTGTATACCAGAATAACCATGCCTGTCTTGTGCCAGATTCCTAGTCAAAAGCTCTGAGTTCCCACATCCTCCAATAAGCAAAAAAATGCACTTCACTCAGATTTACTGTTATGGTTAGGTCATTTGAACACATATCACAAGACACTGTGTGCCCACCTATTGAATGTTAACTCACTAGCAACCATTATGTACTCTTCCCAGTCCTCCAGGGCTCCATGCTTGCTACATTTATTCTCTACATGCTATCACTGGTACAGTCCCTACTTTATCTTTCAATGCAATTGTGCATATGTTTGGTATATCCTGCTTCTGTTAAAAAAAACTTAGGAACCTATTGAAGTTGTAGTGCGTGCTATCTACTGCTCTGCCCAATGAATCTGGTAGAACAAACTTCTTACTGGTCTTTGTAGGTTGTTTATAGTTGGTCAGATAGAACATCATAGTATCTCCTTTATGAAAAACTTTTTGTCTGTTCATGGAACTGGTGTGCTCTTTTCAGATGAAAGAGATGCTAGGTGATTATGATGCTATCCATGTAAGACGGGGTGATCTACTGAAGAACAGGAAGGATAGATTTGGTGTTGAGAGGAGCCTTCATCCTCATCTGGACAGAGATACCCGTCCTGAGTTTATCAGGAAAAGGATAGCAAGGTGGATTCCTAAAGGTCGCACTCTTTTCATTGCTTCAAATGAAAGGATGCCAGGCTTCTTCTCACCTCTATCAGACAGGTAAAGTAACACCTTGTGCCAACTGCTTGATTCAGAGTTCAGGATGTCGAATATGATCACCTTTTTGTGTCTGCAAAAAGTTTAGCACAACCGAGTGATCTGTGTTGGCTTGACCAAGCAACCATGGCATAAGGATTATTTTCTTTTGTTACCAGTTACTTCAGGAACTGAGCATTCTTAAGTGAATCAACTAGAAGCTGTAGTACTTTAGTAATCACCTTCCCATTTGGAACTGTCGTTATTTTAATCTATTGCATGCTTTTCTCTCAAGTGAAGTTATATACTTGACCACAGCGATGCTCTGTTTTGTTACAAAATGTGCATGTAGCTTCATGAGACTGTGTTTAAGAATAATATGTGTTCCTCATGTTATGTGGGCAGGTACAAGTTAGCATACTCTTCTAACTTCAGTAGCATACTGAAGCCAATCATCGAGAACAACTACCAGCTATTTATGGTGGAAAGGTTAATCATGCAAGGAGCAAGGACATTTGTGAAGACAATGAAAGAATTTGATAATGATCTTGCCCTCTGCGACGATCCCAAAAAGAACACCAAAGTCTGGGAAGAACCAGTTTACACATAGCTGATCTCCATGAATCCGTCACTGATATTAAAGCTAAGAAATGGATGACGTACGTGACTTACCATGAGACATAATTGTCTCAAATAGATACGATGGAAATGTTTAGATGTTTTCTGTTTAGATCCGGAGTTGCTTTGGACGGTTTCTTTGATCTGACTTCAGACTGATCTAGAACGCACTGAAGCCAACCATCTGAACAAGAGGAAGCTAGCACATATGCAGTTGTGCATACTCTGGCTTGTACGGAGCTGATGATACAGATGCTAATGTACACATCTATGTTATTTTGTTCAGACAAGATATGTGTTCCATTCTGTGGTCCTTTTTCTTTTCCCCTAAATGCTTGGAACCAGAGGAGAGACCACATCACGTTGCCAGATGTTTTTGGTTATGTATATTGATGTAATTGCGGTTTGACCTGTCTCTTAACAGCAGATACATACTACACTTTTCTTGCGGGTATGCTACACTTTTGTTGTGTTTATCACAGTCTATACTTTTTTTGACAGGACCATATTATCCATGTTGCTGACAGGGAGCTGATTTTCTGATGATCCATTGCTTTAATTAGGTGTTCGATGTCTAATTGTTTTAGCCCATATCTTCACCATGAAAGTCATGTGCCGAGATCTTAATAAATGATCTTTCATGACCTTTTGCTTCTTGGAAAATATTGTATGACTTCTCTTTGTGTAAATTGAAAATTGATGTTCCCATCTCTTATATCAGTAGTTGCACCTATATTTCTTGAGAAGGGTCTACTCAAAATAGTTAGTCAAGACAAAATGCACATCATATCCGTAATGATTAAATCAACCAATACAAAGCTTACATGTACATAAATGAGAACATCATCAATTCTTCCTAATGCTCTTCAGAAGGTGAATCAACTAGTTGCAGATTTAAAGTACATGGAACAACATTTTACAATCCAACCATATAAACATAAGTCTTGAGCATAGTGGGAACATTAGCACCAAGGTCACATAGAGCATAGCATTCAAAATTATCAATACCAATTTTGAAAGTAGGTTCACATGCATCATCTAGCGTTTAGGAATTAAAACATCTTTCTTATATATTTTAACTTTAATATCAAAAATGTGTTGGGCAATAAATATTGCCAGCTCTTTCCTAGAAGCATCAATTTTAGGATCTTAGATAAATCTTGCAGTATAGTAACAATATAGAAGAGCGAATAATCATCTATTATCAAGATAATTGTTCAACTGTACTTCAAACGTAAGCTCTATAATACATAAGTTCAATACATATATACTAGCTGAGTGCCCGTGCGTTGCAACGGCTCATTAAGTTTTAATCATCGCACATGTTTTATATACATGTAAACATAATACTCGTGATTTATCACATATATGAAAATATATTTCATAAACATTACAATTTTAGTTGCTTCTGTTATATTTTTGTTTTGGTTTGGCTCTTCTCCTTGTGGGGACCCCGGACTAGCTGTCCGAAATACCCTTGTGCTTACAACATCAGCGATCCCATGATCAGTGTGTCGCTGAGCACAATCAGCTGGTATCAAAAGAACATCCATAAATACCGAATGAATATACTTACTTGATTGAAGTCATAAACTTCAACAAGTACTTGCAGCGGAAATCATCAAGCAACGTGGAGCCCAAGTCATTTGCCATAACCCTACAGGCAGCTGACTGGGAAGCGCCCTAGTTCTCAAAGACGTCGTCAAGTCCTCCTCTTCATAATGCTTCTCGAAATCTGGCACCGCAATACAATGCCAGGGACGAAACCATTATGAGTACAATTTGAATTGTACTCGCAAACTACCCCAGCATGAACATGCACTAGTTTTACTTTTATTTTATAAGACTTTTATTTTTTTAGAAAACACCTCTATATCTTTGTTGAAAAAGAATAGTCTTTTGTTTAATAAAACTTTGTTTTTAAAACTCTATTCCTTTGTTGAAAAAGAAAAGGATAGGCTTTTGTTTAATAAAACCTTGTTTTGAAAATCTCTACATCTTTGTTAAAAAGAGAAGAAGGTTTTAGAAACTTTTCTCCAGAAAATCACCATTTTGTTTACTTCACCAAAACTCCTCCTTTTTCCGACCATAGCCCTTCATGGTCATTTATCCGGCAAACTCATACCGACCCTTTGGTATAGTTGCAACATAGCTCCACTTTATTTTCAAAACTCAAATCTTTGTACATAGGTCTCGGTAGGGCCTCCCAACTGTCCATGACCGAGTACTCGGCTATTCGAATAGTTTGACACTCTGCAGAGGTAGCACGCTTTTCCCACACCCATTCGGTAACCCACCGTGCCAGCCACGTCCCGCCATACAAGGTGTATGCGAAGTTGAGTTACCGACCATAGCCTTTCCTTTGCTCACGCTAGTACAGGACCCTGCCCGTATGACACTTTCCCGAACACTTTTGGTCGCACAGGGTACGGTTGGTCGACGTAAGTACCCAGACACAATGTGCTTTTTAACAAAACCACCATTCTCCACTTCTTTACTTCATCACCGACATCTCGGCATAACGATATCCATCCAAGGATACCCCAAAGGAGTTTTTGAAGAAACAATAATTTTTCCCATCCTATAGTTTGATATCAACTAACTTATACTTCTACATAAGTGGCAAAATAGTTTTTCATATATTTTTGAAAAAAAAAGGCTTTCGAAAATCATAGTTGCTTGGTGTAAAACATGTAGCCAAACATAGATACATTTTATTTATGGGTGCATGCTCGGAAAGTATCTTGCCTTGCTCGACAAAGTAGCCCTGGTCTTGTGATACGTCCAAAACGTATCTACTTTCTCGAACACTTTTGCTGTTGTTTTACCTCTAATTTGTGTGTTTTGAATGCAACTAACACGGACTAACGCTTTTTCAGCAGAATTGCCCTGGTGTCTTGTTTTTGTGCAGAAAGTCAAGTTTCGGGAAAATCCCCGAAAATATCCAGGAGCTCCTATTTTTCCAGAAGACACCGGAGCCAGAAGATGAGACGGAGGCGGGCCACAGGGGCCCCACACCACATGGCCGCGCGGCCAAGGGGGGGGCCGCCGTGGGGGTGTGGCCGCCTCGGTCACCCCTCGCGACCCCCTTTCGACTACTTAAAGCCCTTGACCTAAAAACGTCAGGAGGATCGACGCTTTTTCCAGAAACACTCCAGAGCTCCGCCGCCACCAAAAACCCTATTTCGGGGACCAGAAACTCCGTTCTGGCACCCTGCCGGGACGGGGAATTGGAGGAGATCATCGCCATCATCATCACCGACGCCTCTCCATCAACCATCCATGATTCCCCCATCCATGTGTGAGTAATCCCCGCTGTAGGCTGAAGGGGATGGTAGGGATTGGATGAGATCATTCATGTAATAGATATCAGATTGTTAGGGCATGGTGCCTAGTATCCGTTGTTAGTACTTTATGTCATTGTTGCAACTTGTTATGCTTAATGCTTGACACTTAGGGCCCGAGTGCCATGATTTCAGATCTGAACATGTTATTGAATCATGAGGATAATTATTGCTTTAGATCATATCTGCAAGTTGTTTACACATATAATTGTCCGGAACCCGAGGCCCCAAAGTGACAACAATTGGGATAACCGGAGGGGATGGCTGTAATGTGAGGATCACATGTGTTCACGGAGTGTTAATGCTTTGCTCCGGTGCTTTATTAAAAGGAGCACCTTAATTACCAGTAGTTTCCCTTGAGGCCCCGCTGCAAACGGGCTGGTAGGACAGAAGATGTTGTGCAAGTTTCTCATTGCGAGCACGTACGACTAAATACGGAACACATGCCTATGATTGATTATTACCTGGATACTTTATTATTATCTACCTGCAATTGCCCATGTCTTGACTATTATATGAATTATCTTATCCATGCAACGCCCGTTCATCCATCCCTATGCCTACAGTATTTTAATCCTGCTGTCTACTACAATTACTGCTGCTTTTTATTTTACTGCTATTATTTCACTACTGCTACTGCTATAAAACTGTTGCTACTGATAAACTGTGTCGAGCAAGTCTATTTCCAGGTGCAGCTGAACTGACAATTCATCTGTTAAGGCTTATAAATATTCTTTGGCTCCCCTTGTGTCGAATCAATAAATTTGGGTTTTACTTCCCTCGAAGACTGTTGCGATCCCCTATACTTGTGGGTCATCAAGACTATTTTCTGGCGCCGTTGCCGGGGAGCATAGCTCTATTTATAAGCTCACCTGAGAGTGATATTGTTCGCTGCAATTATTCATCATGGGTAAACCTCATGATGAGAAGGTTCGCATATTGCCATCCACTACAAGGAGAGGTACAACTCTGAACACTTCTGCTGCTCTTGATTCACCGTCTGTTATAAGTCAACTTGTCACACCACCACATACACATGCTTCACGTGCTGCTACTTCTGCTGAATCTGAAAATATTCTGATGTTTTGATGATGCTTCTACTGTGCTTGATGAGAGTGGTTCATTAGGTCCTTTTCTAGATGCTACAATTGCTAAGTCAAACAAACTGAAAATGCTGAAACACCTAATGAAAGTCCCATTACACCTGTTAGTTCACCTGAATTAAGAGATCATACTAGTGATGATTTCGAGGAAACTTATGTTGAACTTGATGATGAATTTATTGAAGAATGCAATGCTTCTAAAGATGCTAGTGCTATTAAAAATCTTCTTGCAAGACGTGCTGTTAATTACAAACTGTCTCCTGATGCTAAGTTTGCTACATCTCCCATTGATATAAAAGATAAAGATTATGATTTCTCTATGGACTTGTCACATATATCTATTGTTGAGAAAGAACCTTTTCGAGGAACTGAAAATGAAAGTGTGTAGAACATATGAACACTCTTTCTACTTTAAGTAGTGTGTTTTCTGATGACATTAAGAAACGCAGTTACTTCGTTACTAAAATATTTCCTTTCTCATTAAAAGATGAAGCTAAAACTTGGTTTAATAGTTTATCTCCTGGATCCATTAAAAGTCCTATGGATTTGGTTAATGCTTTCTTCCAGAAATATTTTCCTGCTAGTGCTCAACATGCTGCTTTACAGAGAATCTTTAATTTCAAACAATTGGAAGCAGAGAAATTGCCTAAATCTTGGGCAAGGTTTTGTTCTTTACTCAGAGCTCGGCCTGGACATCAATTAGCTAAAAATGAACTTCTTGATATATTCTATAATGGACTAACTGTTGAATCTAGGACATACCTAGATAGTTGTGCTGGTTGTGTTTTCAGGAAAAGAACTCCAGATGAAGCTGAGGAATTAATGGCTAAAATAAGCCAAAATCATGATGATTGGACTATACCTGAGCCGACCCCGATACCCACACCAAAGAAGAGAGGAATTCTTGAACTAAGTGATGAAGAAATGAGAGAAGCCAAGAAATCTCTTAAAGAGAAGGGTATTAAATCTGAAGATGTGAAGAATCTACCACCAATAGAAGAATTATGTAAGCCAATTCCTCACCCATCAGTAGTTGAGGTACACTCTCTCCAACATTTTGATGATAGGGATATTCCTTATTCTAAAACTCCTGATCAATGCTTAGATGAATTTGATAATTATATTGTTAAGCAGGATAACTTTAATATGAGAGTGCAGAATCATCTGATGGAAAATTCTAGAGCTATGAGTAAATTGCATGATATTGTGGAAAGAACTTCTAATGATGTTAAAATGCTTATTAAACATTTCCATATGGTTCAAACTCAAATAGATCAACTCACTAAGGTACAAAAAGATCTGCTAGTTAATGCTTCTAGAGAAAATGAAAAACATGCTTATGGAGTAGGAACTAGAGGTGGTGCTTCTACTCAGGATCCCTTGTATCCTGAAGGACATCCTAAAAGAATTGAGCAAGATTCTCAACTAGCTAATGAAACTAGTACTCCTTCTAAGAAAAAGAAGAAGAAGAAACATAAACATGTTGAAGAATCTCCTGAATCAATTAAAGAAAATGAGCATGTTAATGATCCAAATAGTATATCTATCTCTGATGCTGAAACTGAAAGTGGTAATGAACATAACAATGATAAGGATAAAAATGATGCTTCTGATAAAGAGGAGAGTGAAGATGAACCTGAAAAGCATACTAAGAATAAAAAGTATACTAAAGAAGATTTCATTGCTAAAAAGCATGGTAATGAGAGAGAACCTTGGGTGCAAAAGCAAATGCCTTTTCCTAATAAGAAACATAAATCAAAGGAAGAGGAACACTATAATAAATTTTGTGATTGGATGAAACCCTTGTTTTTGCAAATTCCTTTGACTGATGCTATTAAATTGCCTCCTTATTCAAAATATATGAAAGATATTGTCTCTAACAAAAGGAAAATTCCTAATGAGGAAATTTCTACTATGCTTGCTAATTACTCTTTCAATGGTAAGGTTCCAAAGAAACTTGGAGATCCAGGTATACCAACTATCCCATGCTCTATTAAGAATAATTATGTTAGAACTGCTCTATGTGATTTCTTTCTCTCTTTATAAGAGGCTCTATTTAGAAAAATTGATACCAACTGATATATCTTTGCAAATGGCTGATAAATCTACTGCTGTTCCTGTTGGCATATGTGAGGATGTTCCTGTTCAAGTGGCTAATAATTGTTTAATATTAACTGACTTTGTTGTGTTGGAAATGCCTGAAGATGATAATATGTCTATTATTCTTGGGAGACCTTTTCTTAACACTGCAGGGGCTGTTATTGATTGCAACAAAGGAAAAGTAACCTTCAATGTTAATGACAAAGAGCATACTGTTTATTTTCCCAAAAAGCTGGACAAGATATATGGAGTAAATACAATAGCCAATCTTAGAACTATCAAAGTGGGAAGTATTGATTGCCCTATTTATGAACCTCAAGAAGGATTTCAAAGTATTATGATTGGATCTATTGCTATACAATTCAAGGTAACATGATTGTCTCATGTGGTTTAATTCTTTTATGTCATATAAAATTTATTTGGTGACAAGACTTGATCAACCTTGTTAACAAATATGTTTTAAATGCATAGAAGCACTAAACAACATTTTATTTCTCAACCTTGTTTTACCTACTGTTGTGTTACTGAACTTGCAAAGTTTTAGTTGAAATTGGTCTTTATAAAATTTTATTTCTGCCTTAAAGTTTATTATTTAAATAACCAGAAAATGTGAAAAATGAAAGTTTTCAAAAATTTCTAAAATTATATCAAATCTAGTTTTTAAAGAGGAACATGGGAGCACCTGGCTGACCAGGGGGACCCACCATGCCCCCACACCACCGCGCGGCTGGTGTGTGGCCGCGCCATGGTGTGGTGTGGGCCCACCTGGCCCTCCATACCCATCTTCCTCCTTTCTTTCTCTCTCCCGACCAAACACTCCACCATTGTTCAAACCCGTGTTCTTGCTGCCTTGCTCGAATTTTTCGATCTCCTTGCTCAGCCCATCTTTGTTGCTGAGATTTGGACATTTGTCTCCGGTATGTGACTCCTCCGATTATCCAAGTAGAATTTTGTTTAGTTGTGTATTTCTTGAGTATTTTGGTACTGTAGGTGACATGTTAAGTGAGTTTGCATGCTTGTTCTATGCTTAGATTAATTAGTCTTGATGCATGTCTAGCCCTCTTGCAAGTCTCTATAGTAGTTTCTTTGATTAGTTGCTCCAAAATCATTTTTATGAGGTTTTGTTAAAAATTTCAGAAAAGGAGGATGAATCCACATCAACTTGACTATAATGAATTGGAGGTGCATGAAGTCATGGGAGTCAACCGCGAAGACGCTGTTCCCCTCTTTCTATCCATGCTCTACTTCATGACTGCTGCAGGATTTGCAAGATTTCAATACTCTAATCTCTAATGCAGGGTTGGAAGATTTTGTTGTTGATGAACCATATCAATATGCAAAACTGACTATGTCAGTGGTGCAAAACTTTAGATTCAGTTGGTCTTCACCTAACCCCATGGTTCACTATAACATCTACAATATAGCTGTGGATTTGCCCTTTGATGATTTTTGCACAGCTATTAAGGTACCGCATTGGGGATCGCGCGAGAGATTAGAGGGCAACCTAAGCCTCTAATGGACCTGTATGAGGAGATCTGCCAAGGAAGAAGTTTCTCAGATGAAAGTGGTAAAATTCGAAACATTCAACTCCCATCTATTCGATATTTTGCCTATTATATTAGTAAGTGTGTTCTAGCTAGGATACTGCAAGCAAATTATCTGTTTATGACTTGGCTTTCATTTCGGCTGCTTTGAGGTGTGATAGGACTTATAATTTAGGTGCCTTGATAGCTGTCCGTCTTTCCACTAACCGTGAAAAGGGGGAATTTGTGGAGGTCTCATTGCTTCTCGTTTATTAGCTATGCATGGTGTAGGGCCGCATCATTTAGACATTCAGTTTCCATTAGAAAGCTTGATATCCACTCCATGATAAGGCATAAATTTGTTCCTAATTGGGCTACCTTGAATAACTTAACCTACGAAATAACCTTTTTCCAGAAACGTAGGTGGAGAGTAATTAAGTCCGAACGATTGGTTTGTTTGCCCGCACCTCTTTTGTTTAACCTTGATGCCAGGGAAGGATGGTCACTCTCAGAAGATGACCTTGAGGCATACATAGAGGAGCACGGCCCTCGCAGAGGATGATGGAGAGGAGCCCGATGGAGATTTCACTCAGCCTTCCGATATTGCGGGCTTCCCGTACCAACACTTTGACTATGGGACTTCTGCCCCTTCTTCTTCACGGGAGCCTGATTACGATCATGCTGGGTATGATTCGCCAGGGTGGAGCGCGTACCCACGCCGATGATTGATCTCCACTTAGGCCAAAAGCCTAAGCTTGGGGGGAGGTACACCGACATCTCACTCACTTATATCATATTCTGTTGGTACTTTGTATATCCATGTTTCAGTTTCTTTCTTTTTCGTTGTTGTTTCTTGTTTTGATTTTATTTTCCAAAACCCAAAAAGACCAAAAATATTTCTGTTATTTCTCTTTGTTTACCTCTTGTGTACTTTTAGTACTGGTTTGCTTTATCTTTTAGCTTCGGTTTAGTATTCAAAAATCCAAAAAGATTTTGCTTTATTTGTTTGTTCCTTTCTTTGTTCGTTTCAAATCGAAAACCCAAAAATATTTGTTGTTCTTCTTCGGTTTTGTATAGTTGTTGCAGAGTTCAGCAATCTTCCGTGACTCCATTGGAGCTTGGTTATCATTTCATATCATTCAAGCCACACAAGTGAAAAGCAATAATGACGATTTATGACAACTCGAGTTGTGGTGAGAGGCTGGTATGAACTCTATTTGTTTTCATTTTTGTACATATACTCATTCATGTGGACATGCTTAGCTGATTCGTATGGGCAATGTTATTTAATGGATGCTTAGTAGTTCATGTTTTCATATGATCAGTTCCAATTCACTAATAGTATATAACATGTCATATAGATATTTGCTTGCATTGTTCTATTCATAAAAGGGTATGACATGGTGGTATCCTCCTCTGAATGATTCACTTGAATTGACTTGGCACATGCTCACGCATGCTCATGACTGAAAAAAAAAATCAATTAAGCCTTGATGATTTATTTTGCCTCAGAGTTCTAGTATCACTTTTATGCCTCCGTTAATTTTATTCTGTCGCAAGTATGATTATGACGGTTATTGCTCTCTTGATTGTCGCTTCCCAGTCTATTGCTAGCCTTCACTTGTACTGAGCGGGAATGATGCTCGTGCTTCCAAATCCTTAAAACCAAGTTACCCAAAGAGTCCACCAAAAATCCTATACATGGTATTTCGAACCATTCCAAGTAAATTTTCATGTGCTACCTTTAAAACCTTCAAAATACTTCTCATTTTGTGACACTGTTTTTAGCTCATGAGGAAGTAGTAGTTGGATTTGTTATCTTCCATACTAAATTAAGTTCACCGACTTGCATGCTTCATCTGCTCGTCACAAATTTTGCAAAGAGCTGGTTAGACCATTATGGTATGTGATTGTTGGCAGGCACCCGAGGATTCGGTTAGCCATGGTTTGTGAAAAGCAAAGGTTGGGAGGAGTGTCGTACTATATAAAAGTGCATGCTATAAATGCCTAATATCAATAACTCGGAACCGCTCTCAACTTGTTTAGTATGGAAGATAACAAAAACTCTATTGCCATTCGTTGACAGGAACAACCACCTCCCAAAACATATTTTTACCTCTGTTTTATAAATAAAAAGCTCTAGCACATGTTAATCCCTGCTTCCCTCTGCGAAGGGCCAATCTTTTATTTTTATGTTGAGTCACCATCCTTTCTTTGAGCACCCTCTCGAGAGCATAACTGTCATTCTTAGTGTAATATGCTTGTCCCAGAATACGGTTAACTGTGGTATAACTTTGATGCTCTTATCTTTGATATTTTTACTTCTAGTCGTCACTTGAACTTCAGAGGTGCCTTCGCATTTATGTTTTGCTCTACAAATAAAGGCAAGCGAGATACCACTTTATCATATCTTATTATGAACATTGCAATCCTGCAGATAGACTTATTTCATGTTATTTATTCTTAGTGTGTTGGTATCTTCTCATAGTTCACATAGCTACTAGGTGGCATTATCTACATTTCCTTATTATGAATTGCCTAAGTACTTGATCATATAGTGAGAATATTTACATCATATGAAGCAAATGTGTTCGTAAAAGTTTCTTTTATCGCACTCAGTTGTTAACTGAATTGCTTGAGGACAAGCAATAAGCTAAGCTTGGGGGGAGTTGATACGTCCAAAACGTATCTACTTTCCCGAACACTTTTGCTGTTGTTTTACCTCTAATTTGTGTGTTTTGAATGCAACTAACACGGACTAACGCTGTTTTCAGCAGAATTGCCCTGGTGTCTTGTTTTTGTGCAGAAAGTCAAGTTTCAAGAAAATCCCCAGAAAATATCCAGGAGCTCCTATTTTTCCAAAAGACACCGTGAGCCAGAAGATGAGACGGAGGCGGGCTACAGGGGCCCCACACCACATGGCCACGCGGCCAAGGGGGGGGCGCGCCGTGGTGGGGTGTGGCCGCCTCGGTCACCCCCTCGCGACCCTCTTTCGACTACTTAAAGCCCTTGACCTAAAAACGTCAGGAGGATCGACGCTTTTCCCAGAAACACTCCAGAGCTCCGCCGCCACCAAAAACCCTAATTCGGGGACCAGAAACTCCGTTCTGGCACCCTGCCGGGACGGGGAATTGGAGGAGATCATCGCCATCATCATCACCGACGCCTCTCCATCAACCATCCATGATTCCCCCATCCATGTGTGAGTAATCCCCGCTGTAGGCTGAAGGGGATGGTAGGGATTGGATGAGATCATTCATGTAATAGATATCAGATTGTTAAGGCATGGTGCCTAGTATCCGTTGTTAGTACTTTATGTCATTGTTGCAACTTGTTATGCTTAATGCTTGACACTTAGGGCCTGAGTGCCATGATTTCAGATCTGAACATGTTATTGAATCATGTGGATAATTATTGCTTTAGATCATATCTGCAAGTTGTTTACACATATGATTGTCCGGAACCCGAGGCCCCAAAGTGACAGCAATTGGGATAACCGGAGGGGATGGCTGTAATGTGAGGATCACATGTGTTCACGGAGTGTTAATGCTTTGCTCCGGTGCTTTATTAAAAGGAGCAGCTTAATTACCAGTAGTTTCCCTTGAGGCCCCGCTGCAAACGGGCTGGTAGGACAGAAGATGTTGTGCAAGTTTCTCATTGCGAGCACGTACGACTAAATACGGAAGATGTTGTGCAAGTTTCTCATTGCGAGCATGTAGGACAGAAGATCTTATTACTGCTATTATTTCACTACTGCTACTGCTATAAAACTGTTGCTACTGATAAACTGTATCGAGCAAGTCTATTTCCAGGTGCAGCTGAACTGACAATTCATCTGTCAAGGCTTATAAATATTCTTTGGCTCCCCTTGTGTCGAATCAAAAAATTTGGGTTTTACTTCCTTCGAAGACTGTTGCGATCCCCTATACTTGTGGGTCATCATCTTGCTCTTCTTGTTCAACAAAACCACCCTCCTCGATCACTCCGGCAACGTTCTCCTCTACTCGATAATAACAAGCAAATGCAAACAATCACACAACAATTTGACAGAACATCACAAAAATACAAACTAAAATTCTACAGATAGCTACTGGCCTAAGAAAGACAACACAATTGGATTTGGTTCAAAAAGAGTTCCTAAACTTCCTACACAATTGTTTTAGTCCAGAAGCTTATTAATCAAATTTTATCTACTGACCTAGTTTTGTTAATCACAAAATTAAATCCTCTTAGGGATAGCAAGTATTGATTATTTCTGATCTAACACGACTGGATTCAACTCAATTGGATTAACCATTTAATCACTAAAAATGTTTAAGTCCAGAAGGGTTAACAATCTTCATTTTAATGCTAAACAATTACTGTTCCTCAATTAATTCTACAATAATTATGGCAGCTATGTGATCATAGTACTAAGCTAACAAAATTGGAGCCATAATATTTGGATCATCAGAGTATTAGAAACAAACAAGTTTAGATTTTAAACTTATTTTGGCAATTTTAATACTACACAATTATTATTAATTTAAATGAGATGAAACCAGTGTGGTTGGACAGAGAATTTCATAAGCTTTCCAATGAAATTTGATTCGCATTATTTGGACTTGTAATTTGTGAGATATTGATTTTTAAAGTAGGGTACAGTACTGGATTTCGAATTTTGACAGAATAAAGATTTTATTCCCGAGTGGATAATGTTGAGAATCCTGACGGGTGGGGCCTACCCGTCAGTGTCTACCCTAACTGAAACGGTACGCAGCCGTTGATCCGAGATCGAACGTCTGAGAGAGGGGGTGCATCGGCGACGACCATTTTCGGGCGGCGCCGCCGTGCTGCGACGGTGGCGGAGAGCGAGGGCTCGCCTGGGAGGGTTATCGACGGCGAAGAGGGTGGCGTTCGGCGGCGGAGAGCTTGGGGATGCTCCTGGAATGGGTTGTGCGTGCTGCGGGCGGCCCGAACGTCGGCAACGTGATGCTCCCTTTCCTCGGCCGTGCTCCAACTCCGGCGAGTTTGCGGCGTCGCTCCTGGGAACGATACAACGGGAAAAACAGGCGGGTGAGTGCGGTGTCAATGGTGATGAAAGGGGCAGTGCCGAGAAAAGAGAAAGAGAGAGAGACACGACGTGGCCGTGGTCGACGTCGACCTCGGCTTCGATGGCGCCCGGCCGTGCTTGCAACCGCGGCAGCACTGCTGCAGCTGCGGCTCGCCCTTCTGGAGGTCTACGAGAGAGAGGAGAGTTTGAGGGGGAGACAGTGGGGTGTGGCGTGGTGATCAACCTGGTCGGGGTCGGTTTTTATAGCCGAACCTCGGCCCATGGTGGTCGAGGTGCACGGGGTGAGCCAGGGGGCACGCTGGCTTGCCATTGGCGGCTTGGGCGGTACCGCAATGTCGATGGACAGCGTTAGGGTCCAGAGGTGAGGGAATGGGCGTGGAGGCGGCCACGGTGAGCTCGGGATGGCCACGGTGTCGAGTGCACGCCAAGTGCTCGACGGATTGCTGACGGCCGCGCAAGGCAGGGGGCGTGGCGCGGTCATGTCCACGGGATCGAGGCGAGGTCGGGGAAGGGCCACGTCGACTGGTGCTCGCTGGCGAGCAGAGATGGCCGTGGTTGGCGTCGGGTCGACGTGCTCGGCGCTCCCTGGTCGGGCGCTGGATTTTGGGCGGCAGAGGGATCTCCCACGCGCGTTCGTGGCCCAATGGCGAGGGAGAGGAGACAAGAGAGCACTGTGGCGCAGCCTTGGACCCTGGCGTGCTCGTTTTCTTCCAGCCCGAGTGAGAGAGGTCGGAGGTGAGGGACAGAGGGAAGTTTCCAACAGGAAACTGCCAAATTAGCGATGCACTTGGGTGGCTCTTGTCAGCAGGTGAGAGAGGGTGAGAGAGTGTAGAGAGATTTGGAGAAATTTGGCCGAATTTTGAAAAGAATTTGGAAGCTAGGGTTGCTGCTCACCTAGTGTTCGACAAAATGTCTGAACCAAATTAATTTTTGAATTTTGTTGAATTTAATGCATGGTTGGCCTTGTAGTTGTGTAAGGTAGCTTGTGTGTTTTTCCTGGATTTTTGGTGTGAAGAGAAATAGGGTTTTTATTATACCCTAGGTGTTTAAGGAAAGAAATACAAATTGAAATATCTTTTTAGTTGGAAAATTATATTTTTGAGAAGAGAGGGGTATGAGAATGAGATGGGCATTAATTCATCTCATCCATGGAATTGTTTTCATAAAGAAAATATTTGTTTGAAGAAATGGAGAGTTAGGTAGAGAGAATAATTTGTTAAGATCATTTATTTAAATTGGAACCTTTTAATTCAAGTTCTTGAATATTTTTGGAGGTTTTGTTGATATTCAAGTCACATTCCAAATTTGTTGTCAAGTGGTGCTCCAATTATCGTTCAAGCAATTCTTGATTAATCACCCACACAAGCAACAAACACAACAAGATAAAACAATCCACACAAACATGAGTCAAACAAGCAAACAATATAAGTTCTCAAGCAATTATCAAATACTTATTTAGGTGGTGGGATGGTGATCAAGTATCATCATGACAAGTATAATGTTGGAAAAGCTTAACTCCGTACTTTGATATTTTTCCAAAGAGTTGCTAAAATATATGGGTAGTATACTTCCCACCTTTATTGTTTTCAAAAGGAAGAAAATATGAGTTTAAAAAATAAGGGCTACTAATACAAGGGAAATATCAAGGTTGGAGATATTATATAGATCTCCATAGTTTTAGAAAGATATACATTTAGAAATACTTTTGCTTTCCCAAATAGATATTTTTGGTTGTTGCTAAAACCAAAGTAGCTTTGAAATGGTACTTGGCCAAAATAATATTGGAAAGGATATATATGGAGTATTTTTTTCTTGTCATGACATGATCACCAAGGTTTGATATATTCTTACTTAGGTTAGTATTTATTGGTCAAACAACTTAATCAGCAAGTCATACAGGGACAAACAGATCAATAGAAAGAAAAACACAACTATTAGAGAAACATTTTAAAAAGTTTTTGTTGGCTCTGAATTTTGGGTCTCTTACATCTAGGTTTTCTTAGTTCCAAAATTTGGGTTGTTACACTCCTCCCTTACCCCTGTACAATCCCATGTAATTATCTTTCTGGTCCCTCCCCATTATATATTCAGAAAATACATCGTAGGGGTTTATCCAATGGTTTCACTACCAATTTTTTTAATCTTTACTTCACATGAATTAATGCCACATGCAAAGAAAGTAAGGACCCAACAAAGTATCTCTTATTACCCAAGATATTCTCACTTGAAACGTGTAAGATATCCTCCGCCTCTACGCACCGGTTGTCATGCTCGCTTCGTTAAGAGATTAACAAATCCAAAATTGTTACCTTTGGATTATTCAGTAGTATATATTGCAGGTACGTACAATTTGCACCTGGTCATATATGAGACACTAATCTTTACTCAGACCAACATGTCATGCATTGATAACCGCAATAATACCCTCGTGCGCAGCAAAGCGCGCTAACCCCTTCTAGTATTTATTAACTTATGAGAAATGCAAACCCCGATAATTTTTTAATCTCGTCAAGCTCGCATGCACGAACTTGTTAGTGCGGATTAGCTAATGTTTGCTTACACCTGATGTTAATTTGTCTCTCAACATCTACCAACTACACTACAACCTTGCAACTCCTGTCAAATACTCCCTCAGTTCCGTATTATAAGATGTTTTAGTCTTTATTTGGTTTACATGTATCTAGAGGTATCTCAGTGTGTAAGTTCACTCATTTTACTCCATATGTAGTCTACAATTAAAAAAGTTAAAAATCTTATAATTTGGAATGGAGGGAGTAACAAGGTACTCTTATTCGAGTGATCATTTGGCTATGCAACTGGTCCACTCTTAACTCAAAAAAAATTGTATGCAACATAGAATACTTATCACTTAACTCATTGTGGTACAATTTATCAAATGATGATGTCACCATCACAGTTCAGATTTATTACGTGGAAACATATCAAGCTGCTATACCTCTAAGAATCTTAATCCAGGCAAGCACCGAAACCATACCATTTAAGTATACAAGCTAGAGTCAGGATTCAGATGAATCTTGTTGTCACTTCTGGAGCATGTTCGTGTAAAAAAACATAGAGACACACAAGAAAAGACAGATGGATAAAACAAACGTTTAAAACCTTGCGAATTGCAACATCTTTCCGCATAAAATATCATTAAGAAACTGAGATCAGATTGCCATGTTTTCAAAAAGTTTCAGAAAATGCGAAGCTCACCTTTCAGCATCCACCATGCAATTCTTCAAGCTCACTCTCAAGAAATTGGCAATAATATCAGAGGGGAAAACATCTTCATTGATTATTCATTCAAGTAATAGAAAAGCGAAAGAGCGAGGAGGTAGTTTTGTCAAACTCGTTAAACTGTCAAGCTCTTTTCCATGCGAGCCAGCAAAGTAGAACCTAAACTCAAACCTTATGCATAAAAAAGGATAATAATTCTCGAAGAAGAATCTTCTTTACTCAATTCGACTTCTTTCAGCTTTGGATGAGAATTGGAGAGCTCTGGGTGGAAGGCGGCAAGGGGAGTGCCACATGTATTGGTCATGGCCAGTGGCAACATAGGCAGTGACGTGGTTCTGAACACGGCATATGCCACGTGGTGGCTTATTCGAGGGGTATCTACGGCGCGAGCGACGGCGTTCCGGCGGGATTGTGCACGAGCACGGCAAACACGGGGACGTACCCAGGTTCAGGGCCCTCGTGAGGAGGTAAAACCCCTACATCCTGCATCTTTGGTGTATATGGTGGAGCATATCTGGTGTTACATTGTTGCTCCTCGAGCTATACATCGATGGTGGGTTGCGAAGAGGAAGAAGATGATCCATCCCTCCCAAACTTGCCCTCTACTTGGGCTCCAGCCTGCCTTATATAGGGGCAGGCAGGCTGGCTTACAGGTGGGGCCGGTTGCGGGCATAGCAGCCGGCTCAGCTACAGGGGACAAGGGTACAAGGGGACAAGGGCACAAGGGGACGAGGGCACAAGGGTGGCCCGTGTGCTGTAGCGCATAGTGGCATACTATACTGCAACAGTACTCTTCCTTCTTGCTATTCATCAACAGTGTACGGGTGTCTTGTCCGCGTGTGTCAGACAGGACGCTGTGGTTGACTCCGCGTAGCAGGTGCGCAGCTGGACTATAGCTGCCAGCCGGAGTCGGGCAGTGGACGGAGGCCGGGCAGCCGGACCCAGACCGCCAGCCGGGGTCAGGCAGCCGGACTGCTGGGTGGCGGGAACCCGGAGTCGGGAAACCGGAGGTGGCAGCCGGGCTTGCGGCCAGTCGGATGGCGGGCAGCCGGACTGGCTTCTTCTGTTCTCTTGTCGAGTCGCCGACTCTGGTTACCCGGGGTTCATCCCCACGTCACCAGCCTCCGAACACGTTTGAGCGATACCGCCGGCCACGGCGGGGAGGGCTTCTGCGTGTTCATCAAACTCTGCGTGTATTGCTTGTAACATCAAGAAAACAAACTGAATTGCAACTGCGTTGAGTAAAATACGAAGGATGCCAAACGGATATCTATATGCGATGCTGACGCCGGCTCGCTTTTGCCCGGTTCCTTTGATCTTTTTCGTGTGCACCCCGTCCGGCGCAAGCTCTTGCCGGCTGAACTCTGCGGCCGGATCCGAAGAGATGCCGGAGCGACGAGCGTGACACAATACTTAGATCTAGAAGCTGGATAGAAGCGACTCGACGAAACGAAAGAGAACAACTTAACGCGATGCTGATGCCGGCTCGCCTTTGTTTCGCCACCCGTGCCCCTTCCCGTGCATGCGGCCAACCGACCCCTGCTCTTGCCAGCTGAACTCTGCAGCCGGATCCGAAGAGAGGGCCGGCCAGGGGCGCATGGTACTGAGATCTTGAGAGGCTGGACTTAGGCGAGCGATGGCACGGTTTTTCTGTCGTGAGCCGGAAACTTTTCCTTTCTTATGTGCCATTCGCGTGTGCCCCCTAGCCGGTTTCTGGCCAACGTGTCAGCCGGGTTGCGGTCTGCAGCCGGATCCGAGAGTAGGCGTCGGGCTCGAGCACGCTACTAAGCTATCGTAAGCGAGAATCGGAGGTCAGCTAGCCACAGTTGTACAGAAAGTAAAGGATGTCGAAAATGTGAGGCGGAAGCGTCACTTAGCTGTTTTTTATGTCGTAGCCGGGGATGCGGTTCGAGTTGTCGAAGCGGGGACATCGGCGCAGCCGGAGGAGGCCAGCCAGACGGCCAACCGGGCAGCAGGATTGACCCCAGGCCAGATCGGGACGCAGCCGGACGGGCATCCAAACGGGATGGGGCCAGTCCGGTCTCCAGCCAGCCTGGACCTAGTCGTCCAGGGAACCAAACGGCAGGAGCGGCCGGATCGGGACCAGCCGGTCCATCCTCTTTTTTCTCTCTTTTCTTTTTTTCTTTTCCTCTCTTTCCTTTTTCTTTCTTTCTTCTTTTCTTCCTTCTTTCTTCTCTCGGGCAGCCGGATCGACGGAGGACGCCGGGGTCGGCCACGGTCATCCGGGCGCGCGGCTCGACGGGAGGAGGTTGGCTGGGGCGGCGGAGCCGGCTAGGGCGCAGCCGGCGGGCGCGCAGCCGCGCGAGCGGACGCACCAGCGGCGGAGGGCCGGAGCCGGCCCAGCTCGGGACCCGGCGAGGGCGCTGGGCGCCGACGAGCGGAGGAGCCGGAGCCACCCTGCCTGCGGACGTGGGCGGAGGAGGGGCCTGCCGGGCGTGGCACGGCTAGCCGAGGCGTGACGGGGAGCCGAGGCGTGGCACGGGACGCCAGGCGCTGCGGTGAGATGGCGAGGCGGGCGCGGAAGGCCGGGCAGGCGCGCAGGCCGCAGCCGGCCTGGGCGAGGCCAAGGTGGAGCCGGAGGACGGGGAGACGGCCAGCGCCTGGACGGCGACGGGGCGAGGGAGATGGCCGGGGCACGGGGAGCTGGCCCAGCGCGGCGAGGGCGGCCGGACGCGCCCGCGGGGGCGCGCGGCGACGAGGAGGCGCTGGGGTGCGGGCACGGGCGCGCGACCGGCGGAGGTCTGGCACGGAGGAGACGCGGGCGCCAACGGGCGCGCTGGAGGTTGAGGACGGGCGCGAGGAGCTCGGGCGGGCGCGGGGACGAGGTAGCACGCCGACGGGCCGGTGCAGCCCTCGAGCAGGAGGTCTTGCAGGCGTGGAGAGCAGCTCGAGCGGAGGATACGCGGGTGCCAACGAGGCAGAGCGCCGCGGGCGCGCAGGCGACGAGGACGCGCAGACGCACGGGCGTGCGAAGGAGAACGACGAGGATGCGCCGGCGCGCGCGGAGCTTGGGCGCGGCCGAGCCTCCGGGCTTCTCCGGCAGGCATGCAGGGGTGAGGCCGCACGGATGGAGGACGGACCCAATCCGCAGCGCGCGCGGCATTGGTGGTGCGTCCCGCCGCCATGTGTGCGATGGCGGTGACCAACGCCCAGATGGCGGCGTCGGAACCCGCGTGTAGAGGGCCTGCCGCCGCAGGTCGTGCTCGTCGCGGAACCACTCCGCGCAGTTACGCGACGTGGCTGCGAAGGCGGGGTCGTTGCGGAGCGAGGCCGGGAGGCGCCGCCGGCGCTGCTCGATATCCAGATCCCGTGCCCGCTCGCTCGTCGGCATCGGTGGCACCGGGAGCCGCTGCGGGTTCAGGTGCCAATGCTCGGGGAGCTTGCCATCTGGCCACGGCAGCGGGGTTGCGTGGTCCTAGTACTACTGGCAATCCTCCTTGCGCACGGAGACGCGGTTGCGCAACTCGCCGCCCGGCGGCGCGAGCTCGAAGACGGCGGGGAGTGGCGCCGAGGAAGCAGGTGGGGAAGGGGAAGAAGGTGGGGAAGGGGAAGGTGTGCGGTAGCGGCGGCGGCCAGAGGATGACCCCGCCTCGCCGTCGTTCTTGGCCTTGCCGAACCCCGGCCACCGGAGCGGCATCACGGCGAGCGAGGTGGTGGAGGGGCTAGGGTTTGCGGCTTGGTCGCCGGAGAGGGAGCGGAGTGGGCAGTGGAGTAGGTGGGGGCTGCCCGTCCCTATCCCCTCGCATTAAAAAGGGTTGGGCCAGGGGGAGGCTGACCGGTGCCGTGTGGCTGCCAGGTGGGCTCGGGGGAGGACATCACACGTGGCCGCGCGGACGCGTTTTCACTCCGCCGCGCGTCGGGCGGTGGCCCCAAATTGGTGGCCCAAATTTGGGCCAGGGATGCGTCGGGGCGGACGCGCGGCGGACCAAAAAACGGAGCTCGGTCCGTTTGCGTCACCCCGTTGGGCCGTGTTTTTGGCCCTCGCGGACAGGAACGGACCGACGCAGACTCGATGCGTCAACCCGTTGGAGTCATCCTTAGATCAAGGCAAACGAAAAAGGGGTATATGATCAAAGGCCGCTGAGCTGGGGGGTTAAAATCATTTCTCCCCTTCAAACCGGAACGCGGCACAGATGATTGAGTAGATAACGAATGACGCGATCCTCGCGCGCTCGCCGAAACGGAATGGCTCCTCCCGCATGGCCGCTCGCCCGCTCCTCCTGAGTCCTGATCCATCCTCTAGATAGATAACGGCGTCCTTATCCGGGCAATCATTTCTTCGTTCTTTTTGTTGTTGATCAGTCCACTCCGGCTCTACCTGCTCCTCCCCGATCCATCTGATCCCTTCTCCTCCCCGTGCGCGCATCTCGCCTGCTACCGAATCCGAGGGAGGATTCGCGTGGGGGCCGACGAGGCAGGAGGTAGGGCTGGCGGCGGCAGCCATGGTCGGGCGGAGCTCCCTCCCGGATGGGGCTCTCTTCCTCGGATTGGACAGCTCCACCCAGTGAGCCCTCCTTATCCTTCTCTCATTTCCCCTTACTTTTCTAGGTGCCTGGATTTGTGTAACTGGTTCGTGCGAACTGAATGTTGATCATCATTCTGGTCGATGGGATGATGCTGTGAGTAGGTGTGGAGATTGGGAATCGTATCTCTTATCTCTAGTAATTAGGGTGTCTAACTGAAGATGTAGGACAGTGGGGTACACAGGGGTAGAAATTTTTGAAGTTTGTAACTTCCCCACCAGGTAGATTCCACAAAAAATAGAAATAACAATGAGAATAGTTGGGGGCCATGATATAATTATAAGTGCAGAGACTTATGTGTGAAGTTTTGGCCTTTTGTGGTTCAGTTGTATGGCCATGTGTCCGAGTTTGTTTTTGTTTTGCATCCTGCATCCTTATAAAGCCATGATCGATTTACCCCCACAATGTACCCACCATTTGCTTCACATGTGGTTATATTTTTTTTCCTTTTATTATCATGATAATTGTGTACTTTACAACCATAGTAAGGTCTATTTTTGCAAATCTTATGTTTCAGGTCTGTGAAGGCTACTGTGCTCAACAATGAGTTGATAATAGTCGCTTCTGAAACTGTTAATTTTGACTCCGAATTGCCGCACTACAAAACCGAGGGTGGGGTTTACAGAGATCCTGTGGATGATGGACGCATATTTTCGCCAACCATAATGTGGGTTGAGGCTTTGGAGCTGCTTCTTGAGAAACTGAAACCGAAGATCGACTTCAGTAAGGTTGTGGCCGTTTCAGGGAGTGGGCAACAGCATGGCAGCGTTTATTGGAAGAAGGGCAGTCAAGCTGTGCTCTCTTCCTTGGATCCTAGTAAGAGCTTGCTAACCCAGCTTAAGGATGCCTTTTCTACCATGGACTCACCAATATGGATGGACAGTAGTACTACTAAGCAATGCAGAGAAATAGAAAATGCAGTTGGAGGTGCATTGGAGTTATCTAAGCTCACAGGATCTCGTGCCTATGAGAGATTCACTGGGCCTCAGATACGGAAGATCTACCAAACAGCACCCCATATTTATGAAATTACCGAGAGGATATCTTTGGTGAGCTCATTCATGGCATCTATCCTTGTTGGATGCTATGCAAGTATCGATGAAACTGATGGTGCTGGGATGAACTTGATGGATATAAACAAGAGGACCTGGTCAAAAACTGTTTTAGAGGTTTGTCCCTGGTGTATGTGTTTAGCTATGCACTCCCGATTTCTTGAATTACCTTAAGTGTAGAAAAAATTCACATTCCTCTTAAGAATAAAATATTGAATTGTTCACTTCCTCCTCCAGGCAACTGCTCCTGATCTTGAACAGAAGCTTGGAAATCTAGCACCGGCATACGCCGCTGCGGGTAGAATTTCTCCTTATTTTGTAGAAAGGTGAGTTCTTGTTTTCTGCTGTGCTCAAGTGAAGTTATTCCAGTATACTCTTTGTTCACATGTGCGTATGGGTTATGTGTGGGTGGTGCATCTGTAAAAAAATGGCTAGGTTATTTTTATGCCACCAAAGGAGAACTGGCCAAGCTCTAATACCAATAATCTCTGTTAATCTTCTCTTTAGCTGTCAAAGTAATTTATCAGCTATTGAATTTTAAGCACCTAAGTATAGAAATAATTTGTTGGCAGGCAAGCTAGCTGAATCATAGTTTTAATAAATGCCATCCTAATGGCAGAAGAAATGATGAATATTTGTGATATCCGCCCATAAGCTGACTGCTGCATTATGTATTTGCAGGCTTCAGTTTGATAAGAACTGTTTGGTTATTCAATGGTCAGGAGACAACCCCAATAGCCTTGCAGGTACTTCACTGTCGCTTCTTTGATTCTTTCACGAATTGCTGGTGTTGTCAACGCAGCTTTATACAAATTTAACAATCTCAACCCAGTGAGCACTAAGTGATTATTACTTTTCTCTATACAATTACATCATTGACATTCCATCGTACCATTGCGTCTCTTGTAGGCTTAACTTTGAATACACCTGGCGATCTTGCAATTAGCCTTGGTACTAGTGATACAGTGAGTTGGAAGGATCCTGTTTCATCTGTCCTGGCTTTCTTTCTCAAGCTACGGTTATGCTTATTCCTAATAATTGCGTTTTAGGTTTTCGGGATTACTGCCGAAGCTAAACCAAGCCTTGAAGGCCATGTTTTTCCCAACCCTGTTGAACCGGATGGTTACATGGTGATGCTGTGTTACAAAAATGGCTCATTGACCCGGGAAGGTATTAAAATATTTCCTTCTATTTGTATTACGCCATATGGCATGCTATTAATTTGCTTTGCTACTTCTGATGTTATTTCAGATGTGCGAAACCAGTGCGCAGAAAAATCGTGGGATGTTTTCAACAACTATCTAGAGAAAACACCCCCTCTGAATGGTAAGTTTTTACAGAAATTGTCTTTATTTTTGTCTTTTCAGCAATATGTTATCACTAATGTTTTCAGCACATGTGAGTTAACAATAAAATTGCATTATTACTTTCAACTATGATTTGTTCAGGCCTGATAATTTTTTGTAATTTTATTCATTGTTAAAAACCTAGTCATGCTGATTCTCACAGCTGACAGTGAATGAAGTGTGATTCTAAAATCCTGAAATTCATCTATATTTTCTCATATAGGTGGGAAGTTAGGATTTTACTACAAAGACCATGAAATCCTGCCTCCTCTTCCAGGTAACCATGTAATAATGTTTTAACAATTTGTCCATTTCTCTTGTACGTTATAACTGTACACAAATTGGTTTGTTCCATGCAGTTGGTTTCCACCGATACATTGTTGAGAATTTCAATGATGCCTCACCTGAAAATCTGACGGAGCACGAGGTGCGAGAATTTGATGCACCATCTGAGGTACATGTTTAACAACCTTATCTGTTTTTATGATACTGGTGGCAAAAAAATGAGCCATGTGCTCGTCATTCTTTGCGCGTAGGTTCGTGCCATCATCGAGGGCCAGATGTTGTCGATGCGAGGCCATGCCGAGCGGTTTGGCATGCCCAACCCTCCCAAGCGGATCATAGCAACCGGTGGGGCGTCCTCCAACGAGAGCATCCTCAAATCAGTTGCACAAATCTTCGGGTGTCCTGTCTTCACAGTTGAGAGACCTGGTACGACAAAACTCAACTCCCTCTTGTTTTCCGGGTAAAATTTGCACATACCTGTATAGCTACCCGCGGATGCAAAAATAGAAAAATAAGAGGAAAGATTTTTTTTGCGAATTAAGAGGGAAGAAAAACTGATACTCCTGGAACTGGAACAGATTCGGCTTCGCTGGGTGCAGCTCTGAGAGCTGCCCATGGGTGGCTGTGCAACAAGGAAGGAGGCTTTGTTCCTATTTCATGCATGTACATGGGCAGCCTGGAGAATACCTCCCTGGAAGCAAAGCTGGCGGTACCGGCCCCCGAAGACGGGGAGGACAGGGAGCTCCTGAAGAAGTACACGTTGCTCATGAAGAAGAGGATGGAGATAGAGAGACGACTGGTGGAGAAGATTGGGCGTGTGTAAATAGTTTGATATATGACGCTGGAGCCATATGGGTATAGGGATTAGGAAATAAAACCATTGGTACAATTGCTAATGCTCACTGGTATTGTGTGCATCGACCGTAAAGATTATGTCGCAGTCATGTGCACGAATAATGTGTGATTTATGGAATAATAATAATTATACAAAATCGTTTTCAGATTATTGTCCTTAACGTATAATAATACCTCTGCATGTATACTGTTTTGGGTTTTATTATCCACAAATCTCTGCCCCCCTAATATCACGCATCACCTAATCTAAAATGATTGATTTTTTACTTGAAAACATGCATATTTATTTTAGAAGAAGAGCCAAGGAAGCAGTAAAAATATACCACCAAATCCAGTGGTACCATCCTTTAGGTGTTATCATAATACAAAGTTCAAAAAAAGTAGTGCACTTGATCATGAAATTCTATATTTCTTACAGTATTAACATGAACTCAGTTTAGTAGGTCATAAAATCTCAAATTCAGTATATATTGTAAGAACAAACAAAAAAACAAAAATCCGCCGAGAAAGAACTCCCAAATTAAATGAACAATTAGGTGTGAAATTCACTTTGGCACCCGGGTGCATATACACGTATTTAAAAAACACATTCCAAATAAAATCTCGGGAACACGCCTTCACAATCTATGCATTCATAAAGTTGTTTCACAAAAAATCGATATCATTTGTGATTTGTGAAAAATCTTATTTTAGCACCAAATTTTGTTTTTTTACACGGAATGCAAAAAGATCGGTTTTTCATGAAACGACTTTCTGAACACAGGATGTTATAATCTATGGGCGTATAGGTTTAAAATTTATTTTGATAACCAGTTGCATATGCACCCGGACGTCAAAACGCCTGCCCGGTGAGGTGAAATCTATACCTAATAATAAAAGCATTAAGGTTTCTTGTGGTACGTCATTTTTTTGCCGATTTTACCCTCCCACCAAACCACATATTTACCTACCACTGCCACCCATAAGTCAAAAAACGGTTCGTCCCTTCGACTTGGATGTATTAACAGGGCAATGCCACCGCCGAATATAACGTTTCGTCGTACATACTACCGCAGCGGGCACGCCTCCTGCTTCCTCTATTCAAGCTGCGCTGCTGGGCTTTTTCTCTTGTGGGCCGCCGTACAAGGCCGTGAATATCTGATTGTCGGAGGAGAGCAGTCCTGCTAGAAAAAAAAAAGGAGAGAGCAGCCGGATATTTTCTACTGGATAATCCCACCTCGCTCGCTTAAACCGATTCCAACTGGTTTATATACCATCGCAAATTCAAAGCAATCAGCCTCCTCTAGCATATACAAGCAGCATCAATTTGAATCGGATCCAGTGGGGGAGGTGGGAGAAGGGGGAGACAGAGCGGGAAGCACCGGAGAGGGGAAACTGCGAGCTAGAGGAGACGGCCGGCAACCGACGACCTGCACAGCCGGAGCGAGAGCGCAGGCAAATCCCATATCGAAAAAATGGGAAAAGATGGATGCGCCGTGGTCCTTCCGTGATCCGTGATCCAGCCGTGGATGAGGGCCCGGATCTCCACGAATTCGCTAACCGCGGCCTCCATAGTGGCCTGGGACAGTAGGGAGAGATATGAGACCGATAGAGAGATATGAACTCGTGTGCTTGCTGCCGGAGCTGCCGGCCTGCCGCGCGCGCGTGCGCTAGGAAGAAGATGGGAGGTTGCTTCAGATGCGTTGCTGCTAGCTCTTGATTGTAATCCCGCTGGATGTGCTACATCGGCTCATGTACACAAGAGTAGCATATGTGTCTTGCACGTGTTTGTGATAATGCTTGGGAGGAAGCAACTGCACTAAAGCGTAATTTGATCCGACTCGCTCACCTACAGCCTTTGTGTTTTTTTCTATACTATGTTTTTTAAGGTTGGCGACAATTGTGTTAGTAAATTTTAAATTGTTTTGCTGTGTATTAAAGGCTGGTTCTTGGGCTGATTATTGAGCAGTACGAGTTTTCCAGTTTAGTGATAATTTTCTGCCCTATGTACTCCAATATGTTGGATTCAAATAATTTCATTTTTGCGTCGTTTGTGTCAAGGTGTGTCCAAGGTGTCGTGCTGGGCAGGATAGAATAGGAGTTGCCGCAAATCAATTCAACTGAATGTACAAGGCTTTACTTCTGACACTCGTCACCAACACACGCTGTAACAAATCTTTTATGGGAAATTACAGATAATATATCTGAATGGGTTCCTTCGTTATCGATCTCATGCTCCAAGATAGGACAGACTGTATAAAAAATGCGGTGGAAAATAGCATATGGATGAAATATAAGATACATCTGGTAAAATGAAAAGGGAATGCTCGACAAGAAATTGACATAGTTGCAAGTCTTTTCGCAAGATAAACTCAAGATGTGCTACAAGAAATCAAAAAATAAAGATTGATGAAATTTGGATATTGAGAATTGGAGGATCCATCAGAAAGTTAAAGTTAATACAAACCTAAGGCGCAAACCATTACACTTCCGTTGGCTAGGGTTACCATGGTCGATCTATTTTAGGGTAAAATTTGGGTTGCGTTGGTTACTCATTGAAAAGTTAATTCTTCTGGTGCAACGCACGGGTATTTAATTTATTGGGAATTGTACAAATGTTTTATGAGATTCGTTATGGACGCATGTTACATTAAGGATATGCAAATAATATATCGCTCATCACACGTCCGCGGAAGAGACTCTGTCAGAGTCAGGAGACCGATGCAGACTCGATTATCCCAACCGGACCCAAGTCCGCATCTTACTGCCTTTAAATATGGGTGCGATCGATTGTCCCGCATCGAAGACGATCCAATCTTAGATCGAAATCCAGTGTTTCGAGCCATCAGGCGAGCTAGCGATTGTGAACTTTGGCGGCGACCACAGCTCCGGCAGCGCTCGCTTCAAGATCAAGCGGAGGTGGCGGCCCTCTCGCATCCACCGCGTGATCGAGGATGATTGCGTCGAAAACGCCGTTCCCCATCCTCACCAAGGTCATCGACCACGGCAACATGCGCACGCCATCGCCGGAGGAACCAGCTACGCCGATTAGCAGGACCTGAAGAGCTGCCAGGGAGAACCTGCCGCAAAGGCCGAGCTCGACCAGCCACACGCATCAGGGTGAAGCTGCCGGCAAAGGCCAAGCTCGACCAGCCACGCCAATTTGCGTACATCCTCATCTTTACCCCTCTTTGGATGAAAACCATGGTGAACCGCCTGCTTGGGTGTCGACGTTGTAGTCGGACGCCTCGGCAGGAGCGCATGGAAGGCAAGCTTATGTCACCCAGGCACCAATGCTGCCCGTGGCCTCCTCGCCGGAGCCGGCGCAAGAGGGGAGAACAAGCTTGGGACTATGCTTCTGGTGATGCCTTCATGGGCGGCCCCATGGGCCTGGGCGAGGACACGCACGAGGCTTCTGGGCGAGGAGGACGACGATCTTGTGGTCGGCTGCATCGCAACCTAGCGCGCCGACGACAAGAACGGGATGCCGCGCGCCGCCCCGGTCTGCACCAGTCCGCTACTACACTTGGACATCGCTCGTGCGTCGTCTCCATGTTAGCCGTCTCGGCGTGCCGCCCCGCTTGCGTTCCCTCTAATATCTCGCTGTCGTGATATGCATGTCGGGGAGCTAGCTGAGACGACGGGTATAGGAGGACGCGCTTGCCTGTGTAAGCTTGACGTATCCGCAGATTCAGTTTTACTTATTTTCTTCTCAGTGGAGAGAGTAGACCATGCCTTCAAAATTTACAACGCTCTTCAATGGCATCCTTTTCTACGCAGGGCAGCTCCTCCCGAAAAAGAAGTTGCTCCTCCTAGGCGGCTATGCCTCAAGCGCAACACAGATCTCAAGTAAAACCTGCAGCTTCAGCTCTCGCATCTCGGGCAAGCGAACGGGTGCGACAAGCCAGGGAAATTAGCTGAGCAAGAACGAAAGTCCGAGTAAGAAGGAAGACAAGCACGCAAGCATGGCTGCAGCTCTCGGGTCGCGTGAGTGCTGAAAAAACAACTGACCGAGTGGGGATGCCAGGTTGGTATTGCAGGTAGGCCTTATTGCCTAATTCTGGTCAAAATTGTTAACGACAAAATCCGTGTTTTTCTAACTAATAACCCAAATTATGATGTTTGGCCATAAGTAGATGATGATTATGGTTATACAGAAAACAACATTATCCATCTCTCTAACACCGTTTTTCTCCCGTTGCAACGCACGGGCACGTTTCCTAGTCCACTTCAAAGATTAGTGCAAAGTTTTGGTTTCTCTCGAGATACATCTGGGTTATTGTTGAAACTTAATTTCTGGGCTAGTTTTTCTTTTGAGGAAAAAATAACTAGCCCAAAAACTAAGTGCCACGCTCTGTTTATGTAATCTTTTTCTAGAAAGTTTTCATTATTATTTGCACTCTTTGAAGATGGTCGGATGCTAATCTGATGGCTTGGATTTTTTTTTCAGAAATATTAGGTTTTGACTCTCCCCCTGTTTAAATCCCATCTGGGAGCAACAAGCGAACGGCACGCCAAAAGTCGGGTTTCGCCGATTCCCTCCTCCTCGGTCCCGCCGAATCCCCATCAAAGGACAGACGGCGACCGACGATCTCTCCGGCTCCGCTCCGACCCCGTCGGTAAGAGAGCTTCCACCTCCTCTTCCCCTCATCTACATCCTTCTCTCAGTTCCAAGTGCTGTGCCCCCCCGTCTCAGTCGTCGTGTAACCCTACCTAGGCGGCTAGGCCACGGAAACGAGGGACTCGTCGGGTCGCGGTAGACGATTTGGTGCTGCCTGGCGCTAGAGGGTGGTAGGATTCGGTGGAGATGGGAGCGCGGTGGCCATTGATCCCCCCGCCTGCAGATACACGTATGTTCCACGCGGTCGCACATGATTTGGGTTGGTTTAGGTCGCTAATCGCGTTTGTTAATACGGCTCGTGTAAGCAGTTTCTTGTTTGAACTGAGTACCTTTATATCGTCAATTCAGAATGGTCTAGTGGAACCTCTGGTTTCGAAAGGCTTAAGGCATCTGCAAATTCAGAATGTCCACTCTTAAGCCATACAGATCAAGTTATCAGTCGTTGAATTATTCCGTTAAGTTCCTTTCTCTTGTTCGATTTCATCAATCCGTGGCTATGTTTTACTTGACTGTTGTGCAAACCACTGTTTTACGATTCGTAGATAAAGTTGGCTCGGATATGCTGCTAGATTTTGGCAACCATTGTTAGCAGGTTTTTCCTCTAGGCACTCTATTATTGGTTTGCAGTTTGATGATTATGTATTGTGATGCAACTGGGGTGCTCTACTGCAGGTTCTCTTCATGAAAGGACCCTTTTGGAAGTGTTGCATTTGCTATATATTAAATGCACTCAGATTGCAAGTGGATTATTTTAAATTTCTGCCGTATTGCTCGAGCTTGATACGCCATCTTAGGCTTCTATGTGATGAAATGTTATGTTTTCTGTGGACTAGGATATTTGTTATCTTAGTTAGCTGCAAGAGAATCAATTTCTGCTATAAATTTTCACTTCATATACGTAAAGGCTTATCTGTGAAATGCATACCTTTGGTGTTGGATTTGTCTATCAAAAGCAGCACAGTTTATGATTCACTTATACAGTAACATACAATTGTGTAGCTCTAAAGTGTTTATTTTTTCCCTAGCGACGACCAAGTACTATCTCAGAGTTTCCTTATGTTACAGATACAATAGAACCAAAACACCAGAATTTGTTATTTTTCACTAAAGATGAAATGACCTCATTGCGTCACGATTAACCAATATAGTTTGTTTTCTTTTCAGGATATTGAGATGGGTTACTAATATTGATGGTTTGGGCAAATCAAGATGTCCGGAAATGATGACAAGTCTCAGCTTGCAGCCGAGCGAATAAAGGCGCAGGCCTTATCAGCTGCGTAGGGATTGAGCAGGGCTCAAGCTGAACACACACTTGCAGTTGTTGCCTGCAATGTGAATGCCTATGGGCTGAAGGAAGACGGGCCAAGCTGCTGGCAGGAGAGGAAGGAAGCCAAGAGACAGTTGTATCTAGGGAGTACGGAGAAGGCTCCTGGCTGTGAGACCAAAAGCTTCACCAACCTCTACTGGTGGTAGAGATTCCCAAAGTCAGAAGTGTTTCCAGCTTGGTCATTGGACATACGAGTGCAGTAATGATCATACCTACATATCATGGCCTTCAAGCACGCAGCAGCTTAAGGACCACAAGTTGAAGAAGACCGGGATAAAGTCATGTCAATTTGTGAATCCTGATCTTGAAAAGGAGAGGGAAGAAGAGATGAAGCTAATGAAAGAAAAGAAGGAGAAGGAAAAATCTACAAGAAGTGAGGAAAAAAGTATGAGAAAACACCTTTCGCGGAGTGCTTCAGATTGGAATAGCAGGAGGCTTCGGTGTTCGACACCGACACTGAGAATCATCAACAACTGGCTCTGTATATTCTTAAAGTGGTATTTCAAGTTGCTGCTCCTTGGACTCAAAGGACAAGAAGCGGAGACACAAAATGAAGCAGAAGAAGAGAAGGCACAGAATAGACAGAGTGTCTCTCATCTAAGTGAATCCATTTCGGATTCTGATTATGATGACAAGGGCGGCTGGAGCTTGAGCACAAGGCGATGCAATAGGCGATGAGTCTGATGAACCTGACAACAGAGAAGCAAATGAAGTCAAATATGTCATCTCATTTCATTGCGCATGCGTCCTCTGAGAAACGAAATTAACAGATTATTTCCTGAGCTCTAGTACTGTTGTTTTTCTGTATTAGAAGTGTTTGAAGCTCTGGACCTTTTCTGTTTGATGATCTCTGTGAGAAAATTGAATTATGTATCCATATTCATCTGTAAATTTCTACATTTAGTCTGTCTCACTGAATATTTTTTGTGATCACTTGGCCTTGACCCATCCTATTGGGGGTTCTTTCTATATCTTGGAGACCTGGATTTTTACCATGATGAATGACATCACCGGGGAGTTATTTAATCGTAGCTTTGCATCTCTTGCAGGATGACAGATGATTGGTATGACAGTTTGAGTCCTGCCTTCTGACAAGCTGCTGGATAAAATTGACGAAGGAACTTCAAATGATCCAGTTGTACCTGAGCTGTTGGGATCTTGCAATCTGCATGTAAGCTTCTTATTTGAAACACTGATATGAATCACCTTAAAGTATGGCTGCCCATCATGGAATAACATATTTGGAACAGCAGATCAGAGCCTTCAAAGGTCCCAAGACATCATTGACTGGGGAACTCAAAGACATGTGGGAGGATTGCGGCATTCAGCATAACGGAAAGCTAACCACACTTCCAGGAGCTGCCTACCCTGAGCTCGAGCTGAGCAGCTGGTCTTTCTTGCCATCATGTACCTCTCCATTGTTCTCCAGCTGAGGCGTTCTAAGCTATGATCTGCCTACCTCTTCGGCGCTCTCTTGTCGACAACGGCATGCCGCGATAATGGTCTCCGGGGCCCTGAGCACATGATCAGTGGACGGACGACGAGATTGTTCCTGTACGCGGGCTCCCAGTCCCAGGCTACTTGTATAGTTTGCTTTGTTGTTTACCGCTTCACGTTCCAGTTTCAGAGCCTGTCGTTTCACTTACCACCGCTGCTGCTGCTTTTGGACTAAGAGGAGGAATCTGTCAGCTCTGCTTGGATTTACCATTGGCTTCTGTCGTCTGCATGGCCCATGGGCTGCACTGTGGTAGGTACGTATCTATCTGAGCTCTAGTCTGTACAATGCAATTATACAAGTCTGTTTTGTACATGTAGACGGTAGACTAGAATAGAGCTGTACTGTAGGAGCCAGGGCATATACATCTGGGCTCCCTGAAAATCTGAGTCATACATGCATGTAGATCACATAGGCAGGACAACCAGTACATATACACATGGTGCAGACTTGGTATTAGACCTTAGAAATTAAAGGTTGTTATCTTAAGAAGAAAATGAGGTTAATCAGTAGTTGCTTTTGTTGTTGCTGCAAGTAAGTACATTGGATTCTTCTACTTAGGATTGCTGCTGGTAATTACCAGCTGATTAACTAAAGTGTGGCAGTACAGCATACATTGCTGCTCCTTTTCCCTATAAAGACAGACACCATCTTTCTCTACCATGTCCAAGACAGACATTCTTTTGGTAGATAAGTTACAGTATGGAGTCTACAGGCTTTTAGAAATCTCCTCATCTTTGGAGGGTTTTGGGCAATGCATGCATGATTCTCCTTGATCCAAGCTGGACCCACAGGGTTCTGAAAGCTGGCAACTTCTAATGATTCCCATTAGCTTTTCTTACCTTTCTCTCCCCTGCTCCTATCACTACGAGTCCTGACTGCTTTACCTGTGGAGATCTAAACCTTTGCATCAGAATCTAGTGAGACATATGTATGTGTCAAAG
The DNA here is from genome assembly GCA_947311845.1 of Poa pratensis. NCBI lineage: Eukaryota > Viridiplantae > Streptophyta > Magnoliopsida > Poales > Poaceae > Poa > Poa pratensis. The sequence goes on along the minus strand of CAMZMU010000102.1, from coordinate 22,098,808 downwards.
GAGCTTGCTAGGACAATCATTGCTTGCAACATTCCTCCATCACTTGGTTAATTCCCTGCATATGCACTTGCCTAGCCACTGGTCTGAGCCTATTCCCTTTTGTGCTTCAGAGAAGAATCCCATGTTGGTCTTACTGTTGCTCCTGCTCCTGCTATACATCGGCATTGCCAGTACTACCCTTTGGGTGCCATTTTACTTTCTATCCCATTAGTTAGGATTGCTTCTACTGTGTTATTAGGAACAAGGCATTAAGGTTACAATAGAGCTGTACAGATGTCTTGAGAAACTAATGAAGGGTCAAAAAACTGGTCTGCAGAAAATCATTGCTTAGGTTACTAAAGATTGTAGTTATATCCATACTTGGCATAAGCATAATGCATAAGTTGGGTTAACCGCTCAAATACATAACATATACGTAATCAGACCATTGTCTGTGTTCCCGTATACTGTACACGCATACTAGGTTAGGCTATAACTCTTAATGCATATACAGGCCATGCCATTTGTGCATTGCACATACATGCAAGATGATGATCTGAATATGCGTGCTTCATGGAGCTAGACAGAGACATTCACGTCGTGAGGACCATGCGGTAGTCTGGTCGATCAGGCTGCCGTTTCAGTTTGCAGTAAAAGAATTGCATCCCGCTGGGACCAGGTAACCCAGCTAGCAGCACTGTGGGCGGTGAATGTTTGCGGTTTCAATCCAATTAGCACTAGTCCTTGAGTAAGCAGGCAAGCCTGAAACATCTCAGAGCTCATTATGTGATGGAACCACCACCTGCGTATCATACTGAGCGCAGCATCTTCATTTACTTCCATTTCCAGGTATATATAACACATGAACTCTAACACTTATTGATAGAAGTGCTCTCAAAATTTCCACCTCAATAAATAGGTATTGCCTGGTTTAAATGGTGCTACATCCTTCTTAAAAAACATGGTCTTACATCTATTCTACTAAATCACCAGCCATGATGCATTCCACATTTTTCTGTCATGGTCTTCTTCCCAAGCTAATGAACTCCATGAGCTGATTGAGTCCATGCATGATTCTTTGACTGGTAGTGGTTGGTTCTCTTTTAAGCTGAGCTTGCATAGGAGGTACCTATATGTCAGTACTCTTTTGAAACCCGGCTTGCGGGCATAAATACTAGTACTATGTGCATAGTTTACTCTTATTTGCAGCTCTCTTTTACCGGCACATAGCCGCATAGTGATTATTCCTCTAGGGTAAAAGAATCAGGATAGCTAGAGTAGCCAATGCCAGGACAAACATGATTAGATTCGGCAAGAACAGGCAGGAAATGGCTAGCAAACTCTATGTATGGGGCATATGGCCGTAGGAACAGTAAAAAAACTTTTTTCTTTCTCTCTTTCCGTTGTACTGCTTAGATCGGCCGAACAGTAAATACACAGACATATGAAACTGTTGTTGCCTTCTGCGACCAAAGAAGAGAGGAGATGGAAGAGAAGGGAAGGGGTTGGCGCATGTGACACCATGTGGGAGCAGCAGGAGACCGGACAGGCGGCAAGAGCCCTCGGCCGTGCGCTTGTGACCCTTGTGGCTCAGATATAGACGTACCCATACTATGATCCTAGTGTATATGTTGTGTAGAGAGAGAAAGAGGGGCAGCAGTATCATACTGGTTCTGTGGTGGAGGAAGAGGGGAAAGAGAGGATGATACACTGCACTGCACTGGACTGGACTGGGCTGGGCTGCAACACGCCCCACATAGACACAGGCGCATGCCGTGGCGCAGATTGGTAGCTGGGATGCGCAAGCTTCGAGTTTAAATGAGAGGACAGAGGCTGGAAGCTTCACGGCCGGATGTGCGCTCACGTGTGCAGTGCACGAGCTTGGGCACGCATGCTCTGCGTCCACGCCCATGACGCAGAGCCATCCACGGGCAGATGATGGGCTTGATTGTTCCAGTCACCCTACCGGCCTCTGCCTTGCCTGCCTGCGCGCGCGTCTAAGCCATAGGAGATGGCGGATGACGCCGCCATGCATGCAAAGATGACTTGAACGATCATCTCTTCATGCATCCCCGCTCTTTAGATTTTATTTTCTTAAATAAAAGGCTCATAGAGTCTAGCTTTTAAATTAATAAAGCCAGCAGGTCCATATAATAACCACGAACAACACAGCTGGGGCTAAAGAAGGCGATGAACCCTGAATATGCTGGAATCACCACCAATACGGCTTCACATGTGCAATTCAGGTGAGTGGATACCCTATGGCAAGAACCAAAAGACCGAAGCAGATGTGGGCTCAAAATGCAACGCTCGAGGGGTAGCGACATGAATGTGACACCGTTGCACGACCCAAAAGGGTCTAGATTTTCATCTAGAGACACATGACAAGGTGGGGAAGAAGAGCGAGGGGTCTACGAGGACGCCTCCAAGGAGGGGAATGGTGCTCGAGAGTGTCAACATCGACGGCACCGGAAAGACCAGGCAAGGCTTTCGCTCGACTCCTCGATTTTCCACACATCAGCCACTGCAACAGAGCTCCAGCATCACCAACACAGCAGCCACTGCAACACAACAGAGTACCGAGGGACGCCAGAAACGAGAGAAGAATCGAGTAGTGCACCACCGACGTCCTCCGGGTGACGGCGGGGGATGGGGAGGCCTCTGGGGCTAGGGTTGAGTCGCTCGTGTCGGCCTCACGAGAGCGACGCGGGGGCACGTTTCGTTCAATCCCGTGCTCTCTTTTAATTTTATCAATAAGATGATGAGTGTTTTAGCAAACCAGAAGCTTTCAGTTCGTGCTGTGATGCTTTAGAACATGTCATTTTGTTTGAAAGATCATTGGAAGATAAGTTTAAAGTTATATACGTCTTTTTCGGGGTGTTCTTGCTTTGAGCATAGAGGGACTGGCATGGAATGCGGTGAAAGCTGCTGCCCATGTCTACTCTATTCACTCCGTTCAAGCTTTCTTCCAAGATAAATTTCTTCAAATTTGACCAAGTAAAGTAGAATCTAGTAGGCTTTTGGCTCTTCCGTGTACACAAAGATTGATCAAGCATGCACGGCCTTAATTTATCGAGGTGGAGAGAAACATCTAAATCTAGTGTTCAGAGGCACCACCCACCCGATGGCAGGACATGACAGAGGAGAGGTGTGTTTGTAGATGTTGTTCAACAATATTGTGGATTATGGATTCATGTAGAGCACCAGTAGAAGACCAGAGACGAGAGCTCTGTTTTTCTGAAGGTTGCTTCGTGCACCTTCTCCAATCTTCTTTCTCTCTGTATATAAAAGTACATTTACAGTTTAGTCCTCAGGAAACACAGCACACTACAACTAACTCCTACAATACTCCCCCTCAAGATGGGGCGAATATGTCTATTAGACCCATCTTGTTACAAGCTTCAGTGAACGACACAACATTGACTCCCTTTGTAAGGATATCAGCTAATTGTTCTGCTGATTTCACATAAGACACACGAAGAGTTCCCTCATCTAGCTTCTCTTTTATGAAGTGCCTATCAATTTCAATGTGTTTGGTTCTATCGTGTTGCACTGGATTATTTATTATGTTGATGGTAGCTTGATTGTCGCAGTACAGTTCAAGAGGTCTATGATCAAACAATTTGAGTTCCACCAACATCATTCTCACCCACAGTAATTCAGAAAGCCCAGATGCAATTGATCTAAATTCCGCTTCTGCCGTGGACCGAGCCACTACGCTTTGTTTTTTGCTTCTCCAGCCAACTAGGTTCCCACCAACAAGTATGCAATATCCTGATGTTGATTTCCTGTCATCAATACATCCGGCCCAGTCGGCATCGGTGTACGCCTCCACTCCCAAGTGTCCATGCGAAGAGAATAGAATTCCTTTTCCTGGGCAACTTTTAAGATAATGTAAGATCCTATTTACTGTGTCCATATGACTAGACCGTGGATCATGCATGTATCTGCTCACAATGCTGACTGCATATGCAATGTCTGGTCTAGTATGTGATAGGTATATGAGCCGACCCACTAATCTCTGGTAGTGACGTTTATCTATAGGTTCACCAACATTGGCAGCTATTCGATGATTTTGTTCAATTGGTGTGGTTGCAGGCTTACAATTTAACATCCCTACCTCCTTAAGTAAATCCAGTACATATTTTCGTTGAGAGAGATATATACCTTGTGGCCCATAAGCAACTTCAATACCAAGGAAGTAGTTCAAATACCCCAAGTCCTTTACTTCAAAGGCATCTGCCAATGCTTTCTTTAGTCTTGTTATCTCCACTTCATCATCTCCTGTAATCACTATGTCATCAACATATACAACCAGAATGGTGATCTTTCCGAGATGATGTTTGAAGAATAAAGTATGGTCTGCATTACTCTGTCTATAACCCATAGAGCACACTTCATTTCTAAATCTTCCAAACCATGCCCTAGGAGACTGTTTTAACCCGTACAATGATTTCTTCAGTTTACATACCTTCCCGATTGTTTCTTGTGTGCCAAAACCAGGGGGATCTCCATATAAACTTCTTCCTTCAAATCACCATGGAGGAAGGCATTCTTCACGTCCATTTGGAATAGCTTCCACTTCTTGTTAGCTGCAATTGAAATTAAAATTCTGATTGTATTCATTTTAGCTATCGGGGCAAAAGTTTCGTCATAATCCACACCATATGTTTGACTATACCCTTTGGCCACTAACCTCGCTTTATACCTCTCAACTTTCCCTTCTGGGTTTTGTTTCAAAACATATACCCATTTACATCCCACTACCTTTTTATTTGCAGGTAGTGTAGTGAGTTCCCATGTTCGGTTTTTTTCTAGAGCCATCATTTCTTCTACCATTGCATGCCTCCATTTTGGGTGTTGCTTTGCCTCTTGCCAATCTTTTGGTACGTGCGCATAATCATCTAAGGACTTTATAAAAGTGCCATAATTCGGCCCAACAGCAGAGTATGAAACATAGTTTGACATATCATATTGTGCAAGTCTACAGGGCAAGTTTCCAGCAGTAATACGGGGTTGCTTACGGTGAGCGATAGGGACATCAAGATCATCATTTAAGTTTCCAGCAGTAATACGGGGTTGCCTAAGATGTGCGATCGGGACATCAAGATCGTCATCTGAGGAAGTTAGGTTACCTTGATCTGATGAAGAGGTGTGGTTCAGCTCATCTGTTTGGGATTGTGCTGAACCTGGTGTTATCTCTCCTAAGTCTCTACCTGCAGCTTGGTCATGCCACTCTCCCTCCCCTTGGTGTTCTAGTCTTTGATCTTCGTCCACGCAACCCGTATTATCATTACTGCTAGTGTCATCTCTAGGAAGGAGTCCTATCACCGGCCCTTGTGGAAGGGTTGGGTTCGGCTCCCCCTGCTTTGCTCCCCCTGTCATGTTGTATGGATCTGCAACATCATTGTCAAGATTACAGAACAACTCAGATAGATCCTCAGGTTCCCCATAATAAGGTTCATGGTCCCTAAATGTCACGTCCATGCTGATGAACATTTTCTTCTCTGTTGGGCACCAACATTTGTATCCCTTTTGTTTCCCAGAATAGCCAACAAATACACACTTTAATGCTCTCGGATCAAGTTTTCCCACAGAGGGTCTATGATCACGCACAAAACATACACAACCAAACACCCTTGGTGGTACCACATAAGCGACTTTTCCAGTTAAGCATTCAACTGGTGACTTGTTTTCTAATACTCTAGAAGGCATTCTATTAATTAGATACGCTGCTGTCATAACAGCCTCCCCCAAAGAAATTTAGGAACATTCATTGCTGACATTAAACACCGGGTTACCTCAAGAAGATGTCGGTTCTTCCTCTCCGCCAGTCCATTCTGCTCAGATGTACCTGGACAAGTAGTCTGATGGATTATACCACAGTCAGATAAATACCCATCAAATCTCCCATTCACATATTCTGTACCATTATCAGTACGAAATATCTTTACACAAGCACCATACTGAGTTGTTATCATCTTATGAAAATCCTGAAGCATTCAAACACCTCATTCTTGGTTTTCAACACATATAACCAGGTGGTCCTAGTGCAGCAATCAATAAATGTAACAAAATAACGATAACCATTAACTGATGTTACTCCACTAGGTCCCCAAACATCAGAGTGAATAGTCTGCAAAGGGACGGTGCTTCGATTGTCTGATATTACATAGACACTCCTAATATGTTTACCATACTCGCATGCGTCACATACTAAATCTTCCTTCTTAACTTTATTATACAAGGAGGGGTAGGCTTGTCCTAGCGTGGCAAATGGTATATGACCTAGCCTCCGATGCAAAAGTAACAACTCATCTCGTGGAGTACGGGATAATGCTGCAGCTACCACCGGCGACGTGTCCTTATCCAAGTAGTAGAGACCGTCACGCAAGCTCCCGGTCCCAAGTCTTTTGCCAGTCCCAAGTTCCTGAAATAGGCACCAATATGGGAAAAACATTGCAACACAATTCAATTCATTTGTGAGACAACTGATGGACAATAAATTTATTGGGAAAGCTGGCACATGTAAGACCGAAGACAAAGACATATTAGTTCCGCATTTAACTGTCCCCGAACCCATAATATACTGAGTTGATCCATCAGCTAACTTAACACTTTCTCCTTTAGATTCCGGTGAATATTTCAGGAACATTTTATTTGATCCAGCCATGTGTCTTGATGCACCCGAATCTATTAACCACGATGCATCAACAGAATTAATAGCCATTCGACCAGAAACAATACCACAGAAGTCGGCAGAGGCAGGAGCTACTTCATTCTGGTGCTTGACATCTTCACTAGCTCCTTTAAATTGGCGCCACTTTTCAAGTTCTTCTCTAGTCATCTCGATCTTAACCATCTGAGATGATTCTTCTCCTGCAGCCGACATGTTCACTCTTCCAGCCATTCTCATGGCCCTATCGCGACCACCAAATCTTCCATCAACAAAACGTCCTCTGCCTCTGAAGCGCCAGTCTAGGGCACGACCACGCCCCGTCCCAATAAGCTCTGGGCAGGATGCTTTGAGGTGTCCCGGCTGACCACACTCAAAGCACTTCCGATCAGTTTGACTTGTTCCTTGTCTAATCTGTCCCACATTTTCAGTTACGAAGAGAGCTGATCGCTTTGGTCTCATGCCTTGAGTACTTGACCCTGTTTCTTCAAGATTCAGCCGTGTTTCTTCGCTTATTATAGCAGAGATGGCCTGCTCCAGAGTAGGTAGTTTTTCAGCACCATAAAGAGCTGCACGTCTGTTCTCAAACCTTTGATCGAGACCATTTAAAAAATCCCTCACACGCCTCTTTTCTGCCCATTTACTATGCTCTTCGACACATTTGCTGCACTTTAATCCCACAGGATCATAGTAGTCCAGATCGCTCCACAGACGCTTTAACTCAGATACATACTCCACAACTGATTTCTGTCCTTGGCTGAGATCTTGCAATTCCTTTTGGATTTTACATGCCAGCATCTCATTCCCTACTCCTGAGAATGTGCCCTTCAACAATCTCCAAATCTCACAAGCCTCCTTTATTCTTTCAACTTGTTTTGCAATTTGTGGGGAGATCGAACTTAACAGCCAAGCTCTCACTAGAGCATTTGTTGTCTTCCATCTCTGACCCTCCTTCGAATTATCATCAGGTGGCTTCTCCACCGTACCAAGCACATAACCTTCAAGCCTCCTCGAGACCAGAATCGTCTCTGCATGCTCAGCCCAACTCACGTAAGTCTCTGCCCCTTCCAATTTCACCAATGGCATCTGCAAGGGGTGAACATCCTCCTTCACTTCAACTTCCCGCTTTGATGTCTCTCCTTGTTTGCTGATTACTTCAAATAACGACCTGTACTTCTCATCCATGGCGTGCAAGAGGGCTGCAAGCTCACCCGTAGTAACTGATGCCGTAGTACTCGAATCATCAGCCATCTTCTCCTTCTAGTAACCTGACCGTATGTTGCTGTACTTTCACGCCACAAGGAGCAGAACTCACCCAGGTAGGCTGACTGAAGTCCTCCTTCAACCTTCCTGTCTCTGCTGTGCTACTCCTACCTCCCTTGCCGGCGTCTCCCGCTCCGACGCCCAGGCCAGCGCTCAACACCCTGCAGCTCCGACGCACAAACCCGCACCAGATCGACCCAATCCGCCGTCGCTGCCACCGCCACCAAGCGCCGCCGGATCACCGCCGCCCGGATCTGGAACCAGACGACCCGATGCGCTCTGATACCATGTTGTTCAACAATATTGTGGATTATGGATTCATGTAGAGCACCAGTAGAAGACCAGAGACGAGAGCTCTGTTTTTCTGAAGGTTGCTTCGTGCACCTTCTCCAATCTTCTTTCTCTCTGTATATAAAAGTACATTTACAGTTTAGTCCTCAGGAAACACAGCACACTACAACTAACTCCTACAATAGTAGATGCACATGTGTAAGAGTAAGACCTTGGGGAAAAGTTATATCGAGGAGTGGTGGTAAATTCACATCTTTACAGCGCTCCTTTGTGTGCATGCATGCACAGATCGATGGATCGACTTTAATCAGTTTCCACCTTAATGCCCTGACCTCTGTCTGACCCTCTTTCACCTTTCTCTCTCCCTGGGAATGAAAAAGAAGGAAATGTTCTCTGAAAAGCTTCCTTTGTCTATCAACCCTCCCCGTCTTTGGAGTGTCTTTTTCTCCTTTCCCATTTTCCTAGATAAAAGACCTCTTGTTGCATAGATGTGGTGAAAGAAGAATCTAAGCCTTTTGTATCGCAATGCAACCACGGCAAAAGATTTGATCATCTCTCCATCCAGTTAGCTCTAGTTCTAGGGTTTCATGCATTAGTGTAGTAGTAGTGACTAGTGAACTAGTGACTAGCTCGTAGTACACACCAAGGGACAAACATACAAACATGCCTAATAAGAAACCCGGAAAGATGTACTAGCTGTGGACCTACATACATGCATGCATGGCTGAGATCTGTGCATCTATGTGCCAGTACTGTGCTGTACATAACCATTCAAGTCTAATCTAGATATGCAGAGAGGTAGCTAATAGGACAGCATAAACGTCTAGATCTCTCTTTAATCGAGTGCATCTAATTGATTGTCTAATCCTCCGCAAGGGGCAATCATGCTAAAGTCCCAAGATGCAGCTGTTTTCTATGCAGCCTAGAGAGCCGGGACTGAGAAGCCAGCCTCTCTTTGATCACATGAGCTAGGCAAGAACAAACGGCTCCATAATCTTTTGCAAGGTGCTATACCATGCATCTTCACTGAGTATTATATAGGTCTTCATTATTCTAGTAGCATCATCTCTCAGTTCATTGCACGAATACAGATGTGTTGTTCAACATGCAGACAAGAGTGTTGCAGCAAATCGCATGCACAGACTTGTATAATTAAGCACCATGCACAGTATCTTTTGCATGCAATGCCATGCCACGATATGATAAAGAACTGATGAATGGTTTCAGAGGAATCTCGAAACGACAGGCATTTGTGGAGCACGATATTGTCTAGAAAACTGGTTTTTAACGGCACCTAGTAGCATGTATGCATGAATGGTGTCATCAGGATGATGATGCGATAATGTGGGCCTGATTCTAGAGAAGAACATGACATTCTTTTCTTGTTTCACATCTCACTTGTCTCTACATTGTACAGATATATATTTTATGTCAAATGTCTATCTCTCTCATCAGCTTTCTCCTTCTCTGCCCTTGTTGATTATTTTATGCATGTTTTCCCAGTCAAAGATAGATCTAGACCTGGCCACAAATGCAGTGCGCCACATGTGGGGATGGGGAAAGGTCATGTGATGTACTCATAAATGTCTACAACAAACACATCATCAGAGCACAACTTGTCATATATGGAACAGAATCTTCCATAATATTCAAACTCTATAGCCAATCTCCACATCACTGCATGCACACTATAAAGCAAATGTATAGTTTTAATTATCAGACATATGTATGCATGCTTTTGCCTCTAGGCCTCATCATTCCTCTATCTCTATTGGATTCACTCCTAGTATCTTGTAACTTGCTTCTTGCTAGTTTTATATGAGTTCTTTCCCTTAATGTTATATGTTTTCCTTTTCTTTCTTGGTACTCAAAGCTATAAGCTATGTACATAGCTGTTGCACATACGTACTCATATGTAGCTAGGCTGCATGCACATATGTAGCTGCCACCTGTTTTGACACATATGTATATGTTGCTTGCAGCCGGTGGCATCTCGATGAGTACTTGCATGCCAAAACCTAGCTAATGCTGCATCCATCTATGAATCTACTACCACTACCTGCATGGCAGCCCTGGGCTGGATCTTGGGCAAGTTTGACCGAGCCAAACTGGTGCTCCATTGATTCTTTGGAACCGTGGAGAAAGGGATCGATGTACCATGGGGCATGCACAAATCCAGCTAGCTCCTGCGCGCAGAGTGATCTGATCTCACCTCACCAGGCCTTTCAACTTTGAGGTTTTACTCACCATGTCACTGTGCATGCAGCGAGCGCATCAGTGGTAGTACATGTGATGTGTGTAGCGGTGTTTGCACACCGGGTCCTCTCTGCTCCCTTGAATGCTGTGGTTGAAAAGTTGGAATGTTTGTTTGCTTGCACATTGATATTGATGATGATATTGATGGAAGCAGCAGTAGGCCGGAGGAGCAGCCTTGCAGCAAGCAGGCGGGAGGCCGGCCGGCCAGTGGCAGATGCTGATGATGATGATGAAGCGGCGATGGGAAATGAAGCTGCATCAAAAGTGGATCCCCAGCGAGGCAGTAGTCAGTGAGCTCAGATATCGCCATTGTTACTGCTCACTCCTCACCGGTCACCTATATGTATATTTACTCCTCGATCTCCTTAGGTTTTTATTGTTTTTGGATGTGGCCATGGAAGTCACGGGCCTGCCTTGAGAGGTGGAAGTCGCCAGGCACAGCGCAGGGAAAGTATCTTTGGCTGTTTCGCAACTAGACATGTCTACATGTCTGCAGCGTTGCAGGGGTGTGCATGGGTGCACTGGCACATATAGCTAGCTGGGGAGAGAGAGAGAGAGAGAGGGAGGAAGAAGAAGAACAATTTGGTCACTAAATACCACGAGGATACCGGCCGGCCGTGCAGTACAATCCCCCTTCTCTTCTCTTTTTTTTCCCATCTCCCTTCCTCGCATCGCAGCAGAGCTGATCTTGCTTTTCTCTTGCTTTCTTTCTCTCACCTTTTCAGTAGTATATTACTTGTTTGATGATCGGCCCGTGCCTGCCTGCCTCGACCCATGGTTGGACATGACGTGTATCCACCTTTATTGCTAAATGTTCTCCTGGGTTCCATCGTGCGATCCCATCCATCGTTGCCGTACATCCAATGGAGACTTTGGTTTTGGAGCTATCCGTTGAACGGGTGATCGGTTTAATGCCCATCTACTCTGATATTTGCATCTCATGTACAAATCCATCCCCACCCAATGAAAAAATGTACATGTCCCTCAAATGCTTTCCAACTGTCCTTTGTGCCATTATATCCATTATTAGATGGGATTTATATTTACATATAGTATCTAAATCTGCAAATACTAACTTGAATCCTCTAAAATGAAGGTCCTCATTGATTCCTTTATTTTATTGGGAGGATTTGATCTCTAATAGTGATTCATGCATAGGCTATTTGATTTGAAGAATTGAAGAAAATTAGAATGTAAGGTGCGCCTTCGTCGCACTGTTTTTTTTCTTTCTTTAGCAACGGTGTCCAACGTGTTTTCGTCAACGCAGTGATAATGGGCCACCATTATTTGAGGACTAAGATACAAGTTAGAAAAACTTTTATGTGAAATTGAAGAAGGCTCGCTATTTACTTGCATATTGGAGTAACTTTGGGGGCTAATAAAAACATATGGATGTCTTCCTCGAAAAACAAAAACATATGGATGTGCCCATAATTAATTGGAAACAAAAGGAATAAATTATATAAAACTAGCAAGGATTGCTTAGCTAAGGCGTATGATTTCTTTGCCCTTAAATTGTTCTACCAATCTGAGTATTTTTTCTAAAGAATCCTAGGCACTCTATGATAGAGGAAAACCCACCCACTAAATCTTTTGCCACAAAATTCTTAGTTTCTTTGTAGTGTAAAAAAATTCTGATGCTAATTTCTATATATTACCAATCCTCGGAGCTATTAAAATTTTGAGGAAATGTCAACCATATGATTTTTGTATGCGAGTTGTTTATTTTTTAGATTGACTCCTAAATAAATTTTTACTAAATTCGTTTGCACTACTTTTCAGAGGAAAATTTCCACCCACTCAAACCTTTTCCAAAGAATTATGTTTTTTCTTGCGGTGCAATCAAGCAATTTTAAAATCCGAAGGATTGGAGTGGCTTGCCATTCCTAGATGTGCCTTTTCCTTTTTTTTTTCGTGCTATGAGAATCATATGAATGAAAGAACTCCAAAATAGGATCCAAAAGTACATGCCACTCTAATACTACATATTTTGCTATTCATGTGTTTTGGGCTTATTTGATCTAAGAATTTTGGATGATTGGAATTGTTAGGAGTATTTCCTATGTGGATTTTTTTATTCAATGAATCGAATCATATATAGAATTTTTTTAAGGATTCCCTTATGCTACATTCCATAGGAAGTTTTCCATATCTTTCAAACCACTTCAGAGGAATCCTTTGTTTTTTTGGGTCAAAATCGTGAGAGATTCTTTTCGTCGTCCGTTGAAGAGATAACGATAATCGTGCATTTCGTTGGCAGTTGCAAAACTTGTGCACATTGGGTAATATACTTCAAATTAGCACATAAGGAAATAGGATCCTCACGATTTTGTTGCACATGAGTTGTTTGATTTATAGGATTTAATCATTTATAAGAAGAACTCGTTTGCACCACATTTCATAGTAACATTTCCACCCACTGAATCCATTTGCAAATAATGTTTTTCTGTCCAATCAAACAAAAATTTATGTAAAAAAGATCACGTGGGATTGGAGTGGTCGTGACAAGGTAATTATATGTTTTTTCTATTTCTGCTTTTTTAGAATCATGTGAATGAAACAAGCCCAAATATGATTCAAGAGTACATGCCATTCTAATCCTACATCTTTTCCAATGCATGTGTTTAGGGCCGATTTGATCTAAGAAATTTTGGACAATTTGAATCCTTAGGAAGATCTATGTGGATTGTTTGATTTACTAGTTGGCATGTACGTGCAACGCACGTCTTCATAATTAAAGGGACAATTTACAAGTGGAAAAGATCGTAACTAATGGTAATGGTAAAAGGGTTAGAATATCAATTCCCAAGAATTAATGGTGATGGTAAAATAGCTGAAATTTCAATTCCTTCAGCAAAAAAATGTATTTTTGTCTACAAAATATAAATGATTTACAAAGAAATAACTAATGGTGATGGAAAAGATCGTAACAAATACTGGGAGTATTTAAAATTGAAACAAAGAATTGATTCTAACTAATGGTTTGTTTTCTTTGCAGTTGCGGTCTCCTGCGCATCTGCCTGCATCTCAGCAAGGCGGCTAGCTCCATAATAGAGCAGGTCAGCAGCAGTGAGCTCTGCTCCAGCTTTGAAGTCCATGGCCATGACCAGCAGGTCCGCCTCCAAGATCTTGAGCGTCCTCCAAGTGAGCCACGCGAGCACCCTAGATGGCACCACCTGGAACAAGCACGGCACCGGCATGAGCTCTCCGACCCCTACGCGTAGCAGATATGGGACTCACAGCTGGCCTTGGACAGGTTCAAGGCGACGCTCCGCGAGGGGCTCCCGCAGCTGCCGCCAGCGACGACATGGCTTGACTCCTACTCCAGCGGAGAACTTGCATGTTGCATCCGCAAGATGAGCAGGAGGGTCACGAAATCGATCCGCCAGCAGCGCTTGGATCCACGGAAGTTGTGCCTGAGCGTTGGCCTCGACACCAGCCGCACTGTTCGCCTCCTCAAGTCCGTCCCCGCTCGGTCGCCAGGTACGACAAGGAATCCATCCCCTCATCCGCCACGAGGCTGACGGCGGGAAGCGCGAGTTGGAGAACCCACACAGAGCGCGCTTGACAGCACGGCCGAGCGGGAGGCCGACCGGCCGCCTTTAGCCTTCGCATAGCTAGCACCGGCCACAGTTTAGGAACGGGCAGTCCGTGCGAGAGGGGAGGCACCTGAAGAACCTTTGACCTCATAGGCGCGAAGGATCACCTCCACTCGGATCGGGACCTCAGCTCCGGCTTGACATAGGGGACCTATCCTTGCATCCCCGAAGACGTCGCGTGCTGCCCGGAAAGCTTGAGATGAAGATTAAGTCACAGGTTTGGGGTACTGGCGTCCTCTCAGCGCCGCCATCCCGGCCGCCACACCGCCGTTCTGCTAAACCACCTCGGCGACACCTCGGCGTGCTGCTGCTTTTCCGTCTGCAAAGATTGTGATAGTCGAGTTCGCGCGGTGTATATATGAGCGAGAGCAACCGTACATGCATGTCTACATGGAGACCGGATCTGATACTATAAACTTTGTGCTCACGTAACACGGTAGGATTCTACGGATGAAAAAGGACGAAACGAAACCACGGACGACAAGAAACGCGGTCAACGTTGTTTGGTGCTCGACATGGAAACAATCTAGATCGTTGATTGATAATTGGACGCTTCAGATTTAAAGTGTTTGATGCTCGACATGGAAACAATCTGGATCGTTGATTGACAATTGGACACTTCAGATTTAAAGTATCCCAACATGTTTGCTCTTTTAATAGTAGTATAGATATAATTTAATCCTATACAATTTTTTCCTATGGATTCCCCTGCACTATATTTTATAGGAAAAATTTGTACCTATTAAAACCTCTTGAAATTATCCTTTGTTTTTGTTTAAAAACTGGAAAGATATTTTTATCGGCCTTCCGTAGAGATCATGATCAGTGCGTGTTTCGTTAATTAGACGATCGTTACAAAGCTGTTGCACATTGGTTAATACACTACGAATGAGCACATAAGGAACATAAAAACCTACATATATATGCTTCAGCTGCAATATCGATTTTCCAACACCACTTTGAACTCTCTATAGTCTGTAGCACACCCACGTATACAGCACTGGTCTTGCACAGATATCCATGCATACGCTGCATATATAATGATGAGATAGAGAGAGGGTGGCTCTGCTGATCTAGTACTAGCCTAGAGAGAGAAAGAGGCCGGTCCAGGCATGCAGCTGCGTGCGTGACCCACACGAGAATATTTGGAGGCGTTCGTGGGGGCGTGTCATGTGTGTGTTTATGTGTGTGAGTGCGAGACAGTGAGACTGGAGATATAGCTAAAGAGAGGCAGCCTTTCTCCCTCCTCTCCTCACTCGTCACTCTCTCTCCCTCCTCCTGCGCTTAGCTTATATTGCTGCTCCTTCCTCTCCACCCACCTTGACTCCCTCAGCTAGCTTGCCAGAAGCACAAGGCCATGGCTTTCCTTGTGGAGAGGTGCGGAGAGATGGTGGTGTCCATGGAGATGGGCTCGGCGGCCGCAGCCCACGGTGCCGGCGGGAAGCCGGTGCCGGCGCCCTTCCTGACCAAGACGTACCAGCTGGTGGACGACCCCTGCACCGACCACATCGTGTCGTGGGGGGAGGACGACGCCACCTTCGTCGTCTGGAGGCCGCCGGAGTTCGCCAGGGATCTCCTCCCTAACTACTTCAAGCACAACAACTTCTCCAGCTTCGTCCGGCAGCTCAACACCTATGTACGTTACCTACACACATCTGTATACATATATGATGCATCTCTAACAAGCAAGATGCTATAGATTTTCTTCTAGTTAACTAGGGTGTAAGCTAGCATGGCGTCCAGGGCTCCAGGCATATGTGCTTGTGTTTTTTTTTTTTTTTGGAGGTTGGTACTTTGGTCAAAGAATGGTGCATGCATGGCCTTCAGATAATTGTTTGGTTTGGCTATATATCTCCTGTTTCCTAGAATGTGACAAGCTGGGCTTATGCAAAAGTTTCTTCTCCTAAAAGATTTTGTTTTGCAAGGTGCATGGAAAGGTAGTAAATGGGTGTGAGTGTGACCTTCCAACTAGAAAACTAATTTTTCGTTTCCTAGTTTGGGACAAACTGCAGAGATCAGTCAGCTGATCATATGCGCATTAATCACCCGCTCTTCTTTTATTGAATGGATGTTCCCCACTTTTTATTTTGTGTTTAATTTGGCGCCAGTCATATATGCAAAGTAGAAGACTGTCCGGTACTGCATGAACTATTTGTTCAATTTCATGATATGTAAGATGATGATTGAGGGCATGTTTCTCTTTGCATATTTGGTTTTTGCCTTTGAAGCACTAGTTGTATCTCCAGACATATATGCATCTCCTCTTCACTCCCTGTACTGGGAGAAGATTGACACTGTGCACAGATCGGATATATACATGGCCTATGTATATACCATGCAATGCAATACATTGACACAGTGCATGTCATGCATGACTTCACAGTAAGAGAGCAGCATTGAACAGTTAGCTCCCCCATCATCTCTCTGGTGATCCGAAGAGAATAAAAGTTACACCAATTTTATCTTAGAGTGGTGGCTCAATGGCAAACAAAACGGTTACTTAGTGTTGAGGCATTGGATGTTAGTGTACGAGCTTGGTAAGAACAAGTGGCGATTAACTAATTATTTTGTGTTCTTTTTTGCGTTGCTGTTTGTTGCAGGGTTTCAGGAAGATTGTGGCCGACAGATGGGAGTTCGCTAACGAATTCTTCAGGAAGGGCGCCAAGCACCTACTTGCCGAGATCCACCGGAGGAAGTCTTCGCAGCCGCCTCCGCCGCAGCTGGTGCCGCACCATGCCGCCTACCACCACCACCATTACCACCTTGGCAACACCTTCTCCCCTCCAACCCCGCAACCCCCACCGGCCGCTCATCACCACCACCACCACCCGCTGTACCAGCAACATTTCCAAGAGGAGCCGACGCCCACCACCGCCGCGTCGCATGACGGCGGAGGGGACTTCATGGCGGCCCTGTCGGAGGACAACCGGCAGCTGCGGCGACGCAACTCGCTGCTATTGTCGGAGCTGGCGCACATGAAGAAGCTCTACAACGACATCATCTACTTCCTGCAGAACCACGTGGCGCCCGTCACGAGCCCCTCGTCGGCGGTGGTGTCGCAGCGGCACATGCTCCTCCCCGGCGCCGGCCCCGCGTCTAACTCCTGTAGTCTGCTGGAGATGGAAATGGACATGGACTCGCCGCCTCGGAGGCACGCGGCGGCGTGCGACGACGGCGACAAGGACGATACGGTGAAGCTGTTTGGCGTGGCGCTCCACCACGGGAAGAAGAAGCGGGCGCACCGGGAAGAGCGCGGCGACGTCGTCCATGACATGGGAAGCGAGGTCTAACCGTCTAGGGTGCCGGCCGGCTAGCTTAGCTAGCTCGATGTCGATCGATCGTACGTGTACATATAGAGATCTCGCTAGAGAGGATGAGGACTTGAGGAGAGGAGTAGCTCGCTAGCTAGGCTTTGATTTTTTTTTGTTGCAAGGTGCAAGTGTTAATTAGGATGAAGACTCGATCATGAGGTAGTTTACTGCTTGCCGAAGTCCTTGCACTATTCTTGATGATCTGCTCTTTGCTGCCATTGCCATGCATTAGGGCTTGCTCCCTTGTTTGGTGATGAGAAAAAAAGTACCTAGTTGGCCAATGATAAGTGCAAGACTGCAGAGTGTCTATCTATCATTTAATTTTCTCCAAGACTTTTTTAGTTTATGCTGTGTTTTTATTGCATCTGCATTATTGTGAGAGCTAGCTATACATAAGGGCATAATGGATAGAAATAATGTACAACTGTTGCTGTAGTTTAGATGTCACATAAAAGTAGGTGATTCTAGCCGTCGGCCGATTGGAGTTTGTTCCTGAGATTGTTCAACAATTGTGGCATGCATTGCATACCCGGCCCACACGTGTAAGTTTTGTTTTCATACATTTGCAATATTGTCATGCTATATTTCTTGTGTTATGTCAAAACCATACGAAAACTTTTGCAACATTTCAAAACTCAATGGTAGCAAAACACTATTGTATATGCAACAAATCTGCATTAGTGGTTGCAAATCATCTAGAAAATCATTGCATGTAAATGCTAAACATTTGAAATAAAACTAGTAACATAAATTAAAATTAGTCACCCAATGTAATCGCTACATGTTACTCTATGTTCGTAGCAAAAGACACACGAGTTTGCAGCAAGTCAAAATAACATATGCAAACATCGTCTCAAGCCATGCATGCCAACCCGTGTGTATGGAGCTCACATCGTCTCAAAATAACATATGTGAGCTCCATGCCAGCTACAATCATAAAAAAAATCAAGGTTGAAGCCGGCAATTGGGGCATGGTCGGCGTGAAAAAATTGAGTTTTAGTTTGTCGCGGAGTAGACATTTGTATTTACCTTGGCCTTTGTTGGCTTTTCGTTTATGTAAAACTCTTATTGTTTAATATGATGAGACAAAGCTTTTGCCTTCGTTTCAAAGGAAAAACATAAAAATCACAAATCACTAACTTTTGATTTAGAGCACTGACTTTGCCGTCAGCAAGAGCTTGAAGAGCAATCTAACTTGTCGTGAGCCCCGTCGTCGACGAATCAGGCAACCTCTGATCCATTCCCCTTGGGCACCTCATCCTCATGAGCTCGACAGTGCTACTCGAGGTTAACCTTGTGACACTACCGATGGCAGCATGATTATGCCCTTCACTGAGAGGTAGAGGGGAGAGAAGTGCGACTGGACTGAGGAGGGAATACCAAACTGGTAGGCTCACAACATGGAGGGGGCCCAAACATGGAGATGGCCCATAAGACATGGGTTGGCACATGGACTTCTTACTGCCGCTCCCTTTATTGGGTTTACACAGAAAGGCCTCGGCATGTTAGAACAACGATCAATCACATAGGAACTTCCAACAAGAGGCAACTGCAATCCAAAAGTATGTCTGCCACACTGCAGTTTAGCAAAATGAGGTCGAAAATAGAGTCGAGAAGCTCCTTAAATCGACG
The DNA here is from genome assembly GCA_947311845.1 of Poa pratensis. NCBI lineage: Eukaryota > Viridiplantae > Streptophyta > Magnoliopsida > Poales > Poaceae > Poa > Poa pratensis. Next base: position 22,079,801 of record CAMZMU010000102.1, on the reverse strand, counting down.
ATGCCCCAAACCATTTCATTTCGGAACATAACCATTCAATAGCAGGCTCTAGTTTTCCATCCATTACCATGTACAACTTCTAAAGAATCTGAATTAATGTTTTGAACCTGAGAGCCAGTCAACTATGATACTCAACAATTTTGAACCGAACTTGTTTGGGACAAAATTCTGAACAAACAATTTTCAAAACCGAGATTACTGAAGCACCTAGCTGCCTGTTAAATGCGATCAGAAAGGGTTTGGCAAGAGAATTCTAGAGAAAAATGGATAAAGAATGACCAAGATTTTTTATGAACCAGCAGATTTGTTCAAGAATATACTACAATACTGGATATTTGGAAGCCAATATATGGCATCTGAAAATTACCTTGCATCAGACTTATTTCCTACTAGATGTCATGTCACCACATATCCCTTAGAACACCGATTGCCATTGCCAACTTGTACAGTCGTACTTCACAAAAATGAACAACAATATATAGTGATCGCAGCACATGCACTCTCCCGCATCTTATCCCACTTGCACCCTTGTCCAACATACAGTGACATCTCCCAAGAATTCTTAAATTTAACCACCATTGGAGTATCCAAGTAGAACACAGCAGGAAAATTACAGCCTGTGCCTCAATGTAAACGTCGGTCCAAAGGACAGACCGTCTCACATCTTCCAAAATACGTACATGATGCACATGTTCAGCCACCAGCAGCATCGTCGAGGACTCAAGGGGCTCCATGAGATGCAGTGTGTTGTAAACATTACAGTGCGTTGAGAACACATGTGCCGGTACAAATAATGAAGCATCACCAATCAACGCTAGACTGAAAAACAGCTACTTGTACTGAGCACCCTGTCTTCACGCCGAATAAAACATGTAGCGATATCCACGTGATCTATACTCACTGGTCTGAGTTTACCAGCGGGGGTTCTTGTCGTCTTAACTTGGACAGTGGTGATATACACATGCTGCCCACCAGGACGATTGAAAAATTCACCTAGCACAGCACGAAATGCAATCGCGTTAAAGGTTAGACGTAGTATCTTTCAGGATCTTAAAACCATAAGTTAGAGGTGGCCGGACCAAGTAAGAAATGAATTATCACCTTGCACTACACAAAATAATACTGCACCGTCGACCGCGCCAATCAAATCCAAGCACATCATTTCGCTCTCCCAAGCCTTCTTACGCCATGAAAATCGCAAATCGATTCTGTCGGCGAGGAGGCCATCACCAAAGTCATAAGCAACAAGGCCCCCAGGCGTACATGAGTAGATATAACCACCGACATATATGGATCTCCCGGTTAAACGTTGCCTTCCATAGACAAGTGGATCCTGAAATAGCAAGGTCCTACTTTTATCGTCAGGTAAAACAACTTCCCAATTTCGGACCTGCAGGTTAAGCAGAAAACACCTACATGTTTCCTCGTCAGAAACTATGCACGTATCAGCATCCAAGACAGCATATCCTGACAGATCAACTCTCCTGTTGACACCAAGATCAGGACGACGTGTCTTGCAATGCTTCCAACAGTCTCTAGGAGCAGGACGGTTCCCATAAAACCTGGATCTTGGAGGCACAAACAAGAAAACTTCGAGAGCATGACTGACAGCAACAATGCTATGGCCTACATTAAGAACCATCGCGAAACAAACACCAGCAGGCCTTGAAGTTTTAAGCATATTGGAAGATGGCCTGCTAAGTTCAAACTCGCAGGTGTCATCCGTTTTGTATGCGACAGCATAGATGCTTGTCAAGCTCTTGACAATAAAATACCTCGAAGAAGGCTGTTGTGCCGCATGACAATCACTATCACGCATAATTGTGTTCATATCGGCATGCAGCCTGAGAGGGCTGTAGTTGCAATCGCTCATTAACCTTCCGGCTACGATCTTAGTCCAATACACAATCAAACGAGAGCCAGCTTGGCACGCAATATAAAGATCTGTGGTAATCTGAAAAGCAGGCTCCTGAAGCACATAGCATCTTGGGTACGGTGGTTTAGATAAAAACTTCCTGCACCAATTTATAAGACAAAAACCAAATGTGTCATGCAGGGAATTTGTATAAGAAATAACTGGATATAATGAAAGATTTTTTTAGAGGAAAAGGGTTTCACCCCCGATATAATGAAAGATTGATCGAAGGTTTGTTAACCTGCAACAAGCAAGCATCTCAAAGGAAACTTCGGCATAGGAGCTGGTTGGATCTTCAAAGCCGGCCTCAAGTAGCCTCGAATGTGCCATGGCATTCTCGTGGATGTACTCCTCATACTCCCTATATAGTTGAAATATTGCCATAATTATATATATTAGTTTAAACGATAATAACTGACTGGTAGTAACAAACACCAACAATCAATAATCAAAATAATACACTTACTGCAGAAAGCAGAATTCATGGGTGGGCACAGTAGGCTTGCACGGCAACATGTCTAACTGGCGACAGGTAGAGTGCAAGATCTCAATGCCATTGGGGATGCCATCGCTGCATTTTCTTACTCGAAAGGTGGAGATGATGACATGATATTTGTCACACGGGCAGTAGCACCTCACGCTGATCCAGACAGAGCACATGACCCTGCCACCCAGATGCGTAAGCAAGCCAAAGCCATCGGATTGGAAAGGACAGACAGAGTCGATCTTGGTAGCCGGCTTCAGCTCTACCAGCGGTTGCTGACCACGGGCGTGGTGCAGCTTGTAGGCATAGATGGTGGAATTCTGGAGGAAGTAGATGGCATCGTCTTCTTCGACGTACACGCCGCGGCCACGGATAGGAACATACTTGGGGGCGCTGATGAGGGATAAGATAGGGTTGCCTGTGGATGAGTACTTGCTGCTGCAGATAGTGTTGTCAGCAGAGGTGTTCTTGTTGGTGGTGATGGCGGTCCAGGCGCCGGTGGAGCAATTGAAGCTGAAGAAGAGGTGAGCTGGTCGTAGCGACACCAAGATCGTGTCATGCACAACGGCGAGTCCCTGGAAGATGCTGCCACCCCACTTCATGGGTACTTCCTGTTAATTCTATTAGGATCATCTAGTCTAGACAATTACAGTAGATCTCTTTTTCTGTTAAACCTCAACGTGTATCTGAGAGAGAGAGATCGGAGAGAGAGAGAGAGGGATGTATACCTGCTCCTTGGCTCGAGGAGCTCGAGCCGGTGGCCATGGTGGTCAACGGCGTGAGCGTGGATGTGAGTGCGCAGTGGTGGTGGCGGTAGTGCTTCCCGTCGCCCAGCGCAAACCCTAGATCGGATGGGTCTGTTGGTGGGGTGTGAGGAGCACGGCGAAACTCGTTAGACGTGCCTCCGGCCCCCACCTCTATTTATATTGCGCTGGCGACAGGGGCCCACCGACCATTAAGGGTCGGACGCCCCCGATCAGGGCGCTAATCAAGGAGTTGATCGAGCCGTTGGATTCGGTCAATTGAGATCAATCTAACATTCTCCCCCTTGATCCCACTTTTACTTTTAACTTTATACTTTACTTGTTTCATCACGGATCAGTACATAGAGCATGTTTCATCGTCACAGCTCAATTGCCGATAGAATCAGACAGCCACCATATACTTTTCTATTTTGAAACAAAACCTGTTACTTTTGGGCCTCTTATGATCCAGGAATCATAGGCTTTCCATTAAACCCATGCCGGCTACGTGTTCCATGAACACGCTGGGTGGTAAGCCTTTCGTAAGCGGATCCGCAAGCATATTCTTTGTCTTTATATGCTCGAGACTTATAGTTTGATCCTGGATTTTATCTTTCACAACATAATACTTTATTTCTATTGGCTTTGTAGCATTACTCGACTTGTTGTTGTGAGCATAGAATACTGCGGGCTCGTTGTCACAGTACATCTTTAGTGGTCTGCTAATGCAGTCTACCACTTTCAAGTCGGGTATAAATTTCTTTAGCCATAGCGCCTGCCCCGTGGCCTCATAACATGCTATAAATTCTGCATACATCGTAGATGATGCAACTATTGACTGTTTGGAGCTTCTCCACGAAATAGCCCCTCCTGCGAGAGTGAACACATATCCTGTCGTGGACTTTCTATCATCTTTGTCTCCCGCAAAATCTGCATCTGAATACCCTCTTATTTCTAGGGAATCAGATCTTTTATATGTTAGCATGAGGCCTTTTGTGCCTTGCACATAACGCAAAGCTTTCTTTGCCATTTTCCAGTGCTCTGGGCCTGGATTCTCTTGATATCTACCGAGTACCCCGGTGATAAATGCTAAGTCAGGGCGAGTGCACACTTGTGCATACTGTAAGCTTCCAACAGCCGAAGCATATGGTATTCCTTTCATTTGATCGATCTCGTACTGGTTCTTGGGACATTGGAATTTCCCAAACTTGTCGCCCTTGACTATAGGAGCAGGTGTGGCACTGCACTTATGCATATTATACTTTTTAAGAACTTTTTCAAAATATGCCTTCTGCGATAGTCCTAACACTCCATTCTTTCTATCTCGGTGAATTTCTATGCCCAAAACATATGAAGCTTCACCAAGATCTTTCATATCAAAATTTGAGGACAAGAACTTCTTTGTTTCTAGTAGTAGACTGACATCACTGCTAGCAAGCAAGATATCATCCACATACAGAATTAGGAAAATATATTTCCCACTTTTAAACTTTGCATAAATGCAGTTGTCCTCAACATTCTCTTTAAATCCAAATCTTTTAATTGTTTCATTAAACTTTAGATACCACTGTCTAGAGGCTTGCTTTAATCCATAAATGGATTTCTTTAGACGGCATCCCATATGTTCCTTCCCCTCCATGAAAAAACCCTTGGGTTGTTTCATGTAAACATTTTCTTCTAAATCTCCATTTAGAAATGCCGTCTTTACATCCATTTGATGCAACTCTAAATCAAAATGTGCAACTAATGCCATTATGATTCTGAAGGAATCCTTACATGAGACCGGAGAAAAAGTCTCATTGTAATCTACCCCTTCTCTTTGCGTAAAGCCTTTTGCCACAAGTCTTGCTTTATACTTTTCTATATTCCCATTGGAGTCATACTTAGTTTTGTAGACCCATTTGCAGCCTACTGTTTTGGCTCCTTTAGGAATTTCATCGATTTCATTTCATCTTCCATTGCCTCCACCCACTTCGATGAGTGAGGGCTTCTCATGGCTTCTTCATATGAAGTGGGATCACCTTCCATATGATCTATTTCTATGTTATAAACATAATCAGTAGAAATAGCTGACCTTTTAGCTCTTTTAGACCTTCTAAGGGTCTCATTCTCTGGAAGTGGCTGCTGCACCTCCCTTTCATGCTCAACAACAGGTTCAGTCGGCTCCTGACGGACAGGTTCCGGATCTTCACCCATAGTTGTCACGGGTGGAGTTACAACAGGTGCTTGCACCACAATCTCAGGGATTGTCGGTGCAGCTACAACAGGTAGTGCGAAAAATGGCTCCTGAATCATCGGAAAAGGTGCACACACCCTCTTCTCCTCAAGATCAATTTTCCGAGCTACCATGCTCCCCCTCATCATTTCGTCCTCTAAGAAGACTGCATGTCTCGTTTCTACAAACTTTGTGTATCTGTCTGGGCAGTAGAAACGATAACCTTTTGATCTATCAGGATAGCCAATGAAGTGGCAAGTTACTGTTTTGGGGTCTAACTTTGCAATATTTGGATTAAATACTTTTGCCTCAGCTGGGCTCCCCCAGACCCTCAAGTGGCGCAGAGAGGGAACTCTCCCTGTCCACAACTCGTACGGTGTTTTGGGCACCGACTTGCTTGGTACTCTGTTGAGAATGTGAATGGCGGTTTTAAGCGCCTCCATCCATAATCCCAATGGCAGGGTGGAATAACTCATCATGCTGCGCACCATATCCATAAGAGTACGGTTACGCCTTTCAGCTACTCCATTTTGCTGAGGTTCGCCCGGCATAGAATACTGGGCGACTATTCCATTTTCCTGTAAGAACCTTGCAAAAGGTCCAGGTACTTGACCATATGGAGTGTGCCGACCGTAGTACTCCCCCCCACGGTCGGACCTGACTATTTTAATTCTTTTATCATGCTGATTTTCAACTTCTGCTTTGAATATTTTAAATTTATCCAACGCTTCAGATCTTTCTTTAATTGGATAAATATAACCATATCGGGAGTAATCATCTGTGAATGTTATGAACGAGTCATAGCCATCCACACTTTTCACAGAAAACGGTCCACAAATATCAGTGTGAATGATTTCTAGTGTTGCTGTACTTCGGTTTGCACCCTTTTTAATTTGCTTTACATACTTTCCTTTTATGCAATCTATGCATTGTTCGATATCTGAGAACTCTAACGGAGGAAGAATATCATTTTTAACGAGGTTTTCTATTCTTCCCCTCGAAATATGGCCTAATCGACAGTGCCATAACTTCGACGAGTCATGAGTTCGCTTTCTTTTCTTTTGTTCTTTGTTCGACAAGGAAGTTTGCTCACTCACATTACACACAGAATGCACTTTTTCACGTAAGGATAACAAATAAAGCTCATCGTGAAGTAAGCAATACCCACACAAGCATCTTTAAACCATATGGCACACTTGCCATGTCCAAAACAACATTCATAACTGTCTTTATCCAAACGTGATACACTTATTAAATTTCTGTGAAGTGAAGGAACAAATAAGACATCTCTAAGCAAAATCGTGAAACCATCAGCCAACTCCAAGGAGATGTCGCCAACAGCTTCAACTTCTGCTTGAACTCCATTCGCGACTTCAATGCATCTTTCGCTTCTTTGCATAGTCCTTGTCGAATGGAATCCCTGTAAAGAATTTGCAACATGAACAGTTGCACCTGAGTCAATCCACCAAGTAGATTTCGAAAACTGTGTATACAGGGATTCATTTACAAAAGAAACTGTGTTTATACCTTTCTTTGCCATTATTGACTTGAGCCAATCTGGGCAATCTTTCTTGAAATGCCCAGTCTTCTTGCAGTGGAGACACTGATCTTTATCCACTGTGAGACTCTGATGATGATACTGTTGGGGACCTTTGCCATATGGCTTGGAGGGGGAACCACCTTGGTTGCTGTTGTTGTAGTTTCTTTTCCTGTTTTCCTTCACGTAGTTCAGGGAACCACCGTGAGAGGACTTGAGCCTTTCCTCCTCTTGCACACACATAGCGATGGTCTTTTCAATGTCCCATTTATCAGGGGACATGTTGTAGTTGATCACAAAGTTCTCAAACTCTTTAGGCAAAGATGCCATGACAAGGTGGACAAGCAAAGCAGGCTTGAGCTCCAGGTCATCATCCATAGGCTTTAGCTTGGCAGCCATGTTGCTCATCCTCAGGATGTGCTCCCTGATGCCATGTGCACCTCCTTGGTACTTTTCTGTGACCAGCTGTTTGAGCAGCTGGGTAGCATACACCTTTGAAGAGCCAGTGAACTGGCTCTTTATCTTTTCCAGGAACTCCCAACGGAGTGCACTCTGCGATTGAGCCCGCAATGGCGTTCTCAATCGTGTTCTTTATAAATGCCATGCATTTCTTGTTGGCATTCAGCCACTTTTGGTTATCTAGGGTGTAACTCATCTCCACTGGAGAATGATCCCTCAACTTTTTCTGCCAAGCAGATTCATCATCAGTAGCCTCTCTTATTGGCTCTTTTGGCTTGACTGGCTGTGGAGTGTCCACAACCCAGTCAACCTCGGCACACACAAATGCCAGGTCCACTTTCTTCCTCCACTCAGTGTAGTTGTCACCCTGAGCATTGGAACGTCCTTGAGGCAACTCATCAAATGGTAACCTCCTGAAACCACAAAATGTGAGATGACAAAAACAATTGCATGCATTAATCCAACGTTGGAATAAATCAAAAATACAACTGTTTATGCAATTAAAACTATATTACCGTTGGGCAAAATAGAGATAAATGCACCTTTTATACACATAATAACAAATCATGATCATGTTATTAACAACGTTGGTCATAAAATAACAGGACCATAATCACCTTTAATATTCACTTTATCACATCTTTAAAAAAATTAATTATCACTTTATTGCTTTTAAGCAATTACTTTTAACTATTTGCAGCGGAAAAATGAATAAAATTCATGAACTTTATACTTTTCAGAAGTATCTATGTCACTTTTCTATTTTCTAGACAAATTTTCGTTGGATTAATCTGAATAGAAAAAACTGGATAAAATTTGCTCAGAAAACTGGACAAAAATTATCAAAACTGTGTTCTAAAAGAAAAAATGACAGAAACAGAAAACGCGGCCCAAAGCCCACGGCCTGTTTAGCGTCAGGCGCTTATCTACTGCTCGCTGCGACGCAGACGCAGCCCAAACAACCGCGCTATCTGTCGCCCGCGCGATGCGGCCTTCTCACTTTCGGCCCAAAAGCCCGTTTAGCGCGCGCGGCACGATCGTGGCCGTCCGTTGGGATCCAACGGCTGTCCGTCCATGTCGCTGGAACAAAACGACCAGACCACAATGTTCATCAAACCCTAGCCCTCACTCTCTTCTTTCCTCCCCTGTGATTCTCTCCCGCACGACGGCGGCCGATGGAGGAGAAGCAGCCGTGCCCGGCGGCTGCCGGCGACGGTGCGTCGGCGAGGAGCTCCGCCACGCGACGAGCCCCTCCCCTTTCTTCTTCCCCCCACGGTCACCGCAAGCACAAGAGAGACAAGGGAGAGCACCAGGGCCTCCACTTCTCCTCTGCGCCGACGAGCTCGTGGGAAGACGGCGGCTCAGAGGCGCGCCCTTTGCCCCCGAAAGGGATCTCTCTTTCGGCCGTGACGGAGGCGTTCCCCACCACTGCCCTGTTCTTCCTCCGACGGCTCGGCTTGCCGATGCCCGTCGGTTGGAGAGGAACGGCGCGGCCCTTGCGGCGGCGCTCTTTGCCGGCAATGCCCGAGGCCCCGATCCGGTGAGTAAACTTTGCCCTCTTCCCCCTTTTGCAATTTGGGATTTTCCTTTTCGATTTTCTTTTCGAGATTTGGCTCTTGGGGATGAACTAGGATAGAGTCACAATTCTTTTTCCCGTTTTCTTTTTCTAGAAAATTCTAGATCACAAAAAACTTTCTCTACCGAAAAATCTAGAACTAGAAACAAGCTCTGATACCAATGTTAATTCTATTAGGATCATCTAGTCTAGACAATTACAGTAGATCTCTTTTTCTGTTAAACCTCAACGTGTATCTGAGAGAGAGAGAGAGAGAGAGAGAGAGAGAGAGAGAGAGAGAGAGAGAGAGAGGGGGATGTATACCTGCTCCTTGGCTCGAGGAGCTCGAGCCGGTGCCCATGGTGGTCGACGGCGTGAGCATGGATGTGAGTGGGCAGTGGTGGTGGCGGTAGTGCTTCCCGTCGCCCAGCGCAAACCCTAGATCGGATGGGTCTATTGGTGGGGTGTGAGGAGCACGGCGAAACTCGTTAGACGTGCCTCCGGCCCCCACCTCTATTTATATTGCGCTGGCGACAGGGGCCCACCGACCATTAAGGGTCGGACGCCCCCGATCAGGGAGCTAATCAAGGAGTTGATCGAGCCGTTGGACTCGGTCAATTAAGATCAATCTAACACTTCCAGCTCATAAGGGAATTCGATGGCGCCGACCTCCACCCACCTGCCATCGTTCTCGTCGAGGCGTTGCATACCGAGGAGGCACGACGTGTGAGGAAGCAGCTGCAGGTAGGGTGCCCAGATGCCACCGGCGACCGTGATTGGGCGCCACGACGTGAGGCGCCCTAGCTGCAGGGAAGGGAGCTGGGTGACCGTCCTCTTGTCGTCGTCGTCCAGCTGCAGCTTCAGGCCTCGGACGGGCACTACTGTCGACTGAGCATCGACGGGCCGTACCCCCTGGAAGAGGCAGAGCGAGCGGCCGTCGGGGCTTAGCGTGGCGTCAGTGCCACGGATTGGCGTGGCACAATGGAAGATCTCGAGATCGTCGTTGCTCCGGCCGAGGACTCGACCGGACGGCGCGACGCGGAACCTGTGTAGGCGCAGGCCCTTTTCGGCACGGAAGCCCACGAGCAGCGACCACACGGGGCGGTCATCGGCGCCGGCCGGCATGCACACGTAGTCCCTGCCGGGGGCGACGCGCGGGATCCGTGGAGAGCACACACGACGCCAGCGGCAGAAGCATCGGAAGAGATTGCAGCTGCCATCGGCGGCGACCGCCGGCGGCGGCGGCGGCGGCGACATCTTAGATTAGAATCTACGACTACAGGAGATGAAGGAGACGCGGGTGGGTTTACCATGTTGGCACGCTGTGAATAACCGACAGGCCCTGGCCAGCCAGATTGAAGCCCGGTCCGCGGAGGCCGAGGTAGTTTGTGACGGACTCTACTCGGTGAGTCGGTGGCCGTGACGACTCGCGGTCGGGAACTACGGGAGTTCGGCGAGACGCGACGCCGCTGACCGATCGTTCCTAAACCAAGAACAGGAGATGGCAATTGCATATGAGGCGGTTTCCGACGAAGATGAGTACGAATACTCGTACCCATCCCTGGAAGAGGAGCTGAAGATAGCCAAGGCGGCGTTGTCAGCCTTCCCGGAGGCCGCGACACTGTCGCCGGACGAGCTGGAAACCGCCACCATCAGGCTCGTGGAGCAGTCCAAGCCGGAGAACTACGCCTCCCAGGCCAAGACTCGGCTGTCGCACGACGACATCTGGTTGATCCTGGCGCTGAAGCGGGATAAGGCTGAGGACGAGGCCACCGGCAGAGAGTACCCCGCCTCCCTCGAGTCCCTGCTCAGCGATGATGCATCACGCAGCGCGTTCCCGGAGGGGTGGCTGGAGGACAGGAAGAGGGAACACCTGGAGCTGCTGCCCTTCTCCGAGAAGGTACGCAACGACTTCGAGGCATTCCAGGCCAAGGTCCGCAGCGAGTTGATCTGCAAGGGCTTCGTTGAGGTCGACGAGGGGTACTGGAAGAACAGGGCCGAGGTGGAGGCGTGCTTCAAGGAAGAATGGGAACATATGGATGAGTGGAAGCAGCTACACTCGGGCCGCATCAATATCGCCAAGATAGAGTAGGATCTCAGTTCACCACCAGGAGGCTCTTGAATCCAGTTGTTGACATGAGGATTCACCTGATCCAGTAGTATCTATCTGCCTATCTAAACTTAGCAATGCCCGTCTATGTTATTCATCCATCCATGTCTCTAGTCTGTACCAATCTATGTTTGTTCATTGTTACTGTGGTCTAGCAACGCCAAACACCTAAGCGCTGAATTGGATGCCAAGTAAAATAACTATTGTACAACTCCCTCACTTTTGGCGGTCGATTTGGTTCTTTGCTAGGTAACTGCTATTTGAACGTGTAGTCACCGTGGTTGCTTTTTTTTTACTGCATTGTGCTATCTATGTTCTCGCAGCCATTGTCTGTTTTTTGTCTATGAACTGCTTGCTACGAAACTTTTCTTGTGCCTGCCCCCCCCCCCCCCCCCCCCCCCCCCCCCCCCCCCTTGGAATGAAAAGGATTGTTCTTATTTTCCTGCTAAATGTGTTTGCCTGTTGTCTGCTGTCGACTAGGTTCTTTTTTACCAATGAGAAATCCAATCTAATAAAGCAGCAGTATGCCAAGTAACTCTTTTGTCAGTAGGGGTATCGAAGCAGCAGCTGTTGTCCACCATTCCTAGATCATCGAAGCTACTCATCTAGAACCTAGAGGCGAAGGAAGTTGGGCTACTTTGCATCCTGCCTTGTTTAGGAAGGTTCGTTCTAATAAATAATTAACCACCTTTTTCATCAAATTTTGATACACATTTATAAAACATGGTCAAAGGCATCTACCTTACCAAGAAGCCGCAGAACGATTCATGTAATCAAATATGTTACTACCACCAGCATGAGTAGCATGTACCAATCACAGTGCTTGGAACATGAGCTCCAACGATTCCAGGTTTTCTGAAAAGGCATGTTGATCAGCTAGAGAGCTCAACAGAATCCACATTCTCAGAACGAGCACAACGAAGAGCCTGACCTTGCATATACCATGGCCTTCTAACCCAGACAACAAGTGATACAATTATATAAGAAGCTACTATCAGGTCCTGAACAGCAGCTCTGGAAGTAGAACAGTCCACGGGTTACAAACAATTTCATTTCAGTGGAGGGTCCAGAACAAAGAAAACCTCCAGTGACAACGAATCGGGCTGGGCTGGGTAGGTTTCTCAGCGTCTTATTCGGAGCGCACATGTCAAAGAGCACTGCTACAGAAAGGTGGGAAATTTGTGTGGCTGCCTCGGATTCTAGTAATTGCTGGTGTAGAATTTCTTCAGGAACTCGGAGCTCCCTTGGTCCTTCAAGTCCAGATCCTGCACCAGCCCCTTGTGGCCTACCACGTATTGGCCGATGATGTGGTGCCGCTGCTTCGCGTGCTCAGTAATGTTGTTCAGCTCCTCCATCCCGTTGAAGAGAAGCATATCAATGACCTGTTTGTTTGCACGAAATGTTAGCTGAGATTAACATAAATGTTTTCCTGAAATTGCAGTGCCTTCATGGACATATGGATTGTGCTACACGTTTCTGAAACTAGTGCCGTAGAATGCAGACAACAAGTAGCAAATATAAGTATTGAAGAGCATTAATGTGATCTAAGACAGTTTTAACACATGCAAACTAAGGTGTCAGGTACGAAAGTGTGAATTTGCTGATTTTGATTACATAACTGAAGCTTTTGCAAATAAATGGCCCCAAATTCCTTGCGTACAATGATACATCGCTTGGATAGCAGCATATTTTTTTATAGCTGTAAAATACAAATTTTCTTGATGCTTCATCTTAATCCCTCAGGATGATTCTAGAGTTTTAAAAGGTAAAAGGAAACAATCCTAATTCTAAATGCCTTTTCGCTAACATGAAATTTCTATGCAATGTTGAGTGACAGGTAAAAAACAACCAAATCATATTGAGTGTGTCGGCACATACTACTAGCACAAGAAGAGGCAAACATAACAAAGCAAAATGGCGTAAACGGTTTTACAGAAATCACTATGTATCGAATAAAAGTGCAGGGAACAAGACTTGAGCCCTCCTCAATCAAACTGGCCAAACCCAACAAGAAAAACAAAAGCTAATCACATGTCCAGCTAAATATCATGATTATACAGAAAAAAATTCTCACGACTCACAATATAAGTAAAAAACACAGCTGACATCATTTCGGCAGTGAAAAAACTCCTTTCACGAAATTTCATTATTGTACCACCCAATGGACAGGGAATAACAGCTTCTAATGAATGGAAATTGACAAAGGCTCTCGAGCTCATATGCTCCTGCCCAAATAAAAATTCGAAAAGAATAGTAAAACATTTTCAAAAAGATCTGAAACTTTTTTATGAAGAACATATACAAGTGTTTTAGAAAAGTGTAAAGTTTCGTGACGAAAAGACATTTGTGGTGCTCTGTGCAAAGCAAATCAGTGTCCAAAATGGGAGCTTAAATATTTTTCGCACATAGCACCACAGATGTCAACTCATCACGAAACTTGGCACGTGGGTAAAACACTTGTATATGTTCATCACCATTTTTTTTCAGAATTGTTTGAATTTTTTTTACTATTTGTTTCGAATTTTTTATTTGGCCAGGAGCTCGCATATGAGATCGGGAGCCAAAACACCTCATGAAAAACTCCAATATATTATCAGTCATAAGTCCTATATTGAAATTATTACACTTGGCTGGTGGATAACGTGGTTATCAAAAAATAACTTGGTTGTCCTGTACATATAGGGCCTCAAAAGTCTTTGAGACAGAAAAACTGGACTTCAAACTCCAGCTGGTCTGTTTCCCGTTTGCACCATTTTCTCAAAAATGCCAACTTAAACTAAATTCCTTGGGGCCTCCAAGTTATCAGTCATATTAATTACTCATCAGAAGGATTAAATTGTGAATACATACAAAAGAAAGATGGATGTTGTATCAAATATGAGCATAGGCCATACTTATGATTGATGTGTGTAAATCCTATCTGGAAGAAGATATGTTAATTGTTTTCTTCCACATAGTATACACAACTAGGTATTGTTTGGTGCAAGCCAAACTTAAGTCTCAAGGTAGATTCATATATTGTAAAAATTCCAATCCAAACCGAGTTTGATAAAATGCAGAACTTAGTCAAAGTACAATTAATTGTATCTCTAGTTAGTAGTTCCTCTCAAATCAAAATAAAAAGATTAGGAGAATGAAGGTATATTGATCCGTGACTTTTGTTTGGTTTGAGCAGACTGTAATGAATAGCGTGTAATCAGATTACATCACTCTTCCAGTAAGCTATCTCTCTTCCGCTCAAGATTTTTCCACCATGGGACGCCTCCCTCCCTATCTAGCACGAAGTTACAGCTACAGCTCCGATGAATTTATCTTCCATACTCATAAGAATAGTAGCTCCACATAGTCGACACAATAATGACCTGTGAAGACCAGTGAATTTAAATTTTACTGTCGTGGACAGTGATGTGATCCTGTGTAATGTTAAGAATTTCGATGCAAAACATTGAACCCAGTTCTTGACTGAATTTACAAAACCATTGTGCAGGAAACCAAAGTTTCATCGGATCTGGTGCCTGATTGTACAACTATACCTAGCTACTTAAACAGCCAAAGGTGAAGCATATAATGAAGTCAACATCTATATATTGTTCACAGAAGCAACTAAATTCAAGTGAACCTAAGATCTTATAAAGCTAACACTCACTAAGCATTTATTTGCTATTTCTCAGCATTCTCGTGAGGCTACATCACTCCCCCAGAACGACTGCCCTGCCCCTTCGAGAAATCATAGCTTCAACAGCTTCTTGCCACGCAGAACGATTACATTTACAAGAATTTTGGGCTATAAATCCCGCTGCAACACGTGAGGAATCATCTAGTTAAATATGCTATGGCCACCAGCATGAGTAGGAACCACTCCCCCAGTGGATAACGAACTCCAGAAAGCATTGCCATTTCAGATTTTTTTATCCCCGGCAAAATCCAGAATTACAGGGTAGGGCAGTGAGCTATGCGAAATTGACCAACCATCTGTGGACAAATTATTACCCACGAAGCATTGTTACTACTGGTCCTGGAAGGACAAGGTTGCCATACGGCAATCTAACACACGACTAGAAACAAGTTGTTGTCAACCCGTATTCCTGCAGAAATACCCAGCTAGGTCAACTATCCAACAACTCATACCGATGATTCGTCAGCGATTCCAAACCCAAACAACGCATATCAGATTCGCGACAGGTGCCCCCTACGAAGGATCAGGCTGCGGATGGATCGGAGAATACGGCGACGCCTTCGTTCATTTCGTTCTACAGCTATTCCATTCGCAAGAGGCAGATCAAAATGGAGTGGGATGGGGGCACCTTGGGGTCGGAGACGCCCTGGTTCTTGCGGATCTGCTGGGAGATGCTGGAGCGGAGCTGGGCGGGGGTGACGACGTCGTCGAGGTTGTAGATCTCCATGACGGAGGGGATGGCGCGGCACGCCTGCCTGAAGAAGTGGAACACGCGGTGCCGCGCCTCCTCCAGCGACGTCGAGTTCGGAGGCACCTTCACCGCGCGCTGGATGAACGCCATCTCCTCAGAAACCCGCTTCGCCGCCTCTCTCCGGCCGCCGCCCTCTCTTGCTCGCCGTCCTCCTCCGCTTGGTGGTGATGGTGAGATGATAGGTAGCTCGCTGCTCTCCGCCTGCAAAACGTTCTTCTGCCCAATAGCGGGCCGGTCGTCAATCTTGAGATTCGCTGGATGGAGATGGGCCACCTACTACTGGGCTGTTCTTCAAGTCAATTAGCGCAACACCCAAGGCCTGCTTAGCTTTCACAGCCAGCAACTTCCCTTCTCAGACAAAACAAAAAACAGCAATTCTTGATCTTTTTTCTATATAATACCCTGCTTTTGTTTTTGAAGCATACCATTCGTGTAAATTTATCCCAAAATTTTGTTAGTAGATCGCTGGAAATCCAATAGTTATGCAAGATTAGTACATGAAACATTGTAAAAAAAATGATTGTATCTTGACTTAGAGCATCTCCAACCGGCTCCTCCAAAGGCCGCCCAAATGCCTGGGCGGTCCGCCCAGACACGGTTTGGGCCAAAAACCGTCACCCAACCGCACCCCCCATTCCCAGCCCAAACGACCGGGCGGTCCGGCACACCCCGAACCCAGCCCATATCTGGGGCGGGTTTGGGGCCGGCCGGACGCGCCCGGACGCGTCCGCCCCGTGGTCGCTGACAGGGCGGACCCACGATTTGACCGCCCTCCCACGCGGTTTAGATAGCTTGACCGGCGTCGGCATTCATGGCGCACCGGTCACCTCCGACTATAAGTGGAGGTGCCGGAGCAAACCCTAGCCCTTACACTCTCACACTCACATATCTGCCGCCGCTCTCTTCTAGCCGCCGCCCTCTTCTCCTCCACATCCAGCACTGCCGAGCCCCATCCTCCACCTCCACCACCATGCCTCGCCGCCTTCCCACCACCTGCGCCAAGCTCACGCCGGAGAGGTGGGTGCAAATCCACCGCGAAATGGAGGCGGCGGAATCGCATGCGCCCGCAGAAGTGGAGGCGGCGGAGGACTCTGACATCGTCGAAATGACGGGTTCGGAGTTCATCCGGCAGATGGACGAAACACATCGCGCGCAGTCGGAGGCGGCGGCGGAACAATGGAGAGCTCAGGCGGAGGCGGAGCAGGCAACGATACGTGCGGAGGAGCACGCAAAGGTCAAGACGGAGCACCGTGCGGCCGAGGAGCAGATCAAGGCCGAGGCGGCTGATCGAATCCTCATCGGTCAGATGACGAACAGGCTCGGGTTCGTCGACAAGCAGATGAAAGCGGAGGCGGCGATTCGTGAAGGCCGCCTCTACGAGCCAGAAACGTCCGGATCTGTCTCCTTCTTCTCTGACTCCGACCAGCAGGGGTCTTCTCCGGCTCCTCCACCCGGTGCGGCACAGGGCGCCTCCGGCAGCGGCGCAGCGGCAACGGTCATCGTCCTATCCGACGTCGAGTAGAATAGGATAGCTATCCGGCGGCATCTACTGCATGTAGTAGCAATTTGTTCACGTTGCATGCTTTTGTAGTATTTTGCTATCTACGTTTGAGGTATGTGGCTGTAGAAGCTTTTTTTTAGGGGTTGTCTGGTCACTGTCCGCGGATGCGTCCGGACGCGTCCACGGACAGTTTGGGGGCCGAATTTGACGGCTCCGCTTGGAGATGCTCTTCGAATATCTCCACTATTAGTGATTGCTCTCCAAATTTTGGATGAGTAAATGGCGCTTTGAAAACTTGCCAGCTAAGACAACTCGATCTTAAATGGTATGCTTAGTAAAGGAGGTATAGGTATAAAATCTCAATATTTTTTAGTCTGACGTCTTGCATATACTTTGATGTTGTTATTTATCCCACGACAAACTTCCAAATAACATGAGAACACCACATAGACATATACAATGTGGGAGGTTAAAACAAACTTTGGTATATGTTGGTATTGTCTATGACACCGACTTGATGAATACTTCCCCCATGTTGGTACGGTTCGAAAACTACATCGGTAGATTGTCCGTCTAACAAATGTATGTATGCGTACCTAAGCAAAGATCGATAAACACTTCTTTCGGCACATCCAAGTTTCAATTCTTGATCTCTTCTCAGGGTAGTTCCTACGGTTAACATGCTGCTCTGAAACTACAAAATGTTCCTATATCATGCCATTTATGCCTATGAGGAATAGCGAAGCATCATCCTCGAACATAAGAGGGCAAAACGGTGCTGCTTTGATGTCCTTGTAAATTTTTTCCGTAACACACACATTAGATTTCCAGTTTTTGTCATGGCTATCACAATACAAACTTTGAAACATTATGAAATTTGGACCAATGTTTATGTACGACCGCTTTGTTTCGTTGTAATACTAGTGTCCAACAACAAGATCTTAGTTGGGGGTCTCTTACTTGAAGGCTGAATTGAAAAGCCTTTGTATACAACAAGCAAACAAGTATTATATTGAAACAAACATGGTAATCATTAACAAAGGTGTACGGTAATGCGTGTAACATCCCCATAGGCATCACAAAAGCACATGAC
Source organism: Poa pratensis (assembly GCA_947311845.1). Classification (NCBI taxonomy): domain Eukaryota; kingdom Viridiplantae; phylum Streptophyta; class Magnoliopsida; order Poales; family Poaceae; genus Poa; species Poa pratensis. The sequence continues at coordinate 22,061,762 of CAMZMU010000102.1, read as the reverse complement.
CTTCGATTCCACGAGATCATGTATATACATGCATGTTTGTCTCATGTTCTTTTCAAGGACACGTCAATGAGAAGGTACTTGCCCTTTTCCTTCTCAAGGTGTTGTGCTACAATACACGCAAATACCTCTATATATAAAGGGCGGACATCTCCACCCCCTCTCCAGCGTGCCACGTCGCCTCCTTTCCTCTGGCCGTCGGATCGATGAAATGGACGGCCAGGATGAAGCCACGTCGCCCCCAACGCGCGGTACTATTCCTAGCTACAGTACACACGGAAGCGCACCAATCAGGAAGCGCCACGTCGACGGTTACCACCCCGTCGCGCCGGTGGCCAGCCGGTCACCCCTCTCGCACGATTTTTGGCGCAAATTTTTACAACAAACCCCCCGCAAAGGACTAATGTATACTTTCGCGAAAGCCCAGGGAACTCCGTGTAAAAAAACACCACAACTCAACCTCTCTCCTTCTTCTCCCGCGACGCTGGAGGTCGCCGCCGCCGCCGACGCGCGCCACCGCCGCTCCGCGCCTCCTCGGTCAAATCGAAGCATGCAGAACGCTCCGCCGCCGCGTCCTCTACATCTTCACCGACAGCCACATGCTGGGACGGCCGATCGACGCCGGATTCGGCACTGCCGTGCGCCTGCTTCCGCCGCCGTAATTTGGTCTCCACCGGCGAACTCCGGCGACCATTCGGTCCAGCTCCGCTGCCAGTCGCCTCACCGCGATGCCCTCTCGCAGATCCAGCCTCGCGAGCACGTTTCCCTGCTCGAGCGCGAGCTCGGCAGAGCCCGGCCGTGCGTCCGCCGCCGTGCCGTCACCTACTGACGTCACCTGTCAGGTTTTTTTTAGATTTCCGTAATTATTTCCATAACTAATAAAACCCTGACATGTGGGTCTCGCATGTCAGATATTTAATAATTACAGAAAGTGCTAAAATTTGTAAAATTCATATCTTTTAATATGTAATTCAGACAAATACAAATAATATATCAAATTTTGCAGAAAAATGGAATCTTTACAACCATTGCATCTTCATGCATGATTAAACAACTTTGAACAATCTTTTATTAGAAGAACTAAAATACCATTTCATGTTAAATATGTAGTTTGTGGAATGACATGTGTTAATCATTCCAACTTCATTTAAATTATTCTTATGTCTTAAGGATGCATTTCAATACTATTAATTGGTCATATCAACCATATTGACTGCAATGCATCGACGTCGTATGTTGATTATTCTTTTCCTTTTTTGGCGTTTAGTTCTTATCGATAGAACACGATTGCGGAGTTGGTTCTGAGAGCACCGAAAATCCATATCTCGCTATCAACGAACAAATGGAAAAATATATCAACAAGATCACAAAAATAAATGCTAACTAATTATGACATACGGTCAACATTTCAAATTTAAATATTTTTACGTTCTAAATGCAAACCCTGACATGTGGGTCCCGAATGTCAGATATTTAATAATTACAGAAAATGCTAAATTTGTAAAGTTCATATCTTTTAATATGTAATTTAGACAAATGCAAATAATATATCAAATTTTGCAGGAAAATGAAACCTTTACAACCATTGCATCTTCATGCATGATTAAGCAACTTTGAACAATCTTTAATTAGAAGAACTAAAATACTAATTCATGTTAAACATGTAAGTTTGTGGAATGACATGTGTTAGTCATTCCAACTTTATTTAAATTGATTCTACTAAAAAATATATCTAAATTCTCACAAAAAAATGCAACACATTTGAACATTTCAATTTGCTTAAAAATTAGAGATACCCTAAAATATATCTCACATATTGCATGCTCCCTAATTATGGAGTTGAAATAAATATTTATGGTTTTCGACTATTCTAATTTGGTGAATATTTGCAAAAAAAAAATATCCAAATGAATTTTCCCTAATTATGGATTGACTTTAATAAATGCTCATACAATGTACATCCTCTGATTATGGAACTCAAATAAATATTTACGACAAAATACAAACATATTTCACCATTTCAATTTAATACAAACTCATTTGATCAATTCAATTTGCTAAACATTTCGAAAAAAGATGAAACACATCAAAATGCTCAAAAAAAACATTTAAATCTGCTAAAAAATTTGGATAAATATTTGGATACAACCTAAATACATTCCCTCTAAATAAATGGAGTTAAATTTAAAAAATTCTTATGTAGTGTATTTCACCTGATTATGGAGCTTAATTAAATATCTATGTCAAACTGCAAACATATTTGGAAATTTTAATTTGCTAAAAAAAAAATTGGAGACACTCCAGACGACAAATTACGACGAATTTTAACATTTTGAATCACAGCGTCCGCGATGGGCTAATGGAATATAAAAGCTGCTTTTATTTAATTTCGATTTTTTTTTTATGATCTACAAAAGATAAGAGACATGTGAAATATTTGGAGTATTATTTAAACAAAACAAAAGATAATAAAGGAAGTATAATTTAAGCAATGTTTCAATTCCTTAAACAAATGATAATGGAGACATTTTTTTTACAATACTCCAAACATTTCATATCTCTCTTAATAATGGAGTCATTTGTCTAAAAACCATAAGCAATGTTCCAATTTATAATAATGAAGTCGTTTGTCTAAAAAAAAATCCACAGATATTTGGAGTATTATTTGAGCAAAAGAAAAAGATAAGTGAAATGTGAAGTATAACAGTAACTTCAAATCTACCCGTCGAAAAAATATGACGAACATATCAACATAAACACAAAAATAAATGCTGATTATTTATGGCATATCACCGAATTTAAAAAATGAGCATTCCAAAATTTTGAATGCCTTTCAAATCTGAGCATTTAATAAACGTAAACAGAATTCAAATATGAATAATTTCCTAATTTTGACAATTTTTTGAAATTTGAACAATTTGTAAATGTAAACCTTTTCCCGAATTTCAATATATTCAAATCTAAACACCTTTGGATGTGGACATTTTCAAAATTCAATTATTTACACCGAGGTATTTACAAATATGACAATATATGAACACAACCACAAAATCTGACCATTTAATAAACGTGTAAATAATTCAAATATAAATAACTTTCCAACTTGACCATTTTTTGAAATTTAAACGACTTTTGAACGTACTTTTAATTTCAACAATTTTCAAATATAAACAACTTTTGAATGCGAACATTTCCAAAATCGAATTTTTTACACCACGATGTTTCTTCTTCTGACGACACGGGCGCGGCATATAGCTATACATACAATCTTCCTCTGCCGCTAAACCTTCTTCCCACAAGCAAAAAAAAGTATACTTAACCCTAACTAAAACACAAAATACACTACTATCCACACGCCGCGCCATCTTGCCTAGTTTGTGGAATAGCTGGTCCATCAAGGATTCACCAAAATGGCTTGCAAGGAGCGGACTGAGCACTGCCCTCAAGCTCTTGGACACGTTCATTCCGCCCTGGAAACTATTCTGTACCTCATCCCCTTCCGAGTCATCATGAGGATCCCAGTTGCTCTCGAACGTTTTGATGTGATTGATGTCGAACACCCCGCTTTGCGTGACTACCGCCTTCACTTCACTGACCGATGGCGTGTATGCGGGAAGGTTGAAGGAGTCGAGCTTTTCCTTCTCCACCAAACCCTATTATGGTACCAGTAACAAACAATTTAGCCAGAGGCCGGAACTAAAAAAAATAAGTCGTGTGATGTAATATAATTGTGGTAAATTCAACGATGGCTTACGCACTTTTTCCACGAGAGATTGCAGAGATCGTGCAAGTAAACCCAAAGGATGGTTCTGACATCCGTTGTTGTATACATCATCATATTTCCTCCCAAGAAACGTCAGCACCATTTGCCCACCAAGCACTAGCTCTTCATACCGCAACTTGAGGAACAATAGCATATCCGTCTGAAATTGCTGCCGGTACAGTTCAACACCTGGTGGCGAAGTCGGGGCGATATAAATGTTTCCTGCGTTTCGGTATTCTTTGCCCTCACCCTCCAAATCCAGAAGGAACCTGAATTTTTCAAAACATTGGTAACTAAAGATGAAGCAAGACATGCATGAATATATATACACGAATTTTGTCGTCTCTTGTAAATTTCTGTACCCGAGAGCGCCAATGGAGGCAATATGAGGAGTGAAAGAGGTGGCAGCTCTGTCGAGGGAAAAGCCTGGCGTAGTAGGAGCCTGGTAGCCCGGCGATATAGAAAGGTGGTGTATTTTCTTCCTCATCTCTGTGTTCTGCTGCTATCGACTCCCTGAACCCTTCAAGTGAACGGAAGACGAGGTTGAAGTCGTTGCCTGGTAGATCACTGAGAAAGAACTGGAGCTCCACGGGATCGCAACCAGCTGATTTTGTGCTACTCTCACGACCTAGCACCGTGATCACTTTGGAGACAAAGACGAGCGTGTTTTGACCAGAAGAACACCCTAAATCAACAACCGTCATCGTTGGAGGGAGGAGATCCATGTACACTTCTCTAACGGCCTTCTCAAGCGTCGCCCCGGTCTCAAGCAGAGCTTTTCGCTAGCACACAACGGAAACCATGATTATATAGCTGAACGACAAGTGTAAATCTTTAAAAAGTAGTGCATGTTGATTTTTTAAATATTGTTACGAACCTGTAGCTTTGAGGTGTTGACGTAGCTAGTCTCTCCTGCCCCTTTAGCCACCATGTGGAAGTCACGCTCCATGTTCATGGCTACGATTGAACAAATATTTTGTTATGTAACTTGTGATGTACTACTATTAGTAAGAACTGTTCAGTGGGGTACTCTCCTTTGTAAAGAACTATTGTATTTATAGCTACTAGTTGAATGCCCGTGCGTTGCTACGGACTGTCAAATTTCTTTCTTCACCGCTAGTGTGCTTAGTCGCCTCGTTCCAACAACGCCGCCATTGTACCTACTACAACAACATGTTGCCATTATACCTACTACAACAACATGTTACTCTTCATTGTGCGTCGATGTTTTCTACAGCTGTACCATATCGTTCCCATTGCCGTGACTTCGAAGTTTCTATGGAATAACAAAAAAAAAAAGATGCAACATTCAAATAGCATCCGTATAATCATTATGTGTGTGCTTTCTCAATCTTTGGTAGATAAAAATAAGATTTCCCTCACACCCTATAATTCAGTCAAACTCAGGACACACGTCTTAATAAACTGAAAATGGTCGAAACTAAAAAGAGACAGTTGTATAGGTCAATAGAATTTGCAATATACACGCCCCCTCCCAAATGTGTGCCCCATAATTAAAAAGGCCACATGAAAAGTAAACCGAATGTATTCAGTGCCAGCATGTATTCTGACTACATGAAGTGCATCCGCCTTGACGAAACATCCATAAAGATCAATCAAATGCAAGACTACCTAGATTGAACTAATTCGTTTTACACTTTGGGCTTGTTTATACAGAGAATGGGACTATAACATTATGCCTATAAGGTCAAATCAACACATGTTTGTATTGATCAATTGAGCATGTCAGTACTGTTGATACAAACTGTCATAAGTTCAAGAATTTGTGCTTTAGCAATATTATATTCTGCCAAAAGCTAACAGTAGTGCATAAAGCATGGGAAAGAAGTTTATAGTCCAATCCCTCAAAATACATATCAATCCATACTCTGCCCTCCAATCAAATAAGCATCCATTAGGATTCGAGCTCTAGGCTTGCTCATCAATATGTGAGTGCGTCAACTTCTGAACTTGGTTAATTGTAATTCCTTCAGTATCTTCAACATCAGCCTAACATCCTTGTTCAGATTATGCTTCTTATTTACCTTCTTACACCTACTGACTTGTTGAGTAGCTCGCAGGGAGGGGTTTCTTTTATTTTTCAGAATGTTGTCAAGGTCATGTACCTTGTTCTTAGCTCAGGCTCTCCTGAGAGCTGCCTCTATAGTGATGTACCTCTCTTTCTTCTTAATATAGCTGTCTGCGACTCATCTGAGAATAAAAAGGAATACAGTGTCAGGTTTAAATTGTTGCAACAAGGAACTGCTATCAGGTACGAAGCTTGCTTATCTAATCATGAACAAATGCTACCAATGCTCCATATAGCAAAGTACGAAGTTTCTTTTACAGACTCATTGAAATAATACCGTTTAATTGTTGTTTTGTCTTGAACACATGCTTTTATTTTGTAGCTTTTTTATGTGTCTCTTTACATCGTAATAAGTTCCCTGAAGTACAGAGACAGACTTTAATATTTTCATTGGTATGTATTCTTTTAATAGAACAATTAGAAAACATCAGTAGACTCGAATGGTAATTTTGTTTGCTCCAGAGAAGACTTTTTGTAACTTAGTATATGTCAGTGCAGAGTTGCTGCCATCATAGAGTTCATGTCATACCTCCTTATAGAGTTGTCCCTGAGCATATCCTTGTCGATCGTCCGCCTCAGCGCCATCGCCTCTTCCAACAACTTTTTCGAATTGGTCAAGACTCCTATTCATGGAACTCATTCAAGCCAAATCTTGTCCCTTGCTTCGACTCCGACAAGAGCAACTTGATGACAACTATCAGGCCATTCTTCATCTTTCACTGCAAAATTCAGACCAGAGCCAGAGCACTCATGAAGATGGCTGTTTCATGTGCTAGAGTGACAATAATCACTTCAGAATGAAGAAGTTGTGGTGTCCGGACTTTGAATTTTTTAAGCTTCTAGGAGGAGTATATATCCTCACATTTTCCCTAGAAAGGTTATTCTGTGAATGGAATAGTATGAATCTGGAGGGTTTTACAATGATTCAAAATAAGAAAAAAAATTAAGATGTGCAAATTTACCTCTGACCTACTGCACAATTTGTCTTCTAAATATTCCTCCACCTAAAAGATGAACAATTTGGCTCCCATTTCTGAAATTTTTGTTCTACCGGAGAGCATGAAAACAAGACATTGCTAGAGCATGGAAATTTGCTTCTTCGAAGCTTCAGGTATGTATTCAGTAGTTCATGCAAACAAGAGTTTGATAATAACCTAAGGAAAATAAGAACTGTCAACTGAATAGTAATAGAACACATCATTTTCTACTTTCGACCCTTGTGTATTTACTTTCTTTAAATAGCTATACGATTATAATTTCACGTTCAGATTCAGTATAGCTTTCCTCGGAGTAAAGATGGTACTGTCCAATGATCCATGTGAAACTATAATATCGTTGCCAGTGGTCTATATATGAACAGGAAGTGAATAAGCAGAAGGTCATGGATCCAATCAATTCTGCTACGATATGTGCTTTAAAAATTACAAGGGTCATTACATACTTGAACTGAATATAGGTTTGCAGTTTGTAGCGAAGCAACAATCAGTTAACGATGGTTCAAAATGTAAGCTGTAAGCAAGAAACATTTCTTTAAGTGCACACTCATCATCATGGTTGTCCATTTCAGAAATGGGAGCACGGTGCTAAAATACCAATAACATCTAGCTAGCAAAATAGTTCACATCATGACCGTCCAAAGTAGTATCTAGCTAGTAAAAATATGTACTGACAGGTAAGTTCCATGCACACGAAATGATTTTAGTTCAGGTTCTCATAATCATTTAATTGGTCCATGTTCTTACACAAATAATACATTTGATGAAGATAACACGCACCTGAACTGAACCAAGTAACCCCCATCTTCTTAGACGATGAATCTACCTCCATTGCCATGAGCACCATCAACCTCCAAACAACCGACCTCGAGCCCCTCATGCGTCTCCTTTCTGAAGGACATTATTCCACCTATCAGCAATTCTTCAGCTTTGCATAACTTCTTCAGGACCATGACATCAAGGAAAAGACCATGTAGACCACATAAACCTGCAAGATTAAGAGAGGATTTTAATATCAAATAGCATAGAAAACAATCAGAACATTAGTTATACATCCATACAGCCACCGTAAATCCGTATGTCAATATGTCCACCCAGCCATGAAGAAATGTAAACTCGTATGGAAAAGATTATCCGAACCTATTGCAAACAAACCTGCTATTAAATAGACAACATACCAGAACATAACATGGATTAATGTATCCTGCAACCTCATTGGAATACTGTCAAACACCCTATAGGCACAGATAAAATAGCATTTGAACATACAGAGAAGAGGATCTATGGGGATGAACAGAGGATGCAGGAGAGCAGAGGAGGCTCACCGACGTGCCACCCTCTGGTACGGTTTCTGGAAGTCATGCTCTCCCTTCTCACGGGCGGGTATACAAGGCTCAATGGAGGAGGCTCTCAGAGGCAGAGCTGCACAAACGGAATTTTCCCCAACATGAGCCACAAACCATGAACACCAAAAGAGCACAAAAGAACAAGGACAAATGATTTAACCCGTAGAATCACTGAATGGAGAAGTGGCAACTGGGGAAACATGGAGGTACAAGATCATGGGACCAAAACTCGAAGAGGAGCAGGAGGACGCGCGGGACGATGTCGCCTCCGGAGCTTGGCGGCGGTGAACCGTGAACGGCACCTGCATCCCGTCCTGCCCGGAATTCCGTGGCTCGCATCGCCGCCGTCGCGTCGTGTTGGCTGGCAGCCCTCGCGGTCACCGGATCCGACACGCCAGGCCTCGCAGCGGGCTTACGAGTGAGGGAGGCGGCGACCTTGGGACGATTGGTGACTTTGTAGCGGTGGATCCTTGCGGATGGACGGCGTAAATCGCCGAGCAGGAGCGATGGAGGTGTCGGCGGCGGCGGTCACGTGAATGGCGACCTTGAGGGGCCGGCCATGGACGAGAATCAAGTTGGAGGTGCGGGCCGCAGGGCACGTCCAATCTAGCAACCTCGAGGCAGAAGCCGTGAGCGGGATCTCGTCGGCGTTGTGAATGACGACCTCCAGGCGGCGGCTGTGGCCCAATCCGTAACCCTAGCCATTTGTGCTCTGTACGAGAGGCGGAGGAAAATCGAGTCGCGGCTTGGTACGGTAGACTCCGCAGGCCCACATGTCGGCGTGAGCGGTCGGGAGGTGGAATTTGGAGTGGAAAAATGAGAGGACTACCGGCGTACGTTGAACTCTCATTTAATAGTAAAGATAGAGAGGAGAACATTCCCCAGGAAAGTTCTCTCCACGTTTCGAGAAAATAAGGAAAGTTCTCTCAGAGCAAGTATAATAATACAGCCAACAGCTGGCTATAAGAGATTGCCATGTTATTTATAGCCAGCCATATAGCCAACATGTACAATAGTTAGATATAGAAATGTGTTCCTTTATTAAGATGTGGCCTACCTCATACTCTCAGAAAGTGCCTAGGAGCACGTGTTAGAGCTGCCTCTTGCATGAGAGTCCACTCCTCTTCTCTCTCCTCCATGTCATCCAACAAATATTATTTTAAACCTTATAGCCTGCTTACATAAGCTTATTGCACTTGCTCTCAGAGTCTCCATCTAGGGGCCGGCGCATGCGGAAATAGAGCCAAGCCTGGCTGCTTGCTGTGCCACACAATGAGTCAAACACATGTTCCAAGGAAGACGAAATCAGTGTAGGAGTACATATGTAATCGCCGCCAGCCACCCGTGCGCGGACGACTAGATAACTGTTCTACAAACTTCGATATAAGAAATTGTGTAATGGGTGATGTGCTTATGTAATTCTTATTTGCTCTTATTTCCATATTTGTTTCTCTCGAGACTCCCTACAGCATCGCAAACCACACTAAACTGTTTGGTATATACCACAGAATGAGTAAATCATACTCCCTACAGTTCACACAAGAAAAAAAGACATTTTAGGCATGGTTAAAGTCAGATTTGACCACCAATGTTGTTTTCCATATTCAGACTAGAGACTAGGATCTCGGGAACTACTTTTAGAATAATATTTTTAGTGATTTTAAACATATGTTGCAACAAAACTTAGTGGTCCCATTTCTAACGAAGAGCATATCAATGTCTAAAACATAAATATTTCATGAATTGGAGCGAGTGCAACTTGAAAGGAAGACAACCACAAAAATGTGCACCGCAGGCCCATATATGTTGAAAAGCGTGCAACGAATTTATCGGGCGTCAACAACCTAGAAGTACGATATTTTTGGCAGCCAAGGTAGAGAACAGTTTGATTCTGTCTGACAAAGACGTCAAACTAACCATCAGCACGGAGGAAAAACAGCAGTAGCCATCGTTGAAGAAGATGTTTCTAACTTAGAAGAAGAATCTAATGACTACAATGGTAGAACATTGAATCGTCGGTGTATTTATGTCTACTTAAAACGTAATACTAACTTTTCTTTATGGCAATTCAAGCTGGTGTTGTTATCCGATTGACGTCATCAGATTATGTCGAAGGTTTGATATGTTGCAAAATGAAGGAAATCGGATAAATATGAGGAAACTACATATTTAAGTAATATAAAGATAAATCTCTAAGAAACATGGATGAAGTTTGGATATTAAACATTTTGCCGGGTTATTTTAGTAACCCTCTTCGCTCTCGTTCCCCTTATCTCTACAGTAAAGGCGACCGGGAGGGCGACCCGTTTTCCGCCGGCGATTCTGCCGCCCTCCTCCTTCCCGCCGGCCTTGGTGCCGTCAGAAGGGGGTGGGGGTCGAATCGCCGGGCGGATCTGTGTGCTCGTAGTCTAGGGTAGGCTAGGTAGCTAGGTTTTCCTGCCGGCGTCGTTGGTGGCGGCGGCGGTGAATAAGGTGCTTCGGATCGACGGCCGGTGGCTTGCGCGGCGGCCGGTGGTGGTTCGATCTGCGAGCCTGGTGGCCAGTCGAGGTGGTTGTGGCGGCGGCGATGACCTCGACATGGCTTTTGTGCCTTGGCTCCGCCGTCGCAGTGACGAGTTCTCCGGCGTCACTGTGGAGCTATGGGGCTTGTATAGGAGTTGCTGCTGCATGTATGTGCCTCTGCCTCCCCTAGCCGGCCGTGGTGGTGAGGGGTGGAGCTGCGGGGGTGCTGCGCCTGCTTTTGTTGGAGGCTCTAGTCTCTGTTTCTTCGGGGCTCCTCCGGCCGGCCGTGGAGGCGAGGGGTGGAGTTTTCTGGAGTTGCAGGTCCGGAGCGGGGAGGCTGGGTGCTCGGCGCTGGAGCTGGGTAGGTGGGCGCGGTGGTGGTGCTGCTGGCACGGCTTGGCCGCCCCGGCGGCAGGTGGTGCTGGTGCTGGCGGTTGGGGCGGCTTGGCCGTGCTTGTTCATCGTCAAGATCTCGGCGCTTGCGCCGAGTGGCTCTTGCGGTCTTCTTCAATGTTGGAGGTCGTCCTTCTTCCAGGTGGTTTGAGGTTTGGTCTCTTCTTCTCCGGTGATCGTCGGCGTGGAAGAGCTTCAGTGGTCCAGCTGCTCGTAGCTGTAGTCCTTTGTGCTGAGTTCTTGTTGTATGATTCTGCTTCTGTTCTTGATGTTTGTTTCCTCTGGTTGTAAGCAGGATTGTACTCCTCCCTTTCAAAAAAAAAAAAATCCAAGCAGCGAGATACGTATATTTGTTTGGTGTCACATGATGAGTCCTGTTGTGTTCTTCAAGGAAGACTAGGTACTCTCCAGATAGAAAAAATGTCTCGTGGAGAGTACCAAAATCTGTTGGATCAAAGTTTACGCGTAAGTCTTGACATCTAGGTGATCACGAAGTCATTCCGTCAGCTGGCACGAGGCAGCGCATGCTGCGAGGAAAAGCCGAAGTCGCCGCCCGCTATTTGGATGCAAGGGGGAGCGAGAGGTAAAGAAAGGTGACATTCACGTCGGGCCATCCGGCAGGCCGCATGTACGCGTGCGAGGCCGGCGGCGGAGTTGAGCGTGTCCCTCGGACATGCCCCATCGCTGCAAAGCGGTGAGGCGTAGCAGCGAGCGCCGTAAGGTTGAGGAGGGTCGCAACGGGCGCCCGAAGAGGCGTCACGCCGAGCGCCCCTTGTGAAACGACCACGAGGCGGGCTCCTCTAGAGGCCACCACCATGATCCGCCATCGCCACCTCCACCGACACCGGCGGAGCTACTCACGGAGGCAGAGGCACGTGAGCACATCCGCACCAACACGCCAGAAGACCAAACACTCTGTGGAATGTCACGACTACATTGACATGTGCATCCAAAACATGTCGCCGGAGCTAATGGATGACTACCGGTACGCCACATGTTCTGACGAATTATGTTTAGTTTGAATAAATTATGTTTAGTTTGAATGAAGTTTGAATGAATTATGTTTAGTTTGAAATAAACCTATCTATTTTCTTGTTTGAATCTTATTTAAAAAACGTATTGGAACTGTAAATGGGGAGGGGCGCTCCCAATAGCCCGCGGCGCGTCCCGACGGCTCCAATAGCGTCTATGCAGCGTTGCTGCCGGACGGTTTTTTGCGCCATGAGCGAAGATACTCTAGCGTATGTCTGTTAGGGCATCTCCAGCCGTTCGGCCCCCCAGGCCGAAAAACGGTGCCTTTTTCGACGGCCTGGGGGGACGCCGGCGCTATTTGACGCCATGGGTTGGGCGATTTTCTAGCCGTGCCCAAACCCAGAATTGGGTCGAAAAATTCAAAAAAAAACAATTGGGCAAAAATTCATCAAACATAAGCGAAATTTGTTAAACTTAGGCGAAATTCATACTATATAGGCGAATTTCGCATTGTTCATTACATAATATAAGCTTAAAACTTAAACATAAACTAAAACACGGCGATCTACATGCCCAGCTGGCTGTAGAACGCCGTGTAGTCGCCGTCGTCGTCGTCGTCGTCGTCGCTCGGTGGCGCGCCGCCGCCGAAGTGGCTCGGACCGGCCTCGTTGTTGTTGGCGCCGCCGCCGAACCACGCGCCGTCGTCGTCACTGTCGTCGAGGACGATCACCTCGCCGCTCGCCTGACGAGGAGAAGTAGGAGGCCGGCGTGCGGCGGCGCGACGGTGGTTGGCCGCCGCCTCGTCGAGAAGGCGCTGCTGGAGCGCAATCTCCTCCTGGGCGTGCTGGTTGCGCGACCAGGCGAAGATGAACTCGTCTGAGCACTCCTCGGCGGCGACCATGGGCGGCGCGACGTCCTGCATGGAGGCGATGACGCCGTTCTGCTCGCCGGGGAATTCCTCGTCGTCGTCCGGCGCCTCCGCCTTGATGGCCGCCCGGACGTACTCCGGTGGCGCCACCCACTCCACCGCCGCCTTCTTCTTCTTGGAGGTGGCGCCGCCGGTGCCAGGCTCCTTCTTGGGCCTGACGAGGCGAAGGTGGCCTCGGGGCGGCGACGGTGCGCGGCGCGGCTCGTTGATGCGAATCCCGCCGCTGGGCCTTCTTGGCGGCGACCGGACGCGGCGCCCGGAGTTGAGGACGACGCCGCGCGGCGTGTCCTCCGGCTCGGGCTTGACCCGAGCGAGCGCCGGCGTGTGCGGGGACCGCTGGAGAGCGGGCCAGAGGAAGACGACGAAGAAGCCGTCCCCATCCTCCTGGGCAGCCAGGAGGTGAAGTGGCGCCGACGTCGGCGCCTGGCGCGGCGGCATGGTGAGCCGGGGCTGGTTCCCGGCGTGGATGTGCTCGAGGACGTACGCGAGGGTACGCCCTCGCCCGCTCCACCACTGCTTCCGCCCGCCGGCGTTCTTCCGGCCGGCGACGGGGCCGTTGTTGTTGGTGTCCTCCAGCTCGCGGCGGTGGCGCTCTTGGAAGTATGTGTCCAGAAGGCGGAGTTCGCCGGATCCCAGTGCGGGTCCGCCGCCTGCTCTTCGGAGAGCCCGGCGAGGACGTCCTGGATCGCGTAGACGTGATCCGCTCCTTCTGGCGGCGGCGGAACGGGGACGCCTCCGGCGCTCAGGCGCCATTCGCCGGGGACCCGCATGTCCGGCGGCGTAGGGTACCGGCCTCGTACAACATGCGGGCCTCCTCCGGGTGCAGGAAACGCTGGCCGTAGCCGTTCGCCGCAGCTTCATCTCCGGGGTATCGCTCGGCCATTGCTGTTGCTCGGGGGAAGGAGAGAGATGGAGAGATGGGGAATGGTGTGCCTTGCCACGGCGAGATGCGGGGAATAAATAGGCGCAGGGGGAGGCGAGACGGTGGCGCGTCATTACTCCGGCGCGTGGCAATCGACTGGACGCGTCGGCAGCCGCTGAACGGCGCGGCAGTCCACGGCCATTACTCCGGCAGGCTTTTGACCAGCGCGGGAGCCGAGGAGATGACGACGAAGCGTTTTTCCGCCCGTGATTCCGCGCCATTTCGCCTATCTCGCTGACAGCTCTGGCCCACATCCCTTTTCGCGCCATTTCGCCCCCCCAGGCCGAACCCGGTGGGCTGCTTTGGCCTGGGAGCGCCGGCGCAATTTTCCACTGATCCGGCGCTATTTGGACTCCTGGGGGGCCGACTGGGTGAAAAACGGCGCTCCCAGTCCATTTCGGCGGTTTTTTGGGCGCTGGGGGGCGCTGGGGGGGGGGGGGGGGGGGGGGGGGGGGGGGGCTGGAGATGCCCTTACTGTCGTGGCACATAAACCCCATAGTGGTCTTGACTCGTCAAAAATCGCATTAACGCAGCTAAGAAGGGCAATCCGTGCTTTTTGGATCGAACCAGCGCAATACCTGTGACAAACCCAAAAAAAACATGAATTCTAATGAATCTGTTTATTTTCCGCGTGCTGTTTTCTTTTAAATTTTCTCCTGCTACACTGACCTCTGTTAAGAGGATTTCAGTATTTCACCAAGGTGAATTCAATGAAAGGCACGATTTGTAAATTGGCTAGCTTGACATAGGCGTGAAAGGGTACGGAGGGAAAGGGTGGAATAGTGGACCGATTTCGACAGGGTTCAACACTTTGGCGGGACTTGGCACTTGGCAGGGGAAAAGGTTTAATCAGCACAGCCGTAGCACTTGGTGGAGGAAGAGTATCGTACATAGATCGGACGTGGATTGTCAATTTCGATTCTTGGGTTGGGTGGGGGAACGGGGATATTCAAATTCATCTGGACAATACTGATTATGCAGCACAAGAAGTTGTACATGGCTGCAAAAGTAATGTACAATGAAACATTTGCGCTCATAACTTGTGAACATCTTGCATTGGTGAAACGATATTCAAATTCATCTGGGTTCATTTGATACACATACATAAATCTCAGAAGACACTTAACTCACATGCCTTCTACAAAATCTAACTTCAGTTCGCTATCATCTTCTGATGGGCCAAGTGTTCCTTTCAGCATACAGAACTTCAGAACAAGCAAAAACGGGGAGCTTCGGAGTGGCTAACCGAATAGCTCTTGAGGCGAAAAGAAGCAAGTACAAAACTTCATCCCAAAGGCATGCCATCTCTCACAGGTTGAAGATCTGAGCTGGCCAGCTGCGCTTCCGGCCATCCGAGCTGATCCCTGTAGTTTCAATCGATATGTCTATGCTGCGGTGCTCAGAGGCCCTCACAATGCTGATGCGGGATCTGACCGTGACAGCTGGGCACTCAGCTGTGCCAACTGATAGAGATGAGTGAGCCACTGATTCCTCATTTGTCATTGCGATGGGATCTTCAAAGGTGAAGATTGTTTGCGACCAGTGAGTTGGCGTGGAGAAAGGGGAGGTGGAGAGGACAATGGGCTTGTCCTTGCAGAATCTGTTGGTGAAACCCGTGTCAAACCATAAGACAATACCATAGCACCATGTAACACCTGGTACAGCTGCATCGCTTCCGCTTAGCCCTAGCTCCAGACTTGAGGTGAAATCCATATCGCTTTCCTTCATAGTTGCCAGATCGAATGACTGCACAGAGAAGAATAAACCAAGATGTCAGATAACAAATACCTGAATTGGAAAGGACATCTGAGCACAAAAGATTTAACACTGTAGATCTTGCATTTGCTCAGACTTACATGGAGTACAGCAGTATCTGTCACAATATCTTGAGAAGGAAGTATATCAACTAAAGGAAATCGAGCTGAACTCCCTGTTACTTCTTTGCCAATACATGACATATCAAAGCCATACACATTTTCCCAAAATGCCAAGCTAGTTCCACCTCTCCCAAAACCAGCACCAAACTATGCATCAGAAGAAATGAGTTACAAAATGCAGAAAACAGAGACAAATATTACAGGTAACCATTGCTGTGAACTTACAATTGTTGCAGTATCGGGAAGAATAGCGCCACCAGGTTTTAGGAAATGATCACGTGCATATATAACTGAACTGAGCATGGATTCGTACAGCAGGCAATATCCCATCCACTCACTCACTAACACATCAAAGCCATTCTGTGGAATTTGTATTTTATGGTTTAGCTCTTCAGCCTTGGTATGTACCACACTTATCACTTGAGGACTACACTTCTGTTCCGTTTTTGTATTTTCGTCAAATAGTAGACCGTTGTTTTTTGCAACCTGCATTTATGATGTAACTGTGAGAAGGAAAACATGCCAAAACATATGTCAGTAGTTTGGCATTGTGATTGAGAAAACGCATACTTGGGTAGCTACAGAAGACATCTTTGCACTCCCATCAACAGCAATAACTTTAGATGCACCAGCCTTCGCTGCAAAAAGACTGAGAAGCATCCATCAGCAAAAGCACAAGAGGCGTTGAGAAATCACTACATGTTGCAAATACTGATTTTAATGACAACCCTTGCTTCGATGATATGAATATGGGAAAATATCAAGTGATACCACACCTTAAATGATACCATGAGACCACTTCTCAAATTTAAAATTTGCAAGTGTCACAAATTTATTTCGGTATTTTCTGAAACTTGCAATTCGAATTTTGAGAAGTGGCTCATATGAGATGTGGTATCACTAGATATGCACTCATGAAATTATCTCCAATAAAATAGCACACTAAGAGAGGCATGTTCAACCAGACCAAGTTTGCATCAATGCTCAACCTACCTAACACAGAACCAAGTCACTGTTCTCCCTATTTAGTGTTCTCCATCAAGCTTTGAGCACATTACCAAGCCAAGTCTTGCACTGTAATATTCTTACTAAGCCAAACAATAATTATCGGTATTTTTTTATTCAAGTAGATAGTTTATTTGCTTCTGCTGGACCGCAAGACTCTACCAGCATCAATCCTCACGTTTAGATAGAGTAATGGAACCTGCTGAAATTATATACCTTAGGATTCCTGTACCACAACCAACATCCAGTACAGTTGCTCCCTTCATGAGGCTAGGATTTTCCAGAAGGGCATCTCTGTAAGCATCTGTTCTTACCTGAAAAGATAGGGCACAGTACCGGAATCAGATGTCTTGTGGATCAAATAAGTGCATATGTTAAATCAAACTAAACACACATATGTTCAAGTGACCCATTAACCACATATGTCAAGATTTCACGTACTTTGTCGCCAAGCATCTCTCTATGAATGCCAAATGAACTATAAGACCCAAAGTAGTTATCATCCACACTTTTAATTTCCTTGGCAGTAACACTAGCGCGTGTAATCTTTAGCTGCCTATCAGTCTGTTCCTCCAAAAGAGACCCATTTTTATCTTCACCAGTACTTTCAGTCGTAACTGCTTTCTCAAATTTAGCACTGATGTCAGAACAATCATCGATGATGGTGTTCAGACCATTACCCTGTGGTCCAGCTAACCTCCCATTGCCCGCTGAACACTCTCCCATTTCCACTGGCATTCCGCAATCCTCCTCTTCGTCATCATCGAAGATGGACAAACTGTGCAGAAGTGAGTCATCTTCCATGAAAGGTTTCAAGTATGAATCCTCCGCCCATGGAACCTTCCCCTTAAGCTGGGAAACCTCTGCTACATGCAAGTGGCTGCATAATTCGTTGTTGTCGGCGAAAGCTTGGCCGCAGCTCCAACATTTGTTTTCCGCAACCTACAAATCAGTCATAAGGTTAATATATAATTAGTCACGGAGTTCAGCTGACAAGCACAATTTTCAAACAAATGCACTCTAAATAAACCATGGAAGCAAATTAGTGCCTAAGCAGGGTGTCATTTCCATTGTAAGTTTGTAACTCGATTCCTAACCAACTTAGCTTCATACGGCCAGAGGAAGCTTAGTACAGAGATTAACTTCATAGTTCACACTTTGCACATTCGGCTGGAAAGCTTGACGCAGCCAAGGAAGCAAGAGGAGAGAGGCGCACCTTGGACCGGACGAAATTGATGAGCTTGATGCATCCGTAGAAATCCAGCCCGAGGTCCCTCACGACCTTGTGGAAATCGAACCGGTGCTCGGAGCCGCAGTGCGCGAAGAGGGAGCTCTCTGAGTCGAACCGCGAGCTGCAGAACAGGCAGAGGAGGCCGCCGCCGCCCGCCGCGTCCTCGCCGTCCGACTCCCAGTCGTCCCACCCCTCCTCGCCCTCCTCCTCCTCGTCATCGTCCTCGCAGTCGTCGCGGAGCAGTTCTTGCTTGGGAGGGAGCTCACGCGCCTGGGTCGCCATGGCCAATTGCTTCTTGGTGGACGGACGAGCGGCAGCAGCAGCAGCTCAGTTAAACCCTAGACGATGGCTTAAGCCCTGGACGAGTGAAGAGAGCCAACGGGCCGGGCTGGGCCGAATGGAAATATGGGCCAGGCCCAGCCCATGATATGACTGACGACCAGCTCCGACATCCACCACCTCGCTGCCCTTGGTCTTTCCCCCTTCTCACGCCGTTGAGCGCCGCCGCCACTCACCGGAGACAGCCGCTCGCCTGTGCATGACTGCGTTGGTTCGGCTTGCCGGGAGAGCAGTTTCTTTGAGCAGGTGAGGAGCCAACCCCGACGCTTTCCCTTACCCAAAGTCCGCGAACAACCATGGAGCTAACCGTGCGTTCGATCTTCCTCGCAGGGGCGCCAGCACCGCGGCTCCGCGTGGCACCAGCTTGTTCTCCCAGCGCAGGAGCGGGTTCCAGGGTGCGAGGATGGAGAATGCCGGCGTCAAGGGCGGCCGCGGAGCCCTCATAGTCCTGGAAGGGCTGGACCGGAGCGGCAAGTCGTCGCAGTGCGCTCGGCTGCTGTCCTTCCTGCAAGGCAAAGGTTGCGCAACCGAAGGGTGGCGGTTCCCCGATAGAGACACCAGTGTTGGGAAGATGATCTCTGCCTACCTCGCCAATGAGTCGCAGCTCGATGATCGCACAATCCATTTGCTCTTCAGCGCGAATCGCTGGGAGAAAAGGTTTGCTCCTTTTTCTGCAGGATATGAAAGTGTGCATAGTGGTTCAGGTGGTTTTTTTTTGTTTTTGCATTGCACTGTGTAAAATTTAGTGTGCACAATATGTGCAATGATCCAGATTTCTATTGGTTCTGAATATGAAGCTGTTTGTTGGGTTTTTATCCTATGCAGAAATTTGATGGAGAGCAAGCTACTTGGTGGAACTACACTCGTCGTCGACCGCTACTCTTATTCTGGAGTGGCATTTTCAGCTGCTAAAGGACTTGACATTGAGTGGTGCAAGGTCAGCCACATGCCTGTACAACAAGCTCGAGTCGTGCGCGTTCTTATGTGTGAAATGCTAACAAGTATTACCTGCTTTATCCTATTGCAGGCCCCTGAAGTTGGACTGCTAGCTCCTGATCTTGTAATCTATCTTGATGTACAACCAGAGGTACTCGATTGTTCCTAATTCTGCCTATGGGTTGAAAGCAACCGATTTATAGGTTATTCCTTGTCTGTAGTGCTTATTTCATGCTTTTGTGCATTTGAGCCGTTTCAGTTCTTACATCCTGGGTGATGATGATCACCATGTAGATAGTCCGTATCAAATACCCCCTAGAGATGAAACTCTGTTATGGTGATGCACTTGAAGTATTCCTCTTCTAAATTTGGTGTTGAAACACAAATTCAATCTACCTTAGTTGTACATCATTCCGCTGAAGGCTGGAAACATTAAAATCTGTTGTTCAGCAAAAAGAAATGCCCACCCGAAGTTTATCAACAAAGGCTACCTTTCTCTAAAGTGTTTTACTCGGGTCAACCAATTTTCTAAACCCTAAGTGTGAATTTGCTGTTTCAGAAAGCGGCCGAAAGAGGTGGCTATGGGGGTGAAAGATATGAAAGAGTTGAGTTCCAAAAGAGAGTTGCTGACCATTACCATTCACTCCGTGATTCAACATGGAAGGTAACATTTCTACAAAAGTTTGCTGAAGTACAGCCCTTGTGTTTGCTTTGCTTTGTTTGGTTGCAACTCAATTCCATGTTAGCCGTGAACTCCTAACATGATAGTAAAGCAATATACATATCTAAAAATATAATTTAGCTTTTTTTGTTCTTCTGCAACCATATCTTATGTGAATTTCGTATATCTTTTCCTTTTTAGGTTGTTGATGGTTCCCTTCCCATGGAGACCGTGGAAGAACAGCTACGAGAACTGGCCATGAATTGCATTTCGGAATGCCAAGAGAAGCGGCTTACAAATTTGGCCTGGTAGAGTTCCAGCGTTGAAATGACTGGATAGCAGCTCTTGAGTGTGTGATTGATTGTTACTCTGGATGAGATCCGGCATCTAGCAGCATTTTCTTTGCCCGTGTAAACGATACATCTATCAACTGATGCTTTGGGGAGCTTATGGTGTTTGTTGAACATGTTGTGATGCATGTGGGTTCTGGTAATCTTGTTACATATTGATACCTTTATATTTTGTGTTCTGTATGGAACCGAAAAATCAGAGCTCTAACAAAATTTCAGAATCAGAGCTCTAACAAAATTTCAGAATATGTTTTATGAAACTGAGCGAGATGGCATATGAACATGGTAAAACAATGCATCAACCGCCGTAGATGTATAGCCTTTTCACTCTGGACTCTTGCTCGAGCATAAAACCAAACTATGGTGTGGACCGAACCTCGTGCAGAGGGTCACCTTATCTTTTGATCAGCTCCGTCACAGGAAGCAGTAGTAGCAGGTTTAAGACGATGTTTGTAAAAACAACACGCTAACCCCTGATAATTTTGTCAGAAGGTATATACATTTTGTACGTTGTCAGATTTTTATATTTTTTGCACAAGTTTATCGATGCCAAATTAAGAGACTAAAAGGTTCTAGTGTACCCAGTGTCCCAATATGTCCCCCACACGAGCACTGCAGGTTTAAATATCAGAGCGATAGAACATCTTCCAATACCGTAAGCTTTACCAATACACAGCATAAGTTTTGTAATTCCAAATTCAGTAGACAAAAAGGTACAGCACAAGTAACAGCTCAGACGGGAAGGGTTTTTAGCTACTGTCTGTCAAGAGTAGGTACTCAAGAACCACAGCACATGGCGGTTGATCTTTTCAGACGTAGCTATCTATCAGCGACTTCCTCATATCATCGACGATCGCCGTGGGCTGTCCCTCTCTCAATTTGAAGACGCTCTCAATGACGGAGAGCTCAGTAGCTGTTGTGTCTGAGCCACAGAAGGCAGTCCAGTCATTCACGGTCATGCCTGCAGCAATGACCTCGCTACCTCTGTTTACGGTTCCAGCAACAAGAGGGACTTGGAGGAGCGTGGACAGCTCATCAAGATCTTCAATGGAAGTGTGAGGGTGGACCTGTTCCAACAATGCATTGTACATTAAAAACTGAACAATTGTTGGGAAATAATTTATGAGGTATAATTGGAAATGCAGTTGACAACATACCAATCCACCCCTGTTAGAGAATGCACAGTAGCTCCCAACAAGGATATTTCCCGCAATCGTCTGACGGAACACCTCAACCCCAAGCACATCAGCAATAAGCTCCTCAGTCGCCTGGAGAAACAAACAAGAGACGTTTTAGTTTTTGAGGTAACTGGGGGCAGGCAGAAGGTAAAGAAATATCAATAGACATATGTAGGCATACCTTGTCAAGGTCAGGGTGTGTAAGCGCAACATGGTCATTGCAGGATATGCAGTTGCCAAGGGCAGAAAGCCTTTCATCAATGCGCTGAACAACCACTTGATCAGGCAGGCAGTTCCTCAGATGCTGAAGCTCTACAACATGATAAACCCCAGGGAACAAATAAGCATGACAAACCTCATAATATCACTTGCCTGCACAAATATGCTTCTATACATACTGTCTTGGCAGTATTAAAATCATCTTGAAAGTGAGTACTGGTAGAAAGTACACGTTGTGCATTTCAGTTTCAAACAAAAGAAGTTTTGCTGTATTGTGATACCGTAGGAAATGAATGCAGCTAAAGAATATAACAGGAGAAGGGCTTATATATGTGAAAACACTCTAGATAGATATGTTCCGCACACGCAAAGCTGTATTAACACAGCTAGCAGTGCATATTGTCATACCTTCACAGCACATGAGAATGTACACGATAACACATAGAGAGGTAAAGAATAGTGACACAAGTACAGAACAGAGCGAGGTACTGAAATAAATTACCTTGATCAGTGGTAGTATGTGGCAAGAGAAGTCCATTCTTGTTTCCTGGGGTCATGATGATGGTAAGTACATTCCAGGCAAGTGGAGGATAGCTCAAATTGATGAATAATTGAATAGAAAAAAAAATACTAACCAACGCACAGTCGACCAATTATTCTAGTGCCACCTATTGAGGTCTTGACCACAGGGATGACATCTGCAAGCTCAGACTCAAATGTACTGCAAATGAACAGAACAATTAGTTAGTTATTCCTCTTATTCAACGAAAATTGCAAAAGCTCAAGGTCCCAAAAGCTAAAACCAAAGGAAACATTGATCGCCAACCTGTAGAAGTTCTCTGATCCTCCAATTGCAACCAGACAGTAGGCATTTGTCAGCTTGGAGAAAACACCAACTTCGCAGTTGTTCTCAAACTGAATACCTACAAAAGGTACAAAACAGAAGAATGAGATCGATATGCAAAGACTACAAGGAGCACAGTTGCTGCAAAAAGCAAGTCGGCGACAAACATAAAAGTGCTGACTTTTACTGAAAAGAAACACATGAACTTCTTAAAGCGAACACGTGATTGACTCACGGTCATTAGGATATCCACTTAGAGGTGTGCGTCGTGATTGGATATCAAAATTTCAGGCCATGACAACACAGTATGTATATGAATGGGTGATGTGGCAAACTCAACTACAGTCTTCCACTATAGTGTGCATCAATTCAACAGCGGCTATTCTCGAACTCAAAGCACAAAGCATATCCCCAAATACACTCTTGACTTCCAAATCATATCAAGACAGTGAACTATCTTACTAACCTACACCATCTGTAACATAATGTCTTATCTAGCGAGTACACTGATAATAATACATCACAACAGCCAACAGTGCAACCATTGCAACGAATCAGTTCGTCCAAACATAAAACAAGAGGGTTCAAGAACTATAACGGCCATTTCCAGGGCCACCGATGTCGCTAAGGACAAAACTCGCACTGGAAAAAGGATGGTAACTTACGAGTCGCCATGGTCGATTCCTCTTCGCAGCAGCCGCTTCTCGAATAACAAGCACGCACCTGCAGATCAAAGGCACAGATGATTCAACAAACAATCGGATAGGGAAGAGGGATTGTTGGTATAGTAGAAGGAACCAGGGGGGCGGACCAGAGGGGATCGGGAGGCGGTGGCCGCGGCGGTGGGAGCTAGGGTTTCGTCGCGCGACTTACGAGGGAATGGGGAAGAGCCGAGAGCCGTGGCAGGGTAGTATATGGGCACGCGCCGCTCGGGGACAGCGGCAGATTTTTGGGCCGGACGGGCTGGGCCTATCGGGCTGAAGATCGCTGTACGCCCAATTTAATGCCATGGACGCTCCAACCATTTATTTAAGTCCTCCCCTTCCTCAAAAAAAACATTTAAGTCCTTCCCTTTTGCTCAAAGACGAAATTAAGTCCTCCCCTGCCCTAAAAAAAAGTCACCCCCTCTTCCTTTTTATTCTTCATCTGTACGAAAAAAGGGGAACGACCGGTGAAAGTACATTTCTATCCCCAATGGGTTTTGATGTTTTTGACAACACAATGAGCGGTCTAATGTGTGTGGAAAAGTGTTGTAGGTATTTTATCTTATTTGCACTGATGATTGGTCTCTAGTTCTAAAAGGAATAAGCGTGAAGAAACAAGTTTGGTATTTTTACTGAGGCCGGTAGTACCGGGCCAAGGCCGGTAGTACCGCATAATCTAGAAGCGGTACTGGAGTCCGACACATTTTGCCCAGCATTACCGGGCGGGGTCGGTAGTACCGATCGCACCGTACTACCGAGCCCTTCCAGTCGGTACTACCGCATAATTCAGAAGCGCTACTGGACTCCGGCGAGTTTTGTCGAGCAGTACCGAGCGGGCCCGGTAATACCGATCGCACAGTACTATCGCGCCCCTCCGGACGGTACTACTGGGCGGCTATTCTGAGCAGATCAGATTCAAAGACCATAAGTTGACTACCTGTTGACTTGGTGGCCGGTACTACTGGGGCCGGTCCGGTACTACCGGGCAAGCGCGAAAAAGTCTCCAACGGGCAGATCTAAAGGGAAGGAGTATTTAAAGAGGCTTCTTTTCCGAAGAGGCCAAGCTTTTGAGCATTCTCTCTCTCCTCCATTAATGAAAGCTTCAACCTCCTAGATCTACCACTACAACCACTCAATCGAGATCATACTTGGAGAATCGAAGGAGAAGACCAAGATCTACAAGTCTACCAAAGCTATTTACATTTCCCCCTCATTCATTTGAGGGATTCTTGCCTAGGGTTTCCATTGGGAAAACCTAGACTTCTTGTTGTTCTCACTTGTCGCTATTGCGTCACAGTTTTGTGGTGATTTGGGAGCCCCCAATTCAGTTGTGGATGTGTGCCCCAAGATTGTTGTAAAGGCTCCAGATTCCGCCTTGAAGGATTCTGATAGTGGAAGGTGAACCAAT
Source organism: Poa pratensis (assembly GCA_947311845.1). Lineage (NCBI taxonomy): Eukaryota > Viridiplantae > Streptophyta > Magnoliopsida > Poales > Poaceae > Poa > Poa pratensis. The sequence goes on along the minus strand of CAMZMU010000102.1, from coordinate 22,037,103 downwards.
CTTTTGTGGTGCGGTTCATCGGAGAATTGGGTGAGGCCTTTCTGGCGCTGAGTAAGCCTGTTGTGCTGAAGCTCACACCCCTCCAACGAGACGTACTCCCCTAAAAAGGAGGAACTCGAGAATACATCCTTATCTCCGCGTGCTTCCCTTTTGGTTACTCCTTTCCTTTAGGCTTTACTTGTTTCTTGTATCTTGCTTAGTGTTAACTTGTCATATAGGTAAATTTACCGTAGTTGCATATCTAGAGAATTTTACCTTTGTGTCAGGCCTTAATCGAAAAAGTATTAAAATTTGGTGTAGCACCTATTCACCCCCACCCCTCTAGGTGCCCATACGATCCTTTCAACCGGCAGCAAGCTTTGGGCAGCGAGCTCGGGAGGGCTACAGACAACTTCGGCGAGCACTAGTGGTGAGCTCTAACATGCAGGCGGCGCGAGCTCCGACGGTCGACATTCAGTGGCCATAGGGAGATGTCATGGTGGTTGGGGTTTGGGGAGGGAGGGAACATAACTATTCTCTCCCTACATCTAGGGAAATAAATTGGATGAGGCCCCTACAATAGGGAGGTGTGAGTAGATCGTTCTTCCTAAATACCTGAAAGTAAAGTAAAGGATAGAGTAGTTCATGCATAGGGTTGGAGTTGCTCTGAACCACTGCCCATTTTCCTACTCCATCACTCATGATGGACCACATATTGAGGGACTCGCCCAGATTGAGGGAACTCTTTTTTTTTTTGTTAAGGCATTTAATCCACTATTTGGTTGGGGTCAAGCGAGTTGAGAAGGGGAAGCGAAATGGAATTGAGGAGTCCATGGTCTCCCTTGTTAATTCACGTGGAATGAGGATTTCTCTCTAATTATCACTACTAATTTCGCTACACACCAAACATGGGTTTGAGACTCATAATAAACTTCCAAAACTTAATCCCTCAATAAACTCCCACTTGTATATTCATATTCTTTTCACAAAAATAATGAAATACGCTGATAAGGTCATGGTCTAGAGGTAGGAGACGATTGCTAACAGCTTAGATGGTTTGTTTTGTGGTGGAACCAGCCCGCACAGGAACAATTGGCATGGGTGCTCAGTGAGACTCCCATCGTGAATTCGTCAACCTCAACAACTGTCGATTCTGTTTTTCAGAGGTGCTCATAAGCGTAGGTTGTACGTGCATGCACTCATAATGGAGTGTACGTGCGTATTTGTGAGCTTGAACATTTGTATTGTGTTTCTTAAAAAAGTAGGCCATGTTGGCCCCAATAACCCACTTGATTTGGACATACAAAACATTCGGGATGTGGCAAACACATGGCTCCTCATAGGCTCACATCCCCATAAAAAAAATTCACCTCCGGGTAAATGTTTCAAAACGCAAAACAAGGCAGTGTGCCACCCCTGCATTTTGGACATTCACTTGCCTCTCCATTATTTTCCAGTTTATATCACTTTACTATCAATAAACAATGCAATTTTAAAAAGTCTCAAGATTATTAATATGTGAACTTTGAACTAACAAATCAAATCAGGGAACCAAGATTCCAAGATAGTTGGTGCCTCTAATGGGTGTCAAAGTTGCAGGCTCTTGATGGCATGCACCATTGAGAGTGCTAGCCTTTCCAAGTTTGTTTTTGCACAAACATCTCCCAATAAATTGTGTCTTGACGATGGCACTCACCATGGATACAAGGGAATCCACTATTTGCAAAAGTGCACACCATGAGGCCTATGTGGCAACCATTAAGGTTCACCTTATATATAGTGTCTATCTTAAGGTTCACCTTGAGTTTAAGGTCTACTATAAGCTAGTGGGCTGTCTATAAGGATTAAAATGTTATTTCTTTATCCTTCTGTCTCTTGCATAACGTGTACTTTAATGACATGTGAGTTCCAATTTATAATAGCAAAGTAGACCTTTTACATCGTAACTATTTTCACCATATATGTGGATCCTAAATTATGGTTAATCTTGACCTTATACATAATCGTTCATGGCTGAGAACACAAATAGCAAACCGATCTTGATAGTTGGCACAGAACACCTGACCCTACAAATATTACTCCCTCCGATCTATATTAGTGGGCATAGCTTTGTCTAAATTCATATGTATCTAGTTAAGTATGTAGACTAGATACATGTGTATCTAGACAAAGTTGTGCCCACTAATATGGATCGGAGGTAGTACTACAATGGAGTCGAATCTTGTCGATCCCACATAATGACCTGATCCCGTTTGGCTGTCGAACACCATCCACGCAGTAGTTAACCTTTCTCCTCAAGATAGGCAGAGGGCCGGCTTGACTAGGATTACACATTTCATACCGGTGGTCCAATTTGTCGGGTTAGTCAGTGTTCAGATAATCTTGGCCATATTTTTGTGCATACCAAGTGGATCCTCACAGTTTGTGGATACCTGGAAATCTGTTCAATTTTCAGAACAGTGATGTGGCTGACTGGGATCATCGATTCGTCGACATCACTAGTCTCTCTTTAATTATCAACTGAAAAAAAAAATATTGAACTGAACTAATCATCACTCCGTCGACGGTCAGTCACAGTGTGCGTGCGTATGCGCGTACGTATTATTTTGGATAAGATGGCGACACCGAGACAATCTCTGCTTGCGCCGCTGCCGTTGGTATTTCTTCGGCAGCTTCTCTTCTCTTCTATCTCTGGCTTTCCAGCCAAGATCCTGAAAGCGATCGATGATCCCGCGGCCGGCTCCACTCACTAGATAATGCATATGCACCCGGTACTTTTATTCCGGCACTTGATTTGTTTAACGCTTTGCTTGATTCTAGAAAGAAATAGACCATTCGACCCAACCGTTGTATATTCAGCTTGTTTGTTTGTTTGTTTGTTTAACGCTTGCTTTGCTTGATTCACTAGATAATGCATATGCACCCGGTACTTTTATTCCGGCACTTGATTTGTTTAACGCTTTGCTTGATTCTAGAAAGAAATAGACCATTCAACCCAACCGTTGTATATTCAGCTTGTTTGTTTGTTTAACGCTTGCTTTGCTTGATTCACTAGATAATGCATATGCACCCGGTACTTTTATTCCGGCACTTGATTTGTTTAACGCTTTGCTTGATTCTAGAAAGAAATAGACCATTCGACCCAACCGTTGTATATTCAGCTTGTTTGTTTGTTTAACGCTTGCTTTGCTTGATTCAAATAAATTATTGCTACTTGGGTCAAGAAAAGAAACATTTACTTGTCCCTTCATGGCTGCCTTTTGGGACAGTGAATTAGTCACTTGCTGTTCGCACACGAACACGTAACCCGTGTACCCTCGACGCCGAGCGCGATACGCAGCAGCACGCGCCGAGGGTGCTAGGCTCGCCGGAAGCGTGATACGCAAGACAATCCGGAGGGCGCTTTTGTAAACCCGAAACCCCGCTCGCCTGGGAGGGATCCCATCAAGGCTCGCGGCGGCTATGGGCTGCCCTAGGTCGGCCCGACTGCCCCTAGAGCCTCATGGATCGTACCCCTCCAATCTTGAATAACGACGAAGAATGAGAAGCAAGATATAAGGGAGAGGGATAAAAGTAGATACACACGAAAAAGTATTAGATGTGTTTGTTCGTTTGGTGTTGGTTCAATCGCCCGTCACCCCTCATGTATGTAAGAGGCAGCTAGACTTCCCGTGTAAGGAAAATACCTGGTTTCACGTCCAAAACCCTAGTTTGAGTCCAATTTCCGATGGTTTGGTACGAACTTTTCAAAATTGTTCGGTCTAAAACCTGACTGTACCTTGCGGGTCGTTTTTGAGTCAGTTAACTAACTTGGATCAATATCCCGTAGAATACAAAGTTGTTCGTCTCGAAAAAACGAAGAACTTTCATTTAATGTGTTTTTTCATCTGACTCTATCTTGAGCGCTCATCTGGGTTCGAAAATAAAAATGTTCGGATTAGATCTGATTATATCAAGTTGTGACCGTTTGCAGAACGCGACTAGTAAATGTACTAGTTGACATCAGTTTTGACTGAAATTTCGAACCTTTTGGTCGAAATTCTAAACATAACTAGTACGTACATGTACTAGTTAGGATCTGTTTCGTCCTATATATTGAAAATAACTTTTTCTAAGCCAAAATTGATCATCAACACGTGCACTCGTGTGATGTGGCGTTCTAATGATGGCAGTTTAGTTTAGTGCCGTGCCGTTGTATGGTGTTGTACTTGTTAGCTCCATTAGGTGGAAAATTCCAGGGGCCAGGAGTCCAGCAAAGTAACTATTGAACAGAGAAAAAATAAGGTTAAACATTACATTCGGAGACAACTCGTGTTTCATGAGCCGTCACTTTAACAATACTACTACTCTCATGCGAGGCGGCGATTTGACTCATATTTTTTTATTTTTTCTCAAAATGTCAAAAAATTACAGAAAAAAATCGGATGTACATTAAAATATTATGTGTTAGCACAAAAAATGGCGTGGTGAAAAAACATTTTTTGTGACCTGTGCAAAAAAAAAAAAAACTCGTATAAAGACATTTTGGTGCGTCCAGATTTGTCTTTTTTGCACAGGTCACAAAAAATGTCTTTTCTTCACGTAACTTTTTGTGCTAACATAAAATGTCTTGAACTATATGTAATTTTTTTTTGAATTTTTTGATATTTATAAAATTGTTTTTTGAGTAGTGAGTGCATCTGCAGCTACTACCCGTAATGGATTTCCGCTACTCTCACCGTTTTAAATTATAAGAAGTTTTAGATATTTAATATGGAAGTGAATGTACACACAAAAATATGTCTAGATAGATCTAAATCAGAAAAAAGATAAAACATCTTATATTTCGGAACAAAGGTAGTAGTATGGTATGGGGAGGCGACGATTTGGCTTATAAGTGCATCTGCACCTATTACGTAATTTTTTTAGTTTTTTCTCAAATGTCAAAAGATTACAGAAAAAAAATTCGGATGCGCATTAGAACATTATGTGTTAGCATAAAAAATGGCGTGGTGAAAAAACATTTTTTGTGACCTGTGCAAAAAAGACAAAAAAAATGACTCGTATAAAAACTTTTTAGTGCGTCTGGATTTGTCTTTTTTGCAAAAGTCACAATTTTTTTCTTCACGTAACTTTGTGTGCTAACATAAAATGTCTTTACGTATATGCGAAATTTTTATTTTGAATTTGTTGACATTTTCAAAATTGTTTTTTGGGTAGTGGGTGCATCTGCACCTACTACCCAAAGTGGATTTCCGTATGGTATACTGCTACTTTCATTGACCTCTGAGAGGAAGGGGTTGGATGTATGATGCGAGATCAAGCGGCAGTGGGTTACCAATTCTAGGCGGCTTTGTTTTCAGTTCAGGGCTTACCAATATCTTGCAGAACATCGTTCCAATTTTCCTTTTTCTTTTAAACAGAGGGCAAAAGATTTTCCTAATACAGAATGGTTTCAAACAGAATCCCACAAAATGGCTATAGTACCTCGCTGACCTTGTAAACTACCAACAGATCACATGTAGCAGGATAGTGATAATCATTAGGATTGTTTTGTTAGAGAACTTTTATGGCCCTTATCAAAGACACCTGTTCCGCTGGTCGGTCGGGGGCATTGGTACACGGCTATTCGATTTGGTCTGCAAAAAGGACTAAAGCGTTCTCAAAAGCCCAACTGAGGGCTGTAAAAGATGCTTGATTGTAGCATCATGGAGTTGTCTTAATGATCTGTTATCAGCATTAGTTAATTGCAGCTCTGCCGCCGTTTGATCTTGCTCTTGCCCGGCTTCTCTCTGTGTGGGTTCATCCCTGAAAGCGACAGGTTTTGTTAATCCAGACGCTACCATTATATACTCTGCTTTTTTTTTTTTTTGAAAGCCTGCGTACATCAGAGTACCACATACCAACGTATGAAGTACAAGATCAAGAACAAGCCCACGCAGGGAAACAGAGCAGAACAAGCGGCAGCAACAACGCCGGCGATGAAGACGAAGAACGCAAACCTCCTTCCAACCACGGCCCAAGGGCACCTCCTTGCTTGAAGACCGCCGCAGAGCTCGCCCGCCGCGCAGCGACGGAGCTTATGCCGAAAAACGAATACGGCGAGCACCCTTCCGATCCAGCACCTCCACCTTACCGCAGCCTTCTTCGTCCCCAGCGCCGGCAGAAGCCACGAGGCTCGCCCAGCCTGAGTTCCAGCCTCCAGGTCTTCCCTCGTAGCTCCACCACGTGGAGGTCGACCTCCCCGCCGGCCGGCAAGGAGGAGGAAGATCCAGAGGAAAGCCGGGAGATCCGGAGATCCCCGGCCACCAAAAGCCACACGCACGTCGCCGGAGCTCCGAGGAGCGCCGCCGCAGGAGGGGAAGCGCGTTGACCACCACCAAACCTCCGACACCATCGCCACCCCCACGACGCCGCCGGCGGGAACCTACCACAACCAACACTATGTACAAGCCGGGATCCGGGGATCCCCCACCCTCCCGCCGCCGGAGCGGCCGACGGAGGGGAGGAATCCCACGGACCACCGGCGAGTGAGGTGGTCGGGGGAGGAGCTCTCAAAAATCGCCTCTCGATCTACTGTTGAGGGAGAGGAGAGCGGTCGGCCGTGCTCTGGAAGAGGATTGTTTTTGTTTACGGTCTGCTTGCTTGCTTCGAGTGCAAAGAATGAACAATCAAGGACTGCCTATATTGCTCGTTGGTCCATTTTACAAGCCTACAATTTGGGATGCTGAATCAGTCGCTTGCACTAGCGGTGACCTGGCTTTGGAAGGGAATGTCAGATTAGTTTAGCGCCTTTGCCTCTACGGTGTTTCACTTGTTAATTCCGTTAGGTGAATATATAAGGTCAGGCACCGGCACTTAGTTTGTTAATTATTGCTACCAGCTTAATCATCATAACATTGGCAGGATCTAAACCACCAAATGGTTGGTGTTAGCAGGTGAAACTAGAAGGACCTGCCTGCAGGGGGTTAAATATGCGCGCACAATTGTGCACATGAAGGTTTGGCTGAAACTATTTCATCTGGTGGCAAAACGTGTTGCCCGTGGAGGCTGCTATCGGATGATCTAATAAAGAAAAATGTGTCCTCTCAGGAAGAATCTCTCATCTCGTGATCAGTACTCCCTGGTGTTAGTGTGTTACCTTCGATGAAGCAGCTTTTAACTTCATCTCAGGCAGAATATTGCAGACTGGCTGTGGTAGTACTAAACTAGCTTGTCAACTGTATACAGATCACTGCTCGATAGTAGCAATTTTGCGGGAAATCCACTTCGGCTTATAGGGAAATCCACTTTGTTTGAATTTTTTTTAACATTTTGAAATGCGTTAAAAATGTATTTTGCACAATTGGTTCACCTGCACCCGTAAGCCAAAACATCATGTCCTTTTACTGAGTAGTATCTGTTGGAGTATTAGGCATAATTTTCATGATTAATTCCAGAATAGTAAACATGATCGGAACAGCTACTAACATGTTAAACTCGAAAATACTAGACGTATTAATTAACATGTACAGCAGCCAGACATCTACAAACACAGCCATCGGAACGTGACGAACGTACCGAACGATTGTAGATGAAGTAGTCGTTGGAGCAGCGACAGTAGCAGCTCGAAGAAGACGACGTTGGAGACGAGTCGCCCGCGGACCCGGAGATCGTCCAGGAAGTCGAGCCGTGATGAAGAACTTGAAAGCAGTCGCGCGGAGCGCTTCCCAAAAACCTTATTCGCCCTCTCCCGTACAGGATCACAAGGACGAGCGGTTCCGGAGACCTGCTGTCCCGTTCGCCGGTGCACGCCGGCGCACGGGATGGAGTAGACTACGTGGTGGCGCAAGGCACGAGATTGGCAAAACCTAGATTGGTTCGGATGGACGCAGTGCACGGCAATATATAGTGCGGTTCGGGAAACCCTAACGGGTACAACGTGGGCCGGCCACGTCGCACACGTTCGAGTCGGTTACAGCAGCCCACGATCCGGTAGCGATCCGAATTGGCTAAGCTGTACACGTACGCTAACACGATCGATTTTCCTGAACAACAAAAATATAGGCATCGGCTCGGCTCATTCCCGCAACCCGCGGCGTGTCGTGACGAGACGGACGGACGGACGGCGGCGGAGGAGGAGGAGGAGTGCGCACGAGAGAGCCTTCTGTTCTCAACTAGCACACCAAGTGGTACAACACTCCACCTTATAAGGTGGTGTTTGTCTCCTCCAACTAGCAATGTGGGACTAAACTTTAGCACCACTTTGCACCTCCAAAATTCTGCCATGCACATGGGCCAATTTGAGATTTTCAGGAATTTTATTGGGCTGCCCAAATGGGCCCAAATTCTAACAATCCCCCACCAGATCTCAAATTCCCATTTAGAGATTTTGCCAAACCTCGTTTCTTGTTTATATACCAGTGTTTCAGCAGAGACTGTTAAGTTGAACTTCCGCCTAGAGCTTCAAGCTACATCTACCAGCAACTTGAACAATGGACGAACCTTGAATTGCAAGTTTGGTGCCAATAGACTTCACTCAAAGTCATAACCAGTACGTGGCTGCCAGTAGCCTACCCCGCGGGTGGAGCATATGCGTCATACTCCCTGGTCTCTTCATGAGCTTACTAGAGATCACCCAAATCTCATAGACTGCGACGTTTAACAGTCGGACTCATATAGGTGTGTTCTTTCAAGGTCGCTCTGTAGGATAGCACCTTTGCTACGAATAGCCAACAGAAACACATTAAGGCATATTGCCAACCTGCCTTACAGAATGTGAGAGTTATGCATCTTCCCACGGAGAGGGTTACAAAATAACTCTCCTCAGTTAAACCACTAGCTTGTTCTTCCCAGGTCCTAATTCACGGGATCTCCGATCACATAGGTTGGGTTACCACTATGGTGTAACGCTCACGGGTCTCAACCCCATCTCCCTCGATGCACTATCTATCACATTACGTGATAGTCCCTTCGTAAAGGGATCTGCCAGGTTTTTGTCTGTTTGAATATAACTAACAGTTATTACTCCGGAGTTTCTCATTTTCCTGACAGACTTCAAGCGTCTCTTGACGTGTCTTGATGACTTCGCATTATCCTTAGCACTGTTCACTTTCGTAATAACCGTTTGGTTGTCACAGTTCATAAGGATGGCCGGTAATGGTTTCTCAACCACCGGCAAGTCCATCAAGAGCTCACGCAGCCATTCTGCCTCAACAGAAGCTGTATCTAAAGCAGCAAGTTCTGCTTCCATGGTTGACCTCGTCAAAATGGTCTGTTTGCAAGACCTCCATGACACTGCGCCACCTCCAAGAATAAATGCATATCCACTTGTGGCGTAGAGCTCATCAACATCTGAGATCCAGTTCGCATCACAGTATCCCTCAAGCACCGCAGGGTGCCCTGAATAGTGAATCCCATAACTCATTGTACCGTTCAGATAGCGCATGACCCTTTCAAGTGCATGCCAATGATCAATACCCGGGTTAGACATGAACCTGCTCAACTTGCTCACAGCAAAAGAGATATCAGGTCTCGTCGCGCTCGCAAGGTACATGAGTGAACCGATCACTTGAGAATATCTTAATTGATCTCTCGTTTCCTTTTTGTTCTTTCTGAGTGTCACACTGGGATCATAGGGTGTTGGAGAAGGCTTGCTGTCTATATAACCAAAGCGGCTCAAGACCTTCTCAACATAGTGTGATTGCGTTAACGTAATCCCACTCTCATCCCTAATCAGCTTAATGTTCAGGATCACATCAGCTTGTCCCAGATCTTTCATATCAAAGCTCTTTGACAGAAAGACTTGACCTCATTTATCACTATCATGCTTGTACCGAAAATCAGTATGTCATCAACATACAAGCATAATATAACACTATCGCCCCCACCATGGCGATAATATACACACCTATCAGCCTCATTAATGGCAAAGCCTGCAGAAGTTAAAGTTCTGTCAAACTTCTCATGCCATTGCTTAGGTGCTTGCTTCAGCCCATACAAAGATTTTAACAATTTGCACACCTTTCTCTCTTCACCTTTTACTACAAACCCATCAGGCTGATCCATATAGATTTCCTCTTCCAACTCTCCGTTAAGGAAAGCTGTCTTTACGTCCATTTGATGAACGATAAGACCATAGGAGGCAGCCAGGGAAAGTAGTACTCGAATGGTGGTGAGTCTAGCAACAGGTGAATAGGTGTCAAAGTAATCTTCGCCTTCGCGCTGGGTGTAGCCCTTGGCTACAAGCCGTGCCTTGTACTTCTCAATAGTACCATCAGGCCTTAGCTTCTTCTTGAACACCCACTTACAACCCACAGGTTTGCAGCCGTAGGGTCGTTCAGATAATTCCCAAGTTCCATTAGAAAGAATCGAGTCCATCTCATTATGGACAGCTTCTTTCCAGTCATCAGCATCAGGAGATGCAAATGCCTCTGCAATGGACGTGGGAGTATTGTCCACAAGGTACACAATGAAATCATCACCAAAGGATTTTTCAGTCCTCTGTCTCTTGCTCCTCTTGGGAGCTGATTCATTGTCATCCTTCTCAAGGACTTCCTCAACAAGTGGTTGTTCAGAATGATCAACAGATGTACTAGGTTCAGCAAATATCTCAGAAGAAATTCTAGCAATGCTATGCATATCCTTCATAGGAAACGTGTTCTCAAAAAATGTTGCATCACGAGATTCCAAAATAGTATCAACATGCATATCAGGTATCTCAGATTTAACCACTAAAAATCTATAGCAAATGCTCCGCTGAGCATAACCTAGAAAGACACAATCCACTGTCTTCGGTCCAAGTTTTCGTTTCTTAGGAATTGGAACATTGACTTTCGCCAAACATCCCCAAGTACGAAAATAAGAAAGTGATGGTTTTCTCCCAGACCACTCCTCGTAAGGTGTCTTCTCTTTATCCTTGTTAGGAACTCTATTCAGGACATGACACGAAGTCAACAAAGCCTCCCCCCACCATGCCTTAGATAAACCAGCAGTGTCCAACATGGCGTTCACCAAGTCGGTCAGCGTGCGGTTTTTCCTCTCGGCAACCCCGTTTGATTGGGGCGAATAGGGAGGCGTCCTCTCATGAATAATACCATGTTCCTCACAGAATTCATCAAATACGTTGGAGAAATACTCGCCACCACGATCTGACCTAAGACGTTTGATCTTTCTCTCTAATTGATTTTCTACTTCAGCTTTATAATTTTAAAGTAGTCTAAAGCTTCATCTTTAGTGTGCAACAAATATACATAACAGAACCTAGTAGCATCATCGATTAAAGTCATGAAATATCTCTTATCACCTTTTGTCAACACGCCATTCATCTCACATAGATCCGAATGTACGAGTTCTAGAGGTGCCAAGTTTCTCTCCTCGGCTGCCTTGTGAGGCTTTCGAGGTTGCTTAGATTGCACACAGCTATGGCACTTAGAACCTTTGGCAATGGTGAAAGTAGGAATTAAACTCAAACTGGAAAGTCTACTCATTAAACCAAAATTAACATGACATAAACGAGAGTGCCAAACATTAGCATCCGAATCCACACTGCCACAAATATGGTTTACTGACTTATTACAAAAATCCGATAATGAAAAGCGGAACAAGCCTCCGCACTCATACCCTTTACCAATAAATTGTCCAAACTTTGACACAACTACTTTATTGGACTCCAAGACTAATTTAAACCCATCTCTGCATAGAAGGGAGCCGCTAACGAGATTCTTGTTCATAGTAGGGACATGCTGCACGTTCCTCAGCTGCACGATCTTCCCGAAGTAAACTTCAGATCTACCGTGCCAACACCACGAACAGAAGCATGTGATCCATTCCCCATTAAGACGCTTGAATCTGCGACCTGATAAGAAGTGAACATAGAGATGTCAGCACATACATGAACATTAGCACCCGTATCAATCCACCAACATGGAGATTGAAATACTGAAAGCACAATCGGTAAATTACCGTACCCATCAGCATTGCTAGCGGTCACGACGTTGACATGCTTTGGCCCTTCCCTTTCTTGTCTGCACGATCTGGGCAGTCCACAGAGAAGTGTCCGGGCTCTCCACAAGTGTAGCACTTTAGCTCAGATTTGTTCAGCATCTTCTTCTTCTTCTTGAAAGAAGTAGTCTTGGTAGGCATGTTGAAGGAAGGCTTGCTCTTTGCCTTGCTCTTGCCATGGTGAAAGTTCTTCTGCACCATGTTGGCGCTAGACTGACCTTCACCACCTCTCTCAGCAGTGTCCTTAGCCCGAGCCTTCTCCTCAACATCAAGAGACGCTATCAGGTTTTCAACCGATATCTCCTGTCTCTTGTGTTTGAGAGTTGTGGCGAAGTTCCTCCATGAAGAGGGCAACTTTGCAATAATGCATCCAGCCACAAACTTGTCAGGTAAGGCACACTTAGCGTGCTCAAGCTCCTTAGCAATGCACTGTATCTCATGAGCCTGTTCGACTACAGAACGGTTGTTAGCCATCCTGAAGTCATGGAAGCTCTCCATGATGTACAGTTCACTGCCAGCATCTGCTACACCGAACTTAGCGTTCAGTGCCTCCCAGAGCTCTTTGGCATCTGTAATGTGCATGTACACATCAAACAGCTTGTTGCTAAGAGCACTCAGAACGAGTCCCACAAAGGCAGTATTGGTTTCCTTGAACTTGTTCTGATCCTCGTCAGATATAGTTCCTTCAGGTAAACCCTCACTAGCCTCGAACACTTTCAGAGATCGCAACCACAGTGTGGTCTTGTACTGCCATCTCTTAAAGTCCACACCGGTAAACTTGTCCGGCCTCAGCGCATCAGATAGATGTCCCATGTTTAACTCAGGAAATTGCCTATAACAAATATAAGGTTTTTGGATTGTTGGATTATTAGGCATAATTTCCATGATTAATTCCAGAATATAAACATGATCGCAACAGCTACTAACATGTTAACTCGAAAATACTAGACGTATTAATTAACATGAACAGCCAGACATCTACAAACACAGCCATCGGAACGTGACGAACGTACCGAACGATTGTAGATGAAGTAGTCGTTGGAGCAGCGACGGCAGCAGCTTGAGCGGCGACAGTAGCAGCTCGAAGAAGACGACGTTGGAGACGAGTCGCCCGCGGACCCGGAGATCGTCCAGGAAGTCGAGCCGTGATGAAAACTTGAAAGCAGTCGCGCAGCGCTTCCCAAAAACCTTATTCGCCCTCTCCCGTACAGGATCACAAGGACGAGCGGTTCCGGAGACCTGCTGTCCCGTTCGCCGGTGCACGCCGGCGCACGGGATGGAGTAGACTACGGTGGCGGCGCAAGGCACGAGATTGGCAAAACCTAGATTGGTTCGGTGTGTGACGGCGCACGCAGTGCACGGCAATATATAGTGCGGTTCGGGAAACCCTAACGGGTACAACGTGGGCCGGCCACGTCGCATACGTTCGAGTCGGTTACAGCAGCCCACACTAGTACAGAATTCTCGCCACAAAAATTATTTCTGTGGCGCACCTGGCTTGGTGCGCCACAGAATTCTCACATTTCTGTGGCGCACCTGGCCTGGTGCGCCACAGAATTCTCAAAAAATTCAAAAAATATAAAAGTTTCAAAAAAAATCCAGAAAAATCAGAATATGAAATAATATGAAAAATCCTAATTATTGGAATTATTTTCATATTGTTTGAATTTTTTGAACTGATACCTTCCCGTTAGGTTACCCATCCTCAAATTGCTCCAACCCTAGCACGCTTAACTTCTAAGTTCCACCCAGTTCACCTACCCTTGTGCTATTCAAGTTCTTATTGATATATATATCATTTGAACCCTCTTAAGTCTTGTATGTGTATATGTGTGGTATGTGTTATAAATGTGTGTTTTTAAATTTCAGATTTTTCAAAAACTTCTAAAGTTTCAAAAGGAGATTCAAAAGTTTCGAAAGATCCAAAAAAATTCAAAAAACTCCAAAAAATCCAAAAAATCAAAAAATCCAAAAAATTCAAAAAAGTCAAAACACTTCAAAAAAATCCAAAAAATTCAACAATCTTCTTTGTTATACATTTCTGTGTCTTTTTTGGACTTTTTTAATTTTTTAATTTTTTTAATTTTTTTCATTCTTTTTTATTTTGCTGCGAAAATCGTCTGTTTGAAATAACATTTTTTCTTTTGGAATTTGAGAAATCTGTGAATTGCTGATCGGGTAAACCCCGGTGGATTCGAACTCGGATTTTTCTCACGATTTTTTTGACATATTTTTTTGCATTATTTCGACGTCGTATGCAAAAGTTATGGCCGTTACAAGTTTTTTTACTGTTTGTTGCAGAAAAGGTCAAAATTCATATTTCAAAATTTCTATACCTACTAGACACTCAAACCTAACTACATGTCAAAGGATTTTATTTATTGAAATTTTTATCATTTTCTTTTACTTCCTGCAAGACTAAAAAGGGGATCCACGGGGGGGGGGGGGGGGGGGGGGGGGTATTTGGAAAAAAAAAATCGCCACAGAAAGGTGACATTCTGTGCGCACCACAGAATGTCTAATTTCTGTGGCGCATGTGGTTTAGTGCGCCACAGTCACATTTCTGTGGCGCACTAAACCACGTGCGCCACAAATTTTTTTCTGTGGCGCACCAATTAAGGGTGCGCCACAGAGTGCCAACCTACCTATATAGGGTTTCCCTACCACGATCCGGTAGCGATCCGAATTGGCTAAACAGGTACGCTAACACGACTCGATTTTCCTGAGCAGCAAAAATATAGGCATCGACTCGGCTCATTCCGCAACCCGCGGCGTGTCGTGACGAGACGGACGGACGGCGGCGGAGGAGGAGGAGGAGGAGGAGTGCGCACGAGAGAGCCTTCTGTTCTCAACTAGCACACCAAGTGGTACAACACTCCACCTTATAAGGTGGTGTTTGTCTACTCCAACTAGCAATGTGGGACTAAACTTTAGCACCACTTTGCACCTCCAAAATTCTGCCATGCACATGGGCTAATTTGAGATTTTCAGGAATTTTTATTGGGCTGCCCAAATGGGCCCAAAATCTAACAGTATCTTGATAATGTTGAAGGACAATAATGATCTCTTTCTTTAGTAGTATCTTGATAATGTTGAAGGACAATAATGATCTCTTTCTTTAGGGAAATCCACTTCGGCTTATAGGTGTATCTACACCCACTACATAAAAACGAATTTTAAAGTGTCAAAAAATTTCAAACAAAAATTTCGGATATACATATGAATATTCTATGTTCGTACAAAAAGAAATTGGGATGAAAATATATTTTGTGCGGCCGGTGTAAAAAAGACAAATCCCCCGCGTCCAAAAACACCTCTGCACGTGACATTTTTTTCTCTTTTTTATACCGGTCACACAAAATGTTTTTTCGATTCGAATTTTTTTTACGGATAGACATTTTTTATATGAACACCCGAAATTTTTGTTTGAATTTTTTTAACATTTTGAAATACGCTAAAAATGCATTTTGCATAGCGGGTTCATCTGCACCCGTGAGTTAAAACATCATGTCCCTTTCTTTACCGGTACACTAGTATTACTTCTTACCCATCTGTACCATAATATATGACATTTAAGCAAGCTAAATGATACAAAGGGAGTATTAATTAACAGACACATGTTCAAAGGGTACACGGCCTACTCGATCTTATCTTATCTGCAAAAAGGATTAAAGCACCCACAAAAATTCCAAACCGGGAAGCTGCATCAGATGCTCAATTAGCATAGCGGGGGTTGTCAGTGATCTGTCATTAGCATTAGTTAATTTGACACGCTTGATTCTCCGTAACCACTCGCTGCTTCTTCTGGTATGCAGCCGTGGTTTGTGGTTGGCATGCCATGCCAATAAATAAATAAATAAATAAAACGATGCAGTGATCAAGTGTGCTTCCGGCCGGGTCATTGGACGAATCTCAGCCTCTTATCTCCCCATCGGATGAGAACAACAGGACTGATGCAATCATTGAGGAGCCGCGAGGTGAGGTCACACGCTGACGCGCCCCCGGTTGCTTCTGAATCCATGTATTTCTCGGGATGATAAACAAAACTGCAGCAGGCCAGCAGCAACAGCTTCATATGCTCTAGCTTAGTAGATTTTGGGGCGAAAATGCGGCAAAACTTATCTACAGGCTGAACCTTCTGTACGTCTCTTCTGGCCCTATAGCATAGCAACTCATGTACCACGTTTCATTGTTTTCTATTGGTTTCGGTGCGTTCCGGCCCTTTAAGTTTCAGTGCACCTTCATCGTGTTTTTCTTATGCCATGTTTCATATTTATATGAGTTTAAACGCCAAATATGTTTTTCATCGTGTTATTTTTGCTCTTTCTGATGTGATTGTGACCGTGGTTGACGACTTGACGTAGAGCACCAAGGTGGAGGGTTCTTTTATCTAGCGATGGCATGATAACCAAGAATTAAAGTCCATAACAAAGAAAAGAAAGATAACCGGACCAAAACTGATAATTTCTATACCTATTTCAATTAAGTTCTCAATTTAAAACCCAACTCAATTCACGTAATTTGGTCTTCATCCGAGGCTAACCGAAATAGTTAGAGATCGAAACAGATGCAAAAATGCATAATTTCTCTCCACAACATATAACCCAGCAGCCCAAACTCGCATAAAACCCAAGTGGTCACGCACATGTCTTCTCTACTCGTCTTCTCGGCACCTTCTCTGTCGTCTCCCATAACGCTAGCCATCAATTGTGCGCTGGCACCTTCTTATGAATTGTATCAACGTGATGCTAACTTATGTGTGTAATAAATCAACCATTATCGATAAAATGCCACTCTATTATCAGGCGCCTTGCCACTACCAGCGCGCCACCATATGCCTTGCCACTTCCACACCCCTCTGTTGTGTGACACTGCGTATCCTCTTCTCACTTCCTTTGACTCCTTCACCGTGCATCCTTCCATAACGCCACACCTGTCATCGTGTGCAGATGTGAGCCACACTAACTTGCGGTGGCAACCATCATCTCATCGTCTCCTCTCCGGCTCGTCACCACATTGGTTCTCTTCGGTTAAAATCGAAAACCAAAATTGCGACTCTTAGCTTCGGAAGGACCAATCTGTTACAGACACATAATTTCTCAAACACCGAAGAGCCAAACCGATCGATTCGGTCTAACCGAACATACCCCTATGGTTTTATCGCTCACGATCAAGTATTGCCTAGATTTGTCTTACGTTGTGAAAAGTGACAAACAATTTCGGCCACGTTGCGGATTGGCACCTCTATCGTGTCCACTCCATGTCACCGAGCAGTGAAGCGGCCTACCTGAAGCGAAAAAGAGAAAAAAAAACACCGAGCAGCCCATAGGACCGAGACCACGGGGCCGCAACACCAAATCCACGGGTTGTGGGTCCGGCCATGGCGGCGTCACCTGCCACTGGCTTGTGGGACCCGACGCCAACCCCCACCCTGATCCCTTTGTGCAGTTCGAGTGTTGTTCTTCTTCCCTACTACTCATCCTCCCCTGCCCGCCTGTGTGATGCGCTTTAAAAGGACGAGCGATTCACCCCCTCTCTCCCCATTTCTCAGCCCAAAAATTTTCTCCAGGCGAAGAATCCTGCACAGGGATCCGCCGTTTCTACAGGAACGGTGCATGTTTCATAAATCACTCTTTATAAATAAAATGCCACTCTATTATCACGCACCATGCCACTACCACCTCGCCACCATATACCTTGCCACTGCCACCCCACCACCGTGTGCTACCGCGTCGCCGTTTATCACTTCCTTTGACTTGTTCACCGTGCGTCCTTCCACAACGCGACCCCGGTCATCGTGTGCGGTCGTGAGCCACTAACTTGTTGTGGCAACCATCATCTCGTCGTCTCCTCTTCGGCTCCACGTTGGTTCTTTTCTGTTAAAATTGAAATCTAAAATTATAACTCTTACTGTCAAAAGGACCGATGTGTTACGGAAATGTAATTTCGCAAACACCGAACAACTGAACCGATCGATTCGGTCTAACCGAACATCCGCCTCTGGTTTCATCCAGGGGCGGAGACAGGGGGGACCAGCAGGGGCCTGGCCCCCCCTAACACCATGGATTTGCTAGTAAAATTATATGAACAGTGTTGATTTTGGATACTTTTACTCTAACCGGCCCCCTAACCTCAGAAATTAAGGGATCCTGCCTCCGCCCCTGGTTTCACGATCCGGTTTTGCGTAGATTTGTCTTACATTGTGAAAAGTGAACAAATAATTTCAACCACGTTGAGGATTGGCACCTACATTGTGTTCACTCCATGTCAGTTGTCAGTTGTCACCAAGCAGTGAAGCGGCCTACCTAAAGCGGAAAAAAAAAGAAGAGAAACCGAAACCACGGGGCCGCAACGCCAAACCAGCGTCACCTGCCTCTGCCTCGTGGGACCCGACGCCAACCCCCACCCTGATCCCTTTGTGCAGCAGTTCGAGTGTTGTTCTTCCCTACTACTCATCCTCCCCTGTGTGATGCGCTTTAAAAGGACGGGCGACTCCCCCCTCTCTCCCCGTTTCTCCAGCCAAAAAAATTTCTCGAGGCGAAGGAATCCTGCATAGGGATCCGCCTCCCCGGTTGTTTCAAGGCCGATTCTCGCATCGCCGTGCGCTCCCCAGGGTGAGAATTCCGCACGCCCAACTGGTAATTTCTGTCTAGTGTGTGTGTGTGCGCCGATGGCTGTGGTAGGTGCCCCTCCGGGTAGATGATAAGTCCGCCGCGTGCGCAAATTCCTGGGCTTCCGGCGGGGCAGGTGAGGGTTGTTTGCTCGCCCGCTTGCGAAATTGAGGCTGGCTTTGTTGGATTTTGTTTCCGGGGTTTGAGAGGCGGGGATTCTTGGGCGATCGGGTCCAAAGGTGGTGTTTTTTCTTGGATTTGCTCCTTGTAGCTGGGTTCTCTTTTGTTGTTTCAGCTGCAATCGGTTCCTGCGTCCATGGCTGGTTGTTTGGTTGGCGTGCGGTAGTGGAGAATTGGGGTTTGTTGGTCTGTGTGGTTCTCCGACCTCCTTGTTCGGCCTGATTTTGACGTTTTTTTGCTACGCTAGCTAGAGTTGACTAATCACCGTACCACACACCACGGTGTGCTCTCAGAAAAGAACTGCCTTTATGTGATTCATTCTCTGTTTTCGTATGGGCGCAAATCGATTTCAGCATACTTTGAATATATCCGTGCGATTCTTTCCCATGTGTATGCAATTGTACAACAGCCGCTGATGCTTAACCGTGCGTTAGTCTTGTGTGAGATTTAGTTCCGATGTACTATTTGGCTTTAATTCCGGCGTGCAAAACAGCTGGGTAGGACCTGCGCTCTGCATGTGTTATTCTTCTTTGTTCTCGTGGCCAGGCTTGCTTGTTCTTGCGTTTGTTTTGGAGTTTCTTTGGGGTTTTGATAAGGTTCTCACCTCATCACTTCAATCAAGAGGTAGCATCTAGGTCCTACTTATCTTTTGCTGTCCGTGAGATGTTATTTGTTGCGTAAGGGTGTTCACTTCTGAATAAGATATTCAGAAGTGTGAAGAATGATTGCTTTATCATTTTGGAAGATTCTGCACGTGAGTGTTTTCTGTCTAGGAGATAGTGCTTGTAAAATTTACTCATCTGATTTTTAGTTATTTAAGTTTACTTGTCGATTATTAACTCAGGGGTGGCTATATTTTTTGTACTATTACTGCATTTTGTCACTCTCCTGCTGAATTTTAACTTCCTTGCATGCTTTATGCATGAGTACTTCTCCTGGGGGCAGTTGGAACTGCCTGCTATAGATTCCACATTATGTGTTAGGATTTAATGAGTTCACATTGATGGTATTTGCACATTTCTTTGTGTCTTATTAAGTGTGCGCCTTCCTAAAATTTACACGTTCTCTTGATCCTTTGAATTTTTGGGTTAAGAAGTCTTGTTGTTTTGTGTTTCTCAGAAGGGTAAATGGGATCAGAAGGACCTTCAGTCGGACCTTCAATCGTGACTGTCCATGTCACTGGATTTAAGAAGTTTCATGGAGTTGTGGAGAACCCGACTGAGAAAATTGTGAGCAATCTTAGAGCATTCATGGAAGAGAGAGGGTTGCCAAAAAATCTTGTACTTGGAAGCTGTGAAATCCTCGAAACTGCGGGACAGGGGGCACTTGGTGCACTTTATAAAGTTTTGGAATCTGCCACTGCAGGTAGAGAGAACGGGTCGTCAGCTCAGGGGCAAATAATATGGGTAAGTTCTCGCCTTATTCTCGAGTTGTGAATTTGTTTTTACGATCATGCTAGATTACTCAACGTTCCACTAACTTCCAGCACAAATGTGCATTTATATTTGTTGATGTGTTCTTATCCTCTCAGTCTAGAGTTTGAAATCAATCTTATCTGTAATTCACCTGGGAAGCTTCTTCATGCATTACCAATTGGAACTACGAATTCTGTCAGATTTCGTGGATATAGAAATGATTTACTTCACTTCGGCTGTATTGCTAGAAATTATGTCCTCTTAGATTTCTAAAGAAACTTCCAATTCAGAATAACTACTGGTTTAATCATTACTTCTCAGGCTTGTGCTTGTCATCGATTAGTAATTTAGATGGCATATAACTGACGAGTACCTAGTGTTGGAGGTCCTTTTCTGTATGCGAGCTGTAGCTGATGCTACTGACAATTTGTAGTTGATATAATGTGGCCTTACAATGAAGCTCTGGTCTTAAATTAAAACACCCCAAAAACTCTCTCGTTTGATAGTGTAATTGCATGTCAGCTTACAGCATTCAAGATGTGTGGAACACATGAAAGTGAGGATATGGAAATAATATTGCTTGAGTTTCATTTGAACAGATATTATTCATTTACTAACTACGCATTGTTGCCAAATACTCACCATCCTTATCCTGTGATTGTGATGCTTTCTGAAAGATATGCAAAGTTTCTAGTGTGATCTCGTTTTGTCTGATTACAGTTTCTGTACGGACAATTTTTCAGATCCACTTTGGAGTCAATAGTGGTGCATCACGGTTTGCTCTTGAGAACCAAGCTGTTAATGAGGCCACCTTCCGTTGTCCTGATGAGCTAGGGTGGAAGCCTCAGGTCTGATTGCATAACTATTCATTATCCCCACCTATTCTTGTTGCATCGGATTTCATCAGCTTTATCGTTAAAATGCAGAGAGTCCCTATTGTGCCAACTGATGGAAGCATCTCACGGACAAGAGAGGTAAAAGTCAAAATGTCTTTGCTGAAATATAGCTTGGAACTGCATTCCTGTTGTGCTGATCTTAAGATTAATCACATATCTATGAAATTTTTATGGTCAACACAGACTACACTGCCAGTGAAAGAATTAACCAAGTCACTCCGGAAGACAGGCTACGATGTGATGCCTTCAGATGACGCTGGGCGATTTGTATGCAACTATGTGTACTACCACTCTCTCCGGTTTGCAGAGCAGCAGGGCATCAAGTCTCTGTTTGTACATGTGCCCCTCTTCTCGACAGTCGACAAGGAGGTCCAGATGCATTTTGCTGGTTCCCTCCTCGAAGCTCTTGCTTCCTTGAACTAGGAACAAAAACTTAACGGTGGGTTTCATCGAGTCCCATTTTATGGCGAAGATCTAACTGAAATTCCTAACCTGTTCCGTTGGTTTCTTGCTTGTAGGCCAGCGGTTCGACCTTGAAGATGTAAAGTTGGAAGCAGACTGAATAAGATTGTGTGGTGATTGGTTGCCTATTGGTCAGATCTTGCTCCAAAGGGTGTATTTAAGGGGACAGGGAAAAAAAGCATGATTGGACTGTATCTTCCTCTGGTGAAATGCGGCTTGTATGCCATTGGTTACATGTCCTTTAACTTGCCTGAAAACTTTGGTTCCAATAAAATTGACAGATTGTCGCAGAGTGTGGATGCGTGGCATTAGATTTGAGGAACGCCCTGTTTTTTCGTTCTTCGTTTGTGATTTAGGTTGTGATGCGCTGGTGAATGGCGATTTGCATTTCTGATGGCAACGGCTGGGTTTTTTAAAAAAAAGGGAAGGCTGTGAGTGCTGCTTCATTTCATTAAGAGAAACCGGGACAAATGGCGGTTAAAAGTTACAGGGATACAAATAGAGCTATTAGTTCAAACTGCAACTTACAGCTTAGTGCTAAACGCTTAACACAAGTAGAGAAATGGAAATCGCCATAATTGTGCTCTTTGCGATGCTGAGACTGTTGAGGGCTGGCCACCTTTGTCATCAGTGGCTGTAGACAGCACCACGCAGTAGTGGTCGTCAGAAACTCGAATGTACGGCCGCCATCTGCTGCTTCTACCATAGCCGTCGCTGCGTCGTTTTTCAGAAGTAAAACGAAGGCACGTCTTGAAGATGCGTTATCTTCAGCATTCATAGGGCCGTTCATGAGGTCCCCCATTGGGCTGGATTTTCCCTGGCCCACTACACAGGTATCGTTTCATTTTATTTTTATTTCAATTGCGAAAATTATATTTAAATAGTTAATTTATTGCAATTGCTTGACTAATTAAGATACGATGATTGATTTTTTTTGAAAATTTCTAACATAACAAAAAAAAATCATGCATTAGAAAAACGTGTTCATGTTATCTAAAAATTGTTCATGTTTTTTTACTATTATGCATAGAAAAAAAAATCATGTTTCAAAAATCTGTTCATGATTTTCAAGAGAATACGGGCTTCAAAAAATTTCACGTGTTAATAAAAATATTCATGGAGTTCAAAAAAATGTTACTGTTTTCAAAATATTCATATTGTTCGCAAAAAATATTTACGAATTCGAAAAAATGTTCAATTTTAAAAAAAGGTTAACATGTTTCAATTTTGTATGAGTTACAAGAAATCTTGAACTTGGGTGGCTCTCAAAAAAATGTGCGGAGATATGTATATAGCGCTAGCCATTCTTTTTCTCCGAGAAGCACTTCACTGTTTTATTCTTTTATCGATCTTATTCTAGCTGCATCCAACACACTTGTTTATCTAGGGTGCATGCATGCCCAAGTAACATGCTCAGTTGCGACATTTCTAGCCTAGTACAGGCCAACAGAGGAAGCGCCCCGGCCTCGAGGTCGAGCAGTCTGATCGAACCGGCACATCACCGGCAGCCGCGCCGCGAACTGTCGCGCCTTCATCAGCCTCAGGCCCGCTGCCTGCTGTGCGGTGCTGAAACCTGGAGCAGATGGTAAGCCGTACTCTGGTCCCTCCTGCTGCCGCGCCGTCTCGCCGAAGTCATGTCCAACTGCAGGCTGCCGCCCGACGGCGGTGTGCTGGCCGGTGTTAGCTTTGGCCCGATCTTCACGGCGACGCAGCTCGTCGAGTTCTTTCCAACGACCACGATCGCACGTAGCAATAGCTCCTCGGTTCAACTCCGGCAAGACACGCACGTGAAAATCAGCTAAGCAACCAGCCAGGCACTTGGATGGATGCGATCAGCTACCTAGCTGTTCACGTACGTACTAATCTCACAAGGAACAAACAAATACGCTGGGAGCCTGGGAATCGATATGGATCGCTAGAGGTGCGTATCGCACCTCCTCTCTTTCTTTATTACTTTTGCTCACGATCTGGTTACAGAGTACCCGATGGTCTAGCTTTATACACGCTCAAGCGAGAGACTAGCTAACCTATCCGGTATCAAACTCTAATCCTACTCGGACACCACATCGTACAGGATACGCACACGTTGCCGTACCAGCTTCGATCGTGCTTAATCCTAACAATCACCCCCCTAAGCACGACGTGCGTTTCTCTTCCTCCTGGGTCCCAAATGCGCCGGTTGCTTCGCGTAGGTGTGACCCTCGGCATTGGTTCCGCCGCTTCAGCCTTCGTGATCGACATTGCTTTCGTCGTTCCTCGAGGCTTCCATGACATCGACATTGCTTTTGTCGACTCATGTACACTCTGACGACAACAATCCTTTTTGTCGACGTCTTCAAACATCATCTTTGCTTCGGTGCTTTTGAAGCAATCTTCTGTGTACTTTATCGGCTTCATCTCCGGAATAATTACCTTGAACAAATGTAGCCGCGCAAGATACACCCCACTTTCATCTTGTCGCTCTTCCGCCAACGACATTGGCCTTGCTTGACGTTCATATACTTGCTGCCAACACTCCTCCGTATCAGCGTCTTCACCTTTCGCCGGTTCCTTGATGAGCAAACATTGCTTTTCGTGCTTCATCTTCACCGGATCATCCTCCTTCGGATAGCAATCCAACACGCGTTGCATGCGTGTCGGCGTCGGTCGTAGTTGCATCAGCTCCAGTGCTATCGGAGGTGGTGCGACGTACTCTTCTGCACCCAACGACACGCCCTTTTCTTCTCTCCCGGAACAACCAGGCGCCTGCGAACTAGACGAACCAGCCAAAGCTGGTGTTTTTTCTTCCAGTGCACCTTCCGTTCCTTCTTCTGTGACTGTTGCACTTCCATGCAATGCACCAGCCCGAGCTGGGCTGTTTATTTCTTCTGGTCCGGTCGAAACAGCACAAAAGCTGCCTCCATCCGGCCTGCTTGCTGGGTTTCTGCTCGCTGGAGATTCCCTAATTTTCGATGCATATTCTGGGATGCGCGTTCCCTGTCCACTTCCTGGGTCAAAATGCCCAGGTGGAGCACCTTTTTCTTTTACTGGGCTGCATACTCCTGTACCGCCACAAGCTGCTGATAGTGCTCCTTTTCCTTGCAAGCTGCCCCCTTGTGGACTACCATCGGTGCCACCAGACCAAGCTAGTTTTTCGGCCCGAGTGCCTACGGCCGTGCCCCTGCTGCTTGGATTTTCTGGCCGGCTCGGCTGCATAACAGGTCGCGCGCCCACGACTGTTGCTGGTCCTTCTAGAGCAACTTTCCTTGCTAGGCCTCTGCTTCCTGGATGGCGCATGACGACGCCTGACCTCGATGCTTCTTCTGCGCGTGGAGTTTCTCTCTGCCACACGTCGGTGCGTCTCGCTTCTGGAGCACTGCCTTTTCTTTCGGCAACCACTCCTACCACGCTGCTTCTTTCTTCCGCAACGGCTGGTTTGCCCCACGACGCGACGATGCGCCTCACTTTACCCTGCGACGTGACACCGCGTCGCACTTCATGGACCTCTGACGCCATGTACGCCTTCACTTCTTTCCCCTGCGATGCGACATCACACCGCAGATCATGGACTTCTGGCGCCATGTACGCCTTCATACCAGTACTATCGGCATGAGATTTCGAATCACCTCCCGTGTCCGTAGCATCGACACCAGTTTCCGAAACATGATCATGACGGCAAACTTCCTCTTCCACCGTGACAATTTCTTTAGCCACCGCTTGAAGAACTGGATCATCCTCGTCCACAAGTTCGCACATCAAGTGCATCGCACTATCGTCTCCTTCCTGGGCCATGAGAGCCCTTTGCTTCTTCGATGGTTTCCAGCAATCAGACTTGAAGTGTCCGAGTTCACGACAGTTATGACACCTTACTTTCTTTATGTCAAACTTCGTCCTCCTTGGCGGAGTGTCGTCGTCGTCGTCCTCCTCTTCTTCATCGTCTTCTTGCTCATCATCGTCCTGCTCAGCGATGTACTTTTTCGCTGGGCGTTGCTTATCCTTCTTTCCGCTGCTCGTGGAGCCTCTTTGCTTTTCTTTCGAAAGAGTCATCCACTGCTGCTTCGTGAGCATCAAGTGCTCGTTTTGTTCCGGATCGCCGAAACTGAGCCGAACCCTCTCGTCGTGTGCCTTGAATCTTCCGACGAGGTCCTCTATCGTCAGAGTATTCATATCAACACACTGCTCAATCGACGTCACGATCTGCATGTAGCGCGCCGGTGCGGCACGCAAGAACCTTCTGACGTTCTTGATCTCATCCAACTTCTCGCCATATCCCGTGATTGCGTTGATGAGGGTGACGAAACGGGCGGCAAACTGATCAACCGTCTCGCTTTCCTCCATCTTCAAATCCTCATAGTTCTTCATCAGGGTTTGAAGAAGCGCTTCCTTCACGCGGGTATGTCCTTGGTGGAGGATCTTGATCGTCTCCCACGCATCCTTCGCCGATTTCTTTCCGACGAGGTGCTGCATCACGTCCCTTGGCACGACGGAATAGAGCGCCGTTAACGCCCGGCGATCCTTCGTATACTTCGCGCCTCCCTTGACGTAATCATCGCCGCCTGGATCGACAGCCTCCCAGATCTCCTGTGCTTCCATGGCCACCTCCATGTTGATGGCCCATAGCCCGTAGTCCTTGCGATCAAGGCGCGGATACAAAGCCGCCCCCACCGTCTCCATCACCGGTGCCAATGCCGAGTTCTCGCCATGCTTCACCATCGCCATGATCTTCTAGTACTTTCAGAAAATCACGGACGAATCTCACCAGGCTCTGATACCAATTGTTAGCTTTGGCCCGATCTTCACGGCGACGCAGCTCGTCGAGTTCTTTCCAACGACCACGATCGCACGTAGCAATAGCTCCTCGGTTCAACTCCGGCAAGACACGCACGTGAAAATCAGCTAAGCAACCAGCCAGGCACTTGGATGGATGCGATCAGCTACCTAGCTGTTCACGTACGTACTAATCTCACAAGGAACAAACAAATACGCTGGGAGCCTGGGAATCGATATGGATCGCTAGAGGTGCGTATCGCACCTCCTCTCTTTCTTTATTACTTTTGCTCACGATCTGGTTACAGAGTACCCGATGGTCTAGCTTTATACACGCTCAAGCGAGAGACTAGCTAACCTATCCGGTATCAAACTCTAATCCTACTCGGACACCACATCGTACAGGATACGCACACCTTGCCGTACCAGCTTCGATCGTGCTTAATCCTAACAGCCGGAACATCCGTAGGACGACCCTTGTCCCAGCTGCTGGTGGTGGTGCTGCGTCGTCTGGCCGACGTACGAGCCTTGCTCCGGTTGCTGCTCCACGGTCTCGCCAGATCCTTCCTCCGGCGGCACCGTGGCCTGCTGCTGCTCGTACTCCCTCACGAGCCCGCGTATGGCGGCATGCCGGCACTCGCGTCTGACTCCCAGGAGCTGCTGGCAGCACCGCGCATGCAACCGCGTGCTCCACAGCAACCCCGGCTGCACCTGGCCGGGCACCATGTACACCATGTAGCGCATGACCTGCTGGCACGCCTCCAGCGAGCTCTCCTCGAGCTCACGGTAGCACTGCATCTCCGTGCTCCCAAACGGAGCGTAATTCTTCGCCGCCTCCCCTTCGGCGACGACGGTCACGGCCACGAGGGCGGCAACGACGGCCGCGACGAGGACCAACTTAGACATTTCTGTATGGGCTATGAATAAACCCCCGTAACTTGTTAATTTGCTTTGTGCTTGTGTTGTTCGGCTCTTGGTGATGATGAGATGGTGGATCGATGGGCACGTACGGTTTTCAAAGAGGTGAGGCCCCGGACGATGGTTGTGTCTTGTGTGCACGGCGAGGTTAGTTTAGAAGAAACGTGAGAAGAACAAGATAAGTTCGAAAGGTGCAATGCTTCCAAGAGATGGGATAAGGAGGATTTCGGGGCTTGCAAACCCAGATTTTTGGATGGTTTCTAAAACTCTAAAACTGGTTTTGGTGACATCGCACTTTACATTTCCTCTCAGCCCCTCACATAGTCCATGTGAATATATGATGCGTGAAAGAATGTAAAAGGAAACAATTGTCATTCAGAAGCTCTTTTAAGTTAGTTAGCATGCATAAATCATACTTGTGATTTCTTAACTATTGCATATCTGTTTTACCCAACGAAAGTCATACTGAACTTTGCATTGGCAAAGAAAAACAACTGAACATTGCTCTCTGGACCTCGAGCTGGACGTGTGGCCAGGTAGATGAAGAGGAATTGCTTAGAAATGTGCTCATCAGAGAACCCAAGATGCAGCTCACGACGCACCAACTACCAAGTCTGTTGTAAGTTCACTTCTTCTAACGTGTTCTTCACTGCGTCCAAATGGAAGCAGCTGAACTTAGTTGCCAAGACCAAAACCATATTTTTGAACATAAACATAACTGTGTGCGTGGCGGCGTACTATCCGGATCAGAAGGCGACAAACAATTATGTTTTTTTAAGTACAAGAAGAGATAAAACATAGTAATTGTGAGATAACACATAACCTATCTGCACTTTTCACACTAGCAGAGAAAATGAGGACTTATCCTTCCGATTCTTCCATACTACACGGCGTGTTTTTTGCAAAATCGTCAGACCAGGACATGTCCACCGTGGCAGCACTTGGCCTAAATGGACTAGACTGTTTCGGACTATCAAGTTTGTGTACCACGGCACAACAAATTGGAAAGACGGAGGGACTAGACTCTCTTTTTTTTAGTGAAAGGCCGCATTTGACATGATCCGTGAAGGCCCGTTCCTCCAGTAAATCTTGCAACAGAAGCAACCATATTTCGGTGCCCACGGGCCCATTCAATTCCCCGCACAAGTAAGAGAAACGTTGTTTTAGACGACTAGTATACATCCACGTGCAACGCACGATTCAAAATATTTATCAATACATTAAAATTGCCTCGGAACACCGATTTGAACACACACTTCACTACCATCCTTAATGCCTCTCTAGTCAAGACGTCTACGTCCGCCCCTGATGACGTTGTCATTTCCTGCAAGAGTCCGCGCGTGGTGCCATGGATTTACCGCTCTCATCACCGCAGTCTTCCGCGATGTGGGAAAAAAGCCGCTCGCGCCAAGTAGCTCCCGAGCTTCCAACGGACCCCTCGGCGGCCCACATGGACCGCCGGCGAGTCCCGAGTGAGCAAGCACCTCCCAGGAGAGTTAATCGCAAAGTTCCAGTACTAATTTTGGGTAGCATTCTGCTTGTATTTGTTTCTGAATGCAACACTTTAACTCTAAAATAAACATGCCTTTGTTTTATAGTAACTTTGACAGTAATAGTTATATTTTGTTCGTTTACTCATTCGATTGTATGAGATTTAGTTCAAAATAGAAAGTTGGCAAAATAATAACCATAAGCCTATTTTGAGGGGTGCAAAAGAAATGCATATGCATGCTTAGAAAAAGAATATTTTATCATGATATGTTGACTAATATCATGTATGGCATGTCACTATACTTTTGTAAATACTATTATATTTAGTTGTCTGCGACGTACACAAGTGAGCAAGTGTATTAAACTACCAGTCAGGGACGGAGCCATCCACAATGGTTGGAGGGGGCAAAATCATGTTGGAGGGGGCAAAATGGTTTACAA
Organism: Poa pratensis; assembly: GCA_947311845.1. Lineage (NCBI taxonomy): Eukaryota > Viridiplantae > Streptophyta > Magnoliopsida > Poales > Poaceae > Poa > Poa pratensis. The sequence continues at coordinate 22,008,003 of CAMZMU010000102.1, read as the reverse complement.
TCACTAAGTATAAGTGTGATTAATAGCATGTTTATGAAGAAAATCAGATTCATGGGGTGGCTGAGCCCCTGCTCGTCCCCCCCTTCCTCCGTCCCTGCTGCCAGTCTTACAAAATGCCAATCTTCGATATACCGAACTATCCCCTACATAGTATTGGATGAGCAGTCCTTTTCATTTGAAGTAGATAAAGACAATTGACCAATGTCTATATATCAAATGCACAACTTATACCATGTGGGTGAACTGATGGTTTTCTATTGGTTTGGCATGAAGCACTGGAGAATTAAGCTTTGAAGCTGCTTAAGAATGAGTGGTTTGTAAAGTATTGTGTCGGAGATGGCATCAACCTGATGAGGTTTCTTGATGTCATGACTTATGAATGAACCAGTTGCAGAATTTGTGATGGGGCTGCTTCTCAAGGATGGTGCTGTAGCAATTCTATGTGGAAGAAATTAGAAGCATATATTTGTGCTCTTTGCAACCACAATGTGGAAGAAATAAGGAGCACATCATCGTGATTCAGCTTCTTGAGTACTTGCATACTGGGCCTCTTCACATATTACAGACATCTACAAATGCTTTATAAGTCTGTAGGTAAACCTAACATAACCCTTCGGTTTTACATCACTAACTAAAATTATAAAGGTTGCATTAATCCAACAGATATACCTTACAAATTTGAAAGATTGCTGAATTCAAACATTTATCAAAAGTGATGTAAAATCTGCACAAAATTTACCTATATGTAGTTTCTGATGCCGCATTTACAGAAGGCCATTTTTTTATAATTGTATGTCCCTCGGCTTTGTCTCAGTGCTTAGCGGAGCACTTGGACTTGTCTCTGCCAAAGCCGGACCTCTGACTCGATGCTTTTCATGCCTTCCAATATACATCACGCTGTTTTTCTTCTTACGGGACTGCCAACATGAGTGCACTTTAGCACCAAATAAGATGTCAGGTAAATCACGGACTGAGATGATGAAACTCCCTAGCGACAACGCTTAATGGCTAGAAAAAGAAAACTACACAAAATCAGGAAAAATGCAAGAGCAAGGCAATAACGGGGATAAATCATGTTTAAAACCCCATATACTATATTATGTTACAAATAAGATCAGTATTGTTTTCAACAATAATAATCTTATAACGGGGAGGTGAATGGGGCTCATGTTCCTACATGGAACTTGATGCTTTAATTAAGTTACCATGTATACAGGACTGAACAGATCTCATGATAACACCAAGTTAGCTACAGCAAAAAAAAAAAAAAAAAAATCATTGAGAAGCGACTTCATGAACCAGACTTCATGCTACATGGATGCACCACAGCTAAATAAAAGCAATATTTAGTCTCTAAGTAAAATATGATTCTACCATGGTGAACCGAATGAAGCTCTATTGAATCACTGATATACTACATGGAGACAGTAACCGAACCTGTTCCCGGGCACACTGTCCCGGGCGACAGTAACCCAGCCTCCGGTGCTAATTGAATCGGTGAACTCACAATTAGTATTGAGGATCACCCAGCCCAGAGGCGGCCGCGGGCAACGATGTTTTTGTTTGAAAGTACTCCACCTAGTCAGATATATGATTGCCGATGTACCTGGTACTGGAATTCATCACCCGAAAGCCTCCTCCAATCATGGTTATTTTATTTCGTTCATGCTAGTTACGCTACCGACACCAAATTAAGGCCACAGGTTTTAATTTCCTTGCATCACGCAGTGCGATAATATAGGTCATCATCGCCAGTGGAGATCAGCATTGGAGCAGCTTCAGTCCAAAATTCTAAAGCATCAGTCAGAATAGTTTGACCACTTTGCACGAAAAATGTTATAGATCAGAAACGTTTTTGGTGAAAATCAAAAGGATTGATCATTGAACAGAAAACTTACATGCAACGATGGAACAGGCTGAACTCAATTGACCAGTGTCGCCAGTGTCGTGTCGCCGGGCGTACATATCTAAAGGGCATCTCCGCTGCCGTCCGACCTTGCCGGCCGCTGCTTGAGACCTGGGCCTGTGAGATCACCATCGGCTTTTGCAGGTTCTGGTCGTCGATAGCAGGGCGGCGTTCGCGTCCTCGGCGTCACGGAGGAAGGTCGAGCGCATCTGCGTCGTTCCCGGCTGCGCAGAGAAAGGGCGGCTGCGTCCACATCGTCTACGGCCGCGTGGAAGAACTGCGACAGCATTAAGCGAGTCCAGCCGCATGGAGGGCCGGCGGAGGCGGCGACATTGTTCCCGTCGCGAGGAGATTGGTGGCGGCGGCGGCGTGTCCCCAGCTCTGGGGGAATGACAGCAGCGGCGAGTTGTGCGTTCCAGCAGGCAAGAGCACGATGGGCGTCTAACGCCACACGATAAACCGGAATTGGCGAGTTTGGCGGAGCTGCTCATTGCAGTGGATCGTGGGGAGGGAGATGGTCGACACATTGCAGTGGATACTGGATCATAGGTGCGCGAATACAAATCGGGAAGAATTAGACGAATTGACGCGTGAAATCAGGGCGAGGAGCGATGATTTCGCTTTGGCGGACCGGCGGAACCTTTCGCGTATTGCTAAACGTACACAGTAGATGGTTAATTTTAATATGGACGGTTAGATCTAATTAATTGGGCCTGATCGTGCGGCTATACTTGATCCCTGTTGTTATGTGTACATTAGGCTGGGTATACTTAGGAAAGATAATGTTTGCTCTTTTAGTTGTACTAGTAAATGGGCACGTGCAATGCACGTATAATCGAGCCAAAAAATAGAAAAATATTTCATTTCTAAATTTTTGTTTTTATTAATAAGTCAAGGGTAATGGAAATAATCTGAATTTGCCTATGAAAGTGATTTGTGTAAATCGATGATTGTAACATATGCTCATTTTACTTTTTTATAGGAATCAATAACAATAATATAACTAATCAAAATTACACAAAGCCTGCTATATTAATCATAAGAAAAAGACAATTTCTGAAAATAAACATTGTTTCACACATGTGACACTTGAAGACTGACCACTCAGCTTTTAATTTATTATTCTGCGCTCCCACATCTAATTTAACTCATCCATCTTGATCGCTCGTTTCAGGCTGCAGCTAACTAACATAACATGCTAATTGCTGAATAATGCACAAATGTATCTGAGGGTTGCAAGTACAATATATCTTTCACAAAATACATACCAGCTCTTAGTTCAGAATATATTGATATCAGGGCAACGCCAATGAGAAAGCTTTGCAAAATCAAGGCCACTAATACAGGGAATTCTATTTCTACCAGGTAGTGCAAGATGAGAAGTATGTGACGGGACCCTGTCGTCGAGCCGAGGACGGCCGGCCGCCGGCTGCAGGGGACATGAAGTCTGACGGCGAACAACGATGCAGCGCAGCTCCGCAGGAGAACGCCCAGGCCCTGGATTTTGGTCGTTTGGCACCGGAAGACTGGCCTGCCTGAGCTTGTCCAACGACAGGCTCAGGCGGCGCCGGCCGGAGGAGGCGCACGGCGGCGAGCCAAAGCAAGGGGAAAGGAAGAAAGAAGAAGGTTGCACTGCACGAGCACCACAAGCTCACCAGGAGCGAGGAGGAGCGGTCGGGGAGGCGAGGCAAGGCCGGGAGCGAGCTAATCGACGACGGCCGTAGTTGGGGAGGAAGCGGACGGCCAGTTCGATTGACGGTTTTCCAGCAAGCACGGCTACTCGAGGATGATGCGGAGCTCCTGACCTTGTCATCGCAGCTCGAGGTGGACGTAATCGACGGCGAACGGCGCAGGAGAGAGAATCTGGCCTGGCACTCGCGTGAAAAGGTGATGGTGGCATCGCCGCCGGCGCCCGTGACACTCCACGGACACGGCATCGTGGATCTCCCCGAACAGCGCCATGAACTCATCCTCTATAGTATCGCCACTGAGTGTGGACGCCTCGCGCCTCGTCGGCCTCCACCCTCTGGCGCCCCGTACAGCCGGGATTGTTGCCGACAAGGAGGATGACGATGGCCATGTTGTGGGCGTGTGCGGATGTTTTTCTTTTTTCCATCTACGGATCAAATAACGGTTGGACCAGTATGGTGGCAATTTGGTCGTATTATGTGGTTTGGTGGGAGGGTAAAACGGGAAAAATCGGACATTGTTGAGTTGTCAAACATTGGAGCGATCTGGAGCGTCGATCAGATATTTGAACGGTATAGATTTAAAGTTGAAAGGATCGTATGACACCTAGAGGGGGGGGGGGGGGGTGAATAGGTGCTATTTCAATTTTAGTACTTTTCCAAATTAGGCTTGACACTAAAAGGTAAATTATCTAGATATGCAACTACGGTGAATTTACCTATATGACAAGCTAGCAACTAATCAAGATACACGAAGTAAGGACTATAAACGAGGATAGAAGTAACCGAAGTGAAAGCACGCGGAGACACGGATGTAATCCCGAGTTCCTCCTTTTTAGGGGAGTACGTCTCGTTGGAGAGGTGTGAGCTACCACAAAGGTCAAAACTCAACCGCCACAAAGGCGGACGCGCCTTCTTCTCCGATGAACCGCACCACAAAGATTTGGTTCACCTTCTACTATCGGAATCCTTCAAGGCGGAATCCGGAGCCCTTACAACAACGATCTGGGGCACAACCCACAAGAGGATTGGGGGCTCCTGAACAGCTACAAATCTGTCACAAAGACAATCAAGTGGGTACAATATGAGGCTAGGTTTTCCCAATGGAAATCCTAGAAAAGGGTCCCTCAAGTGAGTGAGGGGGAAATGAAGAACGGTTTGGTGAAGATGTAGATCCGGGGCTTCTCCTTCAATCCTCCAAGAATCAACGAGTTTGGGTGGAGGGATTGAGAGATCTATCAAATCTTGAGTTTGCAATTAATGGTGTTCTTCAATGCGGTCAAGCTTCTTGTCCAAAGGTTGGTGAAGAGGTATTTATAGTCCCCCTCAAAATATGGCCGTTGAAGGGGTAAGTGACGATGCGCAGGAAGCAGGGCCGGCCTGGGGGCGGGCTGGCTGGGCTAGCCGAGCCACCGATCGAACCGGCCTGGGCGCCGGCCTGGGCCGGCCTGAGGGCCGGCTGGCATCCCGAGGCGACCGGCCAGGGCCGGCCTGAAGGCCGGCTGGCAACCCGAGACAAACGGCCTTGCGACCGGCCAGGGCCGGCTTGAGGGCCGGGCGGCTGCCCGAGGCAACCAGCCTGGAGACCGGCCCAGGCCGGCCTCCCTGTAATGCGCTTCTCCCTTCACCTTCTAAAAAATCCGACAAGATGTATTTCTTCCTTTTTTGCATAGAGAGAGATACACTAGCATCCTTTTGATTTAGACATTCATAATTCCTGTGGACACTTAGTGATATGTTAAATACTTCCAAGTGTTGTGATCAAACGTCAAAACAAGATTAACGGACTATGTCCTTTCAATCTCCCCCTTTTTGATGTTTGAAGACAACAAAAGGATTTGCAAAAAAGATATCTCATTTAAGCATGGCAAAGTTTTTGAGGGAAGCTCCCCCTTAAACTTATACGCCAACAAGGTATACAAGAATATATGCTCAAACGAGAAACATGAAGCAAGCACAAAATATAGACTATGTGAGCAAAGGATATGCGATAATTCTCACCATAGACATCATATAGTAGAGCAAATTTCTCACCATAGGCTTCAAATAGATATAGTCTTGGAAAACAATCACCTTGTAACGAACTCCAAAATAATAGAAGATAACCGGGGAAGTCCTTACAATAACATAACGAAGGTCCATAATATCCTTACAATAACCATGACATATGTTCCATAGTACACCACAAATAGAGTTCACTTAAAAACTTAAAACAAGGTCGATGCAAATGGAAAGCGGGAAACATAAAAGCGCAAATGGATGCAATGCAATGCAAATCCCCGGATCTCTCTCTCCCCTTTGGCATCAAGACACCAAAAAGGGAGAAAGTGAAGTGAAGGTCCATGATCACTCATCGTCATCCTCATCATCCTCTGCAACATGAGCAGCTGCACAGGAGCTAGACTGACCGGGATCACCTTGCCAATATGGAGCAAGAGAGGAGGCATCATCACCAAACCAATAAGTGTACTTGTTCTGGGCCATGTAGGTGTTCTCTGAGACTTCAGCTGAGCTGTCTGGATAGGAAAGATTAAGCTGGGTCATGATGGCACGTTGATTGCGGTTGTAGACCTTCTGCTTGTGATAAGCCTTGTACTCGGATTTGCGTTTAAGCGCAAAGAAGCAGTTCATCCTTTTGAGAGCTTGCACTAAGCCACCTTTCTTCTCCTCATCATCATCTTCTTCATCAGAATCTCCCTCAGGAGCATCACTAGGAGGCGGCCAAACAGGATCACCCTCGGGCATAGAACGAAGACCAACCATCTCAGGATGAAACAACTCATACTGACTAACCACCTCATCAGGCAACTTGGTGTTGAAGAGAGCGGACCATAACAAGGAACCTTGCCTTTGACAATCACAACTTGCATCTCGTTCCAAAGATAATCCAGCACATCGATTTGCTTCCTCCTGAGATAAAGATCATAGATGTGATGAAGACAATTGACCATCCGGTCACGAACCAAACCCTTCTCCCCAAACTTGATGGCAAGACAATTTCTCAAGATTTTGTGAACAGCCCTCCAATAAGGATACATATGAACTGTGTGGGGAATCTTCCCACGAAGGCCGCTCTGAGGAGGATAACAATGGCGAATCCCCGTCTCAGCTGGAATGAGCTTAGAGAGATGGAGACGAACATAGCAAGGTGCAACGGGCAATTCCTCAAGACCAAACAGTGCCCCAAACTCGACCAAAGTTGTTGAACACACAGTATCTGCACTCATCCATGTCAAAGACCTCTTACCATGCTCAGTGGTGAACACAATAGTAGCATAAAATTGCTGAATCAAAGCAGGAGAATATGGAGTGCTAACAGTCATGATCTTAGTGATTTGATGAAAATCCATCATATCCATCACATCAGGCCAAGTATCTCTAGCTTGAGCAAGGTTGAAATAATCCACGGGAACATGAGCATTCTTTTGATTTCAATACGTTGATGAAAGATTTGTTGGTGCATCTTGCAATAGAATCTACTATCATCTAGGCATGTGGGCTGACCAAAGACATAAGGGTTGAAAGATAACCGATCTCTCTTGAATTCACTAGGTTTCACCTTGGCCCAAGATGCACGTACCGGTTCCTCTGGATTCTCACGAGGCGGTGGAACTCCCTTGGCTTGGCAGCTTTCTTGGATGCAGCAACTTTCTTGAGTTTCTTGGTCTTGGGCATGGAGGAAGATTCGGCATTGAAATCATCAACAATGTCATCCAGCCCATCGAAGGTCTTGCTCTTGCCAGCCCTGCTAGACTGAGGAACCGCCTCTTCCCACTCATCATCCCACTGGTCCATCTTCAACCTTGAGAGGATCTTCAAGAACCACCAACACGGAGGAGATCTCCCCAACACAGCCACCAATGGAGAAACTAGATGGATGGGGTGGAAGATCGGGGGAATCCCCTTCAGATCTGTGGAGAGGAAGGGGTGGGGAGGGGCTCAAATGGTGGGGGAGGTGGAGGAGCTCGGGGAGAGGCAGGGAGGAGCCATGGAGGAGGGCACGAGATGGAGGAAGAAGAAGAAAACTGTTCGGGGGAACCTCCACGCGATATAAGTGAAGCGGGCGCGCCGGCCCTGGAGCCGGCCTCGGCCGGGCGGGAGGCCGGTCTGGGACCCGAGAGGTCCGGCCCTGGCGCCGGCCTAGGCCGGGCGGATGGCCGGTCGACAGCCGAGACAGCCGGCCCTGGAGCCGGCCAAAACCGGGCGGGAGGCCGGGCAGGCACCCGAGGGGACCGGCCCTGGAACCGGCCTGGGCCGGGCGGCAGGCCGGCCTGAGCGCAGAGGACCCCGAACGACTTCCATCTTCAGTTTTTTGACGAGCTTGAGCTTCCAAACATCTTGCATCTTCAAGAATACCACTGCTAGAAATCCGTCTTCAAGAAAATCCAATGAGCAACCTTTGAGTAATCCGGGGAGATGCGAAACATGGAGAAAAACTTCACACATCCAATGGAAAAGATAAAAACTCCAAATAAGCAACATTGGATGATTCAAACGATGCAAAACAACGAATATGCATCAACAACTCACGGAAGAACCAACTCTTCAAGGAGAAGAGGGCGGTGGCCTAGGCCACCATATATGAGTGTGTGGTGTGACACCGCGAAGATATATCTTGGGTTCACGGCCACTACTCATCATTTAAGCTCACAATTCATAGAACGAATATAGAGATGCAAATGATTCTTAATGTCGGCATAATGGGGGGAGGGATAGTCCAATGGATTAGGACCGCACTCCCCCTATGTCCATGCCTACACCTAAACCAAATAGATAGTCAAAATATAGGTGTGTATGCAAGATGGTCAAGTCAAGCTCCTAGAATCCACGATATTTAGCTCATGCCTCAAGAAGGTGAATCTTGCTTCATCAAGTGGCTTCGTGAATATGTCGGCAAGTTGATCTTTGGTTGGAATATAGCCAAGCTCAATATCACCACGAGCAATATGATCCCGAATAAAATGATGACGAATCTCAATATGCTTCGTTCTTGAGTGTTGCACCGGATTGTGGCCAATCTTGATAGCACTTTCATTGTCACATAAAAGAGGCACTTTGTCACAATTGACACCGTATTCCTTTAAAGTTTGCCTCATCCATAACAATTGAGTGCATGCACTTGCGGCCGCCACATACTCGGCTTCGGCGGAAGATAGAGATATACAATTTTGCTTCTTAGAAGACCAACTCACCAAGGACCTACCAAGAAATTGGCATGCCCCGGAAGTTGATTTCCTATCATCCTTGCAACCGGCCCAATCCGAATCCGTGTACCCGGCAAGAGAGAAATTAGTGCCCTTTGGGTACCACAAACCAAACCTTGGGGTATCAACCAAATATCGAAGGATTCTATTGACCGCCACCATGTGGCTTTCTTTAGGAGCGGCTTGATACCTTGCACACACCCCTACACTCAACACAATATCGGGTCTAGATGCACAAAGATAAAGCAAAGAACCAATCATAGAGCGATAAAGTTTTTGGCAAACATCGATACCGTCGGGGTTAAGTTCAAGATGGCATTTGGTGTCCATGGGAAACCGCTTGCCCTTAGCATTGTGCATATTGAACCTCTTGAGCATGTCTTGGGTATATTTGGTTTGAGAGATGAAAGTCCCTTCATTCAATTGCTTGATCTCAAAACCGAGAAAGAACTTCAATTCGCCCATCATAGACATCTCGAACCTATCGGTCATAAGCTTTGAAAATTCATCATTGAAAGCTTTGTTAGATGAGCCAAATATAATATCATCAACATAAAGTTGGCATATGAAAAGCTCCCCTTTAACCCTCTTGGTAAAAGAGTGGGATCGATTTGCCCCAATTCAAATCCACGGTCTAGCAATAGCTCTCTTAGGTGCTCATACCAAGCACGAGGTGCTTGTTTGAGACCATAGAGCGCCTTATCAAGCTTGTAGACATGGTTAGGGAATTTAGGGTCCTCGAAACCCGGTGGTTGCTTAACATATACCAACTCCTTTAAAGGACCATTAAGAAAGCACTTTTCACATCCATTTGTTGCAATTTAAAGTTATGATGTGATGCATATGCAAGAAGGATACGGATGGACTCAAGGCGAGCCACGGGTGCATAAGTCTCTCCAAAATCAATGCCTTCAACTTGAGAGTACCCTTGTGCAACCAATCTTGCCTTGTTCCTCACAACCATTCCATGCTCATCTTGCTTGTTCTTGAAATCCACTTTGTGCCTATAACATTGCGGCAATCTTTTGGCTTCTCAACTAGATTCCACACTTTGTTGCGCTTGAAGTTATTGAGTTCATCATGCATAGCTTCTAACCAATCCGGATCTTCAAGAGCTTCAAACACTTTCTTTGGTTCCACCATGGAAATATGAGCTTGATGTTCACTAAAGTTTGCCAATTGCCTTCTTGTGGTAACACCCTTCTTGTGGTCACCAAGGATGTTTTCTAGATGGTGACTCTTTTTTCAAAGTCTTTTACAATTCTTGCTTTACGACGGGCTTCGATATCTCTATTGCATCTTGGAGGTATCTCTTGATCATCTTGATCATTTGAGTCCCCGTCTTGACCGGAATGTTGACCTTGATCATCTTGAAGCACATCTTCAACAAATGAAGGAGAGGGTTGATCTTGGTCATGACCTTGGCTAGCATCAACAATAGGAGAACTTGGTTCTTGCATAGCAACTTGGTCAACATGAGGAGGGTCTTGAACTTGTTCTTGGGGGTGCATCATTTGCTTCCATGATAGGCGCCGTTTCAACTTGTGATGAAGAGGCCTCCACTTGAATGGAGCTTGGACTTGCTTGAGGAGACTCGTAATGAATCTCAACGGGACGATGGAAACCAATGCCCATTCTTCTTATAGCATCTTGAGGCTCTTCATTATCTACATCACAAACATGAAATTGCGCCACTTGGGAGCCGTCATTCTCATCGAACCTCACATCACAAGATTCTATGACTTTCCCAACGGTTTGTCATAGACTCTATAGGTGTGAGATTCGGCACCGTACCCAACAAAAACACCCTCTAAAGCTTTAGATTCAAATTTAGACAAACGAACACTTTTGTTCTTATAGAAACACTTACAACCAAATACTCGGTAGTAGGAGACATTGGGCTTGTTGCCGGTGAGCATCTCATAAGATGTAAACTTCTTGCCAACTCGAAAGAATAGCCGGTTAGATGAGTGACACGCCGTGGAGATAGCCTCGGCCCATAAGAATAGTGGAGACTTAAACTCCGCCAACATAGACCTTGCCATATCCATGAGAGTCCGGTTCTTCCTTTCGGCTACACCATTTTGTTGAGGGGTATATGCAGCGGAATATTGATGACGAATCCCCTCTTCACTAAGAAACTCATTTAAGGTGTAGTTCTTGAACTCGGAGCCATTATCACTCCTAATGACCAAATAGGGACATTGTATTGGCGTTGAACTTATTGGAAAAGTCGATGACGGCTTGTTGGGTCTCATCCTTCGTCTTGAAGAAATAAACCCAAGTAAATCTTGAATAGTCATCAACAATCACCAAACAATATTTCTTCCCACCAAGACTAGGTTGAGGCACGGCACCAAAGAGATCAACATGAAGAAGTTCCAATATCCTCTTTGATGAAATGATGGTCTTGCTTGGATGGGGAGAATCATGCATCTTTCCTTCAACACAAGCCCTACAAAGACGATCTCTAGAAAAAGAAACATTGTCTTTTAGTCCAAGAATGTGGCCACCCTTGTGAAGACTTTGCAAAGTTCTCATGTTGACATGGGACAAGCGGCGATGCCACAACCATCCCACGTCGGCCTTTCCGAATAGGCATATTGCTTGAGTGTTGGTAGACCCCGAAAAGTCCACCACGAACAACTCATTTTCAACATACCCAACGAACATGACCTTTAGAGTCTTGCTCCTCAAGAGTACCACCATATCAATAGTAAAATGGACATCAAAATTCATCTTATTAAGTGCACGAACGGACATAAGATTGTAACCGAGGGACTCGACAAGCATGACATTTACAAGGGTGATATCCTTTGCAACTACCACCTTGCCGAGACCCGTTACCTCCGCTTTTGATTTATCACCATAGGAGACGGATGCTTGATTTATATTTGGTCCCAACTCCGTCATGATCTCTTGCTTCCGGTCATATGACTAGTGCATCCACTATCAACCACCCATTTAGACCCACCGGAAGCATAGTCCTACAAGAAATCATTGCTTGGTTTTAGGTACCCATTTCTCAATGGGTCCTCTTTTGTTAGCAACAAGGGTCTTAGGAACCCAAATAGAGTAAGCAATGTAACCATCATAAGGACCAACATATTTTGCATAAACATCCCCATAGTAATCAACATAAAGAAAGTAGTTGGGATTGTTATGCCCCGCAAAGTCACTACGAGTGGTCTTGCCCCTAGTGGCATTACCACCGCAATGGAGTCTTGGCTTGTGCGGGCTTGGCATTGGTGTTGCTCTTCTTCTTCTTTGCCTTGGCCACATAACCGAGGCCCTCCTTCCCTTTGTGTGGCTTTTGCTCAAAAATTTGAGCAACAACCTTTTCTTTACCTTTAGGAATAGAGGTCTTGGCACTAGTGGCCTTGGCAAGCTCAACCTTCAACCTAGCATTTTCCTCAATAACATTTGCATGATCACAAGAGGGAGTAGAGGTGCTAGGTGAGTTAGATTTGGAAAGTTGAGTTTGAAGTTGCTCATGAGACTTGACTAGAAGAGAGTGGGTACTTTCCAAGGCCTTGTGAGCCTTGTTAAGTTTCTCCACATCCTCAAGGAGTCTAGCATTAGCAACCACAAACTCGGCTTTCTCCTTTTTAATCACTTTATATTTAGCAAAGACATGATCTCTATCCTTAATGATTTTAGCAATTATTTCATCATTTTTATCATCAAGAGACTCAATTCTTTCCTCAAGAGAGGTTCTATATTCACTCTCTTCTTCAAGAGAAGCATTCAAGGATTCTATGGAAGCATTCAAGGATGCTATGGTGAGAGAATCCTCTCTCTCAATTTTTCCCTTGTCATCAAGGATTTCTTCGGCCGCATCAAGTTGTCTCAAGAGAGACTCAACATAGCCTTAGCTTCACCTTGCAAGTTAGCCACAATAGTATCGGAAGCAACAAGTTCTTTCTTAATCACAAGACTAGTTTTATCATCTATTTCATGCATAGTCTTGGGAGTAGAAGATGATACCTCGGTGACGGAAGCCATGAGGCAACGAGCGGTGTTGATGGAGAGGTTCTCATTGGGGGATTCGAAGAGAGAAGGAGGTGGAGTTGATACAATGGCCAAAGCGGCCACCTCACGAGTGGGTTCTTCTTCTTCTTCGGAATCCTCGGAAGGATACTCTTCTTGAGTCAACAACACAATTCTTGGTGCTTTCTTGAAGAATGGCTTCCTCTTGACAAAAGGCTTCTTTTGTATCATGTTTGATTCGCCCTTGAGGACAAGCCTTCCACCGTTTTGCTCTCTATTCTCATAAGGACAATCCTTGATGAAGTGATGCTTGTTATGACAATTGTAGCAAGTCTTTATCCTATTAGCAAACTCCTTCTTCCCGCTTGGATTGTTTGCATGATCAACTTGAGCCTTTGCCTTGGCCGGGTCACGCCAAAAGTCCTTGTTGCAAGAGCTATGTGACCATGGAGGGCTTGTTCAAGTTCATCGGGAGGAAGGTTGTTCGGGCATGCTTCAACTTCATCATGTTCATCAAGGCACACAACCTTGGCCTTCAAAGCAAGAGAGGGACCTTGCTTCATTCCCATGGCCCTAGCACGGTTGTCTAGAGCATTCTTGGTGGCAACCTTGGAGGCTTGCATCTCTTGCATAACTTCATTGGATGTCATCTCAAGGTAGTTGAATTTTCCTTGAAGGGCCTTCAAGTCAACGGGCTCGAAGGGCATGAGAGCATTCACATACTTCCTCTTGATCCAAGCATCATCCACATAGGTTGCCCCAACATTGAAAAGGCTTGGGCAAGAATCTTGAGTCTTGCATACATCTCTTCATGAGTTTCACTATCAAGCATGTAGAAGCCTTCGACTTCATTGTTCAAAGCATCAAATCTATTCCTCTTCATGCTTTCATTTCCAAGAAATGCCACCTCAAGGCACTCCCAAGCTTCTTTGGCGGTGGAGACTTTTGAATGTGATGAAGACCACTTTCTCCAACGGCAAGTTCAATCATGTGGAGAGCGGAAGCATTGAGTTGTTTCTCGGCAACCTCTCTTCTTGTCAAGTTGTTAGGATTCACGGCCTTGTATCCCTCTTGAATGATCCTCCAAAGCTCGATAGAGGAACTGTTGATATGAGATTTCATTAAGTGTTGCCAAGTAGCAAAAGCCAATGCATTAAGTTTAGGAGGTGGACCCAAAGGGTTTATGCGAGTATGATGGATAGGTGGGTCGGGAGAGTACGCAAAGGGAACCCCATGGTACTCCGGCTTCCCACCTTCGGGAGTGGTGGTAGAGTGGAAGATTTCTTAGGTCGGTTTTTTATCTTCAACCCCTTTCTTTTCCCTTTTCCCTCCTCGGTTTCACCGTCATGGAGGTAGCGGATCATCTAGTGGGGTGGTCTCCTTAGGAACCTTGCCACTTGCGAGTTGTGTGATCAACTCACGCATCTCGGCAAATTTGGTATCCATGGACGATATCAAAGATGTCTCCATCGATTTGAGATCGGCCATGGATGCCGTAGTGGCTTGGTCATCCAAGGGATCACCATCACTTCGTGTCATACTTCTCTTAGGCGGTTAAGCCCAACAAGAGAGCCGAGGCTCTGATACCAATTGAAAGGATCGTATGACACCTAGAGGGGGGGGGGTGAATAGGTGCTACTTCAATTTTAGTACTTTTTCAAATTAGGCTTGACACAAAAGGTAAATTCTCTAGATATGCAACTAGGTGAATTTACCTATATGACAAGCTAGCAACTAAACAAGATACACGAAGTAAAGACTATAAACAAGGATAGAAGTAACCGAAGTGAAAGCACGCGGAGACACGGATGTAATCCCGAGTTCCTCCTTTTTAGGGGAGTACGTCTCGTTGGAGAGGTGTGAGCTACCACAAAGGTCAAAACTCAACCGCCACAAAGGCGGACGCACCTTCTTCTCCGATGAACCGCACCACAAAGGTTTGGTTCACCTTCCACTATCGGAATCCTTCAAGGCGGAATCCGGAGCCCTTACAACAACGATCCGGGGCACAACCCACAAGAGGATTGGGGGCTCCCGAACAGCTACAAATCTGTCACAAAGACAATCAAGTGAGTACAATATGAGGCTAGGTTTTCCCAATGGAAATCCTAGCAAAGGGTCCCTCAAGTGAATGAGGGGGAAATGAAGAACGGCTTGGTGAAGATGTAGATCCGGGGCTTCTCCTTCAATCCTCCAAGTATCAACGAGTTTGGGTGGAGGGATTGGGAGATCTATCAAATCTTGAGCTTGCAATTAATGGTGTTCTTCAATGTGGTCAAGCTTCTTGTCCAAAGGTTGGTGAAGAGGTATTTATAGTCCCCTTCAAAATATGGCCGTTGAAGGGGTAAGTGACGATGCGCAGGAAGCAGGGCCGGCCTGGGCCGGTCTGAGGGCCGGCAGGGCAGCCGAGGCAGCCGGCCTGGGGGCCGGGCTGGCTGGGCTAGCCGAGCCACCGATCGAACCGGCCTGGGCGCCGGCCTGGGCCGGCCTGAGGGCCGGCTGGCATCCCGAGGCGACCGGCCGTGCGACCGGCCAGGGCCGGCCTGAAGGCCGGCTGGCAACCCGAGACAAACGGCCTTGCGACCGGCCAGGGCCGGCCTGAGGGCCGGGCGGCTGCCCGAGGCAACCAGCCTGGAGACCGGCCTGGGCCGGCCTGGGGGCCGGCCTCCCTGTAATGCGCTTCTCCCTTCACCTTCTAAAAAATCCGACAAGATGTATTTCTTCCTTTTTGCATAGAGAGAGATACACTAGCATCCTTTTGATTTAGACATTCATAATTCCTGTGGACACTTAGTGATATGTTAAATACTTCCAAGTGTTGTGATCAAACGTCAAAACAAGATTAACGGACTATGTCCTTTCAAAAGTATCCCAACATGTTTGCTCTTTTAATAGTAGTATAGATTAGAGAAAAGGCAATCATTGCCCATAACAAATACTAAAAAGGACCTTAAGTTCAAAAAATAAAATAAATAAATAAAAAGAAGGAACCTTGTTACGATATTTTAAGGCCTCTTAGCGAGAATATTTAAACTAGCAAAATACCCGTGCGTTGCAACGGGCTACTCAATTTTTTCTCGATTGTAGAAAAAATCACATGAAAATTGTATAGTTCAACATCATATATACAAAGAAGCAACCCACCAGTATCTCTTACTATTGAAGATTGTTCTTGGAGACAACTTCAAGAAATAGCTTTCATATACAATCCTCGTGTTATGTAGAATCTCATGTCGATGGTAGGTCTAGGAGTCGTTACGACTTTGATAATTGTTGTACCGCTTATTCGTCAGATCACCGAATTGAACCAGAGTTGTTG
Source organism: Poa pratensis (assembly GCA_947311845.1). Lineage (NCBI taxonomy): Eukaryota > Viridiplantae > Streptophyta > Magnoliopsida > Poales > Poaceae > Poa > Poa pratensis. Next base: position 21,991,896 of record CAMZMU010000102.1, on the reverse strand, counting down.
GCTCCTGGCGGTTGTCTCAACACTCTTCTGGTCGCGGGCGACATAGCCATCTCTCTGGATTCGTACTCCCAGTTTTTTCAAATTCACAGGTCTTACAACGGATACCAGCTTTAGCACCGACAGTGAGTAAACATAACATAAATTCCAATTATAAAAACAAACAATAGAATAAATAAAGGCTTTTCCTTCAGAGCATTAGAAACCGAAGAACTAAGAAGTATTCATTAGGATTTTCTTTAGCTTTCTTCAAGCAGGAAAATATCATGTCTGTTTTCAGGCTTCTTCTTTTATACTCTGCTAATTTCCTCCTGGTAAGGAACTATATGGTGCTCTGAATTTGGGACGTGTGTACTGTCCTAAAGTTGGCGTGAATAGAAGGCAGCGTGATGGAAAATTCAGTAGAGAAGCTTTTAATTTCTCAGAGTATCCATTCACTCAATACTCATCCGCTTCTAGTTCTGACTTTCTATGGGTTATTTCTTTATATGATATTTTCTTATGTTCTGCTGAGTGACTAACCTATTCATGTGCTAGGCATTGGCTGTGCCATGTTAAAAGCTGCTGGAATTTTCGAATGCATGCCAAAAAACATTTAATAAAAATCAAACTGTAGTCAAGTGGATGAACAGGACATGGTTGGTTCCCCTCAACGTGATGAAACGGAGGCCATTGCTAGTTTTTTTTTTGTGAGGACCTGGCTACCTCGTGGAGTCATGGTCGCCTCCTCTTCTTGCTGCTAGTTTTAAGTCAGATGAAGACTGAAGAAATCCATCAGGTGCGGGAGTTCAGAAGACATGTCGTCCAAAAGTTCAGAGCATCCAGCCGCGCGTGGGTTCCTCGTCGGTGTTTCTCTGGGTGGAGGACGGGGCGGCGGCTTGAGATCGAGTGACCGGCTCCCTTAGGGCGGCCCGGTGGACTTCGGTCCATGGTTGGCGCCCGGTGTCGACTTCCCGTGAGCGGCGCGCTGGACTCCCGTGGGAAAGAACGGCGACCGGCCGTGCGCCATGCCGCCCTGGCCTCCAGGACGACGTGGCAGCTCGGGAACCTGCCCCCGCGCCCGCCCGTGGCTCCAGCTCCACAATCGAGCGGCCGCTTCCGGCCGTGGCTGCGTGCTGGTGAAGCGTGAGCGGCGGGTGCTCCTCCGCATTTCCGTTAGGCCGGGAACGCCGTGCCGAGTACAACAAGCAGAGGGCAGCTTCCGTGTCCACCTCCTCGACGGTGAGGCTACGGCGCGCCACCTCCGCGACGGACCCCACGACGGCGAAAGTAGCCATTAGCTCGCCCCACCCAAGTCCCTTCGTCTCTCAGATTCCACCTCACCTCTAGCTTGTTTTCCCCCGTATCCGGTCTCTCCAATTTCTCCTTCTCCTTGTCCCCTCTCCAAAATTACCCCAGTACCAGCAGGCGATCTGGAGGTGCAGCAGCAGCGCTGTTGCTGGGAGGAATAAAAGACAGCGTCGCGGCGGGTCTGCACAACCTCCTGGACCTTTTCTTGGAGCCCTGTCGCTCGACGGCCGTCTCGGCGTCGGCCATGCTGTGGAGACCGAGATCTCTCCGGGCAGCAGTGCAGGTGCCCTGGTTGCTGTCAGTGCTTGGAGCTAAGAATCCTAGGCGAGGCGGGGCAGGAGCAACAAACGGGAGCAGAGGATTCGTCTCCGCGCGCCGTGAAGAAGGAGGCCGCCCGGTAGCTATGCTTCTCAAAGCGGAACCTTCGCAAGCCTGAGCGGGGCGGCGCGAAGAGTACCGAGGCGACGAGCGCAAGGGTCTTGGCGGCGGTTCAGTCGGGGGCACCGCCGGAGCCAGTGCGGCAGGTGTTGGTTCCCTGCAGGAGTTGGGGCGAGCGCAGCCGGCGGCCGGGAGGACCTAGTGTGAACGAAGAATCGCAAGTGCGTTGTGTTCCAGGAAAAATAACCGAACCGGTAAGTCTCACTTGGCGGTGGCAAAGGGCGTAATTAGCCTAACGATGAGGGGTAAAACCGGAAAGTGAAAAACGCACCAACCATCACCCCTAACCATTTCTCAATCCCACGGTAGTTCAGCTGAATTATAAGTTCCTTTTGAAGTAAAATGTTTTGGGTTTGATTACAATGCCCGGTTTGATACGTGAAAGTTAGCACTCGCTGCATTGTAAGGATCCACTGCTACATTTTTCAAGTAGTAGACAAAACATTTGCTAGCCATCAAGCAAAACCAAGATCTTCCATGCAAGAATTGCAACACAGGGGTACGAAAGAAGCTGTTCTACAGCCGACCGGAAGCGGGATCATCAGACTCCAGAACCAAAACGTAGCTTGTATTCATTTTGCATTGCTAGTTGACGATGCGGCAAATATTAGCAAAGAGCAATTGCTTGGTACATTTCATCACAAAATGAATTAATCAACAAAAAGGAGCGCCGTCTCCCCTGGAAAAAGAAGCAATAAATGGGAAGAAGAAGAAGAAACCCACACACGGGACGAATTCTTCACACCAATAGGAAAATCGTGGGACCAATGAAATCAAATTGGAGCAGCATGCGTTGGCATGGCTAGCTAGTTGACGAAGCGGCAGTTCTTCCGGATCTCCCCTACGCCGTTGCCCTTGACGTCGATGGCGGCCATCTTGACCATCGCTCTGGCGAACTTCTTCTCCCACGATGCCGGGAACCTGGCGTTGGCGCGCACCATCTTCCCCGTGCCCGGCGCCGTCAGCAGCGCGGCGTCAGATGTGAACAGCACCCTGTGCGCCAGCACGTTCTTGTAGAACTGGTTGTCCAACTTCCTGGGCGTCACGAAGTCCTGCACCACCGTCGGGTCGTTGCCCGTGGTCGGGCTGGCCGGGCACCGCCGCCGCAGGAGGCTGGCGAGCGGCGCGCCGATGTCGGACGGGGAGGCGAGGCGCTCCGGCACGAAGGAGGAGCAGTGTGACCGGCCGATGGAGTGCGCGCCGGAGAGCACGACCATGTCCTCGGTGGACATACCCTTGGCGGCGAAGCCGGAGACGAGTGTGCTCAGGTTGGAGGACGGTCCGGGGAGGAAGAGGAGCGTGTCGTTGGCGACGGACCTGCGGCCGTCGAGCCGGCCCGCGGGGACGTGGAAGCTGACTCTGGCATCGCTAAGGAGGTAGGACGCGTCTCGGGCGGCGAAGGCGACGATGTCGGCGCAGGAGACGACGCCCGGGCAGGCGCGCTCGACGGCCCCCTTGGCCGCGTCGATCACCTCGAAGCCCCGCAGGCTGGGGTTGTTCGGCGCGCCGAGCTTCTCCGGCTGCGGGTTCGCCGACGTGGGGTCGAGAAGGACGGACGCGTCGCAGCCCTCGACGAAGCAGTCGTGGAAGAGCATGCGGATGAGGCCGGCGCCGGAGCCTGCATTGGCGCGGACGGCCTTCTTTACCTGCGCGCGCACCAGAGTTTCCGCGTTGGGGCACGTCCTCTGGTAGTAGCCCACTTGGAGGCCTTGGCACGCCACAGCCAGGAGCAGGGAGCACGAGATGAGAATGGCAAGCTTAGCCATGCTTGCCCTTAGCACGAGATGAGAGGGACGACTAAGCTTGGTTAGCAACTAAGGACAGACAGATGAATGTGGAGAGGTGGCTGTATACTGCTCATGTTTACATAGTATCCTATTTATAGATGGAAAAGTGAGTGACGATGATAGAATTTTTCTCGTGCCCTGTTGAGTTTTCTCAAAGAAAATCTAGAAGGTTAATTGGTAAAGACTACAACGCGAATTTATCACCCCACACAATTGATTTTTAATCTGAAGAAGTTTTATACATGGAGGAAAAATATTTGCTTTGAAGGAGCCAAAACAAAATATTGAAAATAAAAGGACATTTATTCTGTTCAAGTTCAAAAAAAGAAGGTTATTTTTTTAGTAGATTATTTTGTAATTACGAGCATCCATGCAAGCAGAAACTATGTGTTATATATTTTCAAAAGTATACATATTCAGTTTTGAAGAATGCTTTGATTGTATGATGACCTTTTAAAAGACAATTCGATACGGTATGGATCTTATTTTGGGGAGGGAGTAAAGTGTGAGAACTCCAGCTATCGAGTGGGATACCCCATAGTGGTTAGCAGTACCAAACATTACTTATGGCGACATTGGCATAATGACAACGATTCCCATGCATAGTTATATATTATAGCATTTCTTTTCTCGCATCAGATCCTCAATATACTACTGTTACTCTGCTTTATCCATGCATGACCAACACGGCAGTTGATGCATATGCATGCACATGTTGTCCTCTACATTAGAACTCAACTCTTTTCTCTTTAAGCCTTAGATTTAGTATTTCTGCCACTCTTTTTTGCAGGTCGTGTTTGTGTTTTCTGGGAAGGCGAATAAAGTTCCCACTTTCGTCTCTTTTCGCGCTTGCCGCGTGATGGAAAGGATTAGAGACCGATCGATCTCGATCGAGTAGTAGTAGGTTGGATTAACATGTGCGCAATGCACACCAACCATGCATGCCAGAGGCCGGGTTGGTTCAAACATAATTTTGGTTCTTTAGAGATTATGTATCACCATGCCACCACCAACCCTCTGTCTTTGTCGGTTTTGCTGGTCAGCCGTCTGAATATTTGCTGAATATTACGGATGGTTTGCAAGGCAAACAATTCATGTCAAAGCAACTAAATATTAGCAAAGCATAGTGAATATGGATCATCGTTCAAAGGAGAACGTGACACGATCAGTTCATCGCGCACGATTGATCTTTCCCATCGCACACAATGATCGTGAGGAAAATATCAGTCGGTTATTTTCTTAATAAGTCGCTAATAGAAAATAAATAGTCATTTCTTACTTGATTTGAGATGCGATTTCATTCGTAAGTGAAAATTCATGTTGAACGCGTCCTCCGGCATTTATGATTCTTTCTACAAGAGGTAACTATTGGTAAAGATTGGACTCGTTATGGGGGTCCCACTGCACACGGTTTCTCAAACCATGTGCGATGGGATGAATTTCGCAACACATGTTTACTCTTAAATCACGTGCAATAATCGGGGCATTACACATGATTCGGGAAGGTACAACTGTTTGTGTTTCTGTAAGATCACACACCCAGAGTTATCACAGACGGTTGTGTGTAATAAATCATTTGTGTTGGTCGTATTATCCCACATGTCTACCCAAATTAAACTGTGTGCGATCAGTCCATGGTGATCTCTAATGTGGGCAACACGTACTGTACCCATAATCCAAACATTCTAAAAACAGTAGCACAACTCAATCATAGATTTCATTAAACATTTAGAAAACCTTGTGTATAGTATACATTGTGACTTGTTAGATAGGTACACAAATGGGAAAGGTCCCCAAAGAACATAATATATTTTTTCTTGGTACGCCGTTGTCTTAGTGATAGGTTCTGAAATTTAGCCGCCACATTTCCGAAGATCTTGACAGTTGCTTTGAAGTTCCATAATGTTTTCAGATTCTTCAGTTAACTAATTTCTTCACCAGCGTGATATTTTCCACAGGGTACAGGACACTCAAACTAAAAAAAGTGTTTTATCTAGTGCACCAAAAAAAGTGTTCCCACTTTCGTCTCCTAAATTTAAATACAAATAAGGAAGTGAAATAGTTATATTGTTAAAACGATAATATCGATTTAGTGGTATAAGCATATAAATATTGGCTTACTCTTTCAAAAACACGAAATGGCATGCATGAAAGAGGAACAGTTAAGCCCCATTCGTGATCATGTTGTGCTATTCCAAGAAGAGAGGCGCTCAAGACATCCCGCATGCGCAAATTGCAACCTGCTTATTGCACCCACTGTTGATTTCCCGGTGTGAGAATATAAACACTGAAAAGCAATAATGTAAGTGCAAATAATTAGTAGACTTACAAACAAGTACGATTGTCGTGAGAGGGCAACCTTCACGGAGAGGCGGAGTAGCAAAGAGGTTTTTTTTGCCACTCGGTGCCTTGTGAAAAAGAGACACTTGCTACTATTGTTTCAGCATGAACTCCCTCATGAATTCCTAAATTGGCACCTAATGATTTCCCTGTGTGTGAACATAAACAAAAAAATGTAAAAACAGAGACTCACCCAAGAACAAAAATCCCATGTCAGTGTCGAGAGGGAGGGTACAACATAAAAGCAATTCAGTCGTGCACAACCTTGCACACATCCGTCTTGGTTACGTCTTTCTTTCAGTGTTATTAGCACCATTAATAACCAAATAAAATCCACTATAGAATAAATATAGTTTAGACTTAGAGAAAGGAGTAGATTGAAAGTGGAGAAAGAATATATGGTGTAGATTTGAAATACTTGTATGTACAAAGGGCGAAATATGAATGAGAACTCCTGATGTATTATAATTTCAAAAACTCTTATATCAGATAATGATATGGATGGATAGATCTTGCTAGACGGAAGTTGAATTTTTTTGCGGTTTCGCCGGATTTGACTGGATTTTTGTGTTCTAATAAACCCGATGGCTGAAAAAATTCAACACGAAAGTTGTGGTCAATAGGTAGATTTATCTACGGTTAAAATTAGTTTTTTTTGGTGGAGCGACCCACAAGTAGATGTAAGATGTACTTTGCGGGATCTGAAAATGACAACACGAAGTTCGAGAGTTATGATGGATGAAACTTGTTGGAGTTTGTCGGAACGGAAGGATCTTGATGATATATACAACTTTAAAACTTGATAAGGTTCAGATGGAAGATCTTGATGAGGCCTACACATCTGTTGTTACTGGTGGCAAACAGAGAAGTCTCACACCGTAAGAAACAAAGATCCAAAATTTGAATATAAGGTTTCTGGTATTTATAGTTGGATAGGTCGGTGAAAAAGTTGAGTAGAGAACAAGTATAAACAAAAGAAATTTAATTCGGAGTTAGATTGCTCAAGGCTAGTCTGACTGAACATAGGTTTGAGAAAATGAATTATTTTTTTGAGGTGGAAATCTTCATGTTATCTAGAACACAAACCGAACGGGTCGTCCGACTGACCGGCCTGGCAGGATGGGCTAGTCCTGGCCTGTCGAGCGGGTCGATGGGTGGAGAAGGAAAGGAGAAAAAAAAAGATAGAAGAGGACATGGGTCAAGAGAATTCAGCCCAAAATAGTAGAAAAAAGAAGAAAGAGAGGAAGAGAAGTGGACCGGCTGGGATTGGGCCCAGTTCGATTCGAGAATAAAAAGAATGATTTTTTTTATATTAATCAGGAATTGACTGTTGGGGAATAATAAATCTGGAATAATAGTTTGAGTGGAGACTTGTTCCCTGCAACCTAAAAATTCAAATATTTAATTATTTTTTGTTTAATTCAAATTGGTACCAAATTTATAAAGCATCAATATAACCTTATTTAATCAAAATAATAGAGCACTCTTCTGAAGAGGTTTATTTTCAAAAGTTTTTAAAATGGAGAAAATTGGAATGGTAAATATCTTCTCAAGAAGCGGCGCCCGATCCGCCCCATTCCGTATTCAAATTTGGAGTGTCTCATTCTAACTAAGTTGTATTGGTTTAGTTCAATTTGTGCAGCCAAATTACTTTTTTAGCCTATGCCAGATGCCGCTCTGTAACCCTAATTTCTTTCCTTCCGCTCTCGATGTCAGGCAAGTATAAAGTGAGCATCAGAAGTCACTCTGCGAGTCGGCGTCTCGTGATCACGTCGGAAAAGATACCAAAAACATAAAAAATAAACTTTATTTATTTTTGCAGCAACAAATGAGCAAACGAGACAACAAGCACGCGCGAACGAAACAAAACAAAATTATGGACTGAAAACAATTCTGCACACAGTGTGGGACAAGAACGGGACATATCATGGAGCGAGAGACGCAGGAGTACGACGCCCCGTAGAGCACATGAATGTCATCTAGTTAACGACCCTGCAGTTGGTCCTGATCTCGGCGTGGCGGCCGGCCTTGATCTTCACCTCGATGCCGGCCATCTTCACCATGGCCTCCCCGAACTTCTTCTCCCACCTCCCGCCATTGCCCGCGCTCTCCCGCACCATCCGTGCCGCCTCAGTGGTCTCCATCAGCGCGGCGTCCGACACGAGGAGCACCCTGCCCTTTATGACGTTGCGGTAGTACTGGCCGTCCAGCTCTGCCGGGGTCACCGGGTCCTGGCTCACCGTCGGGTCCTCTACCTCGCTGGTGTCGTTGCACCTTCTCCGGAGCTTCCTCGCCAACGACGGGTCCATGTCGGTGCCATTGCCGAGGCGGTCTGCATTGAAGGAGGAGCAGCGGGCGTGGCCGACGGAGTGCGCGCCGGAGAGCACCACCATGTCCTCGGCGTCGAGCCCCTTGGCCGTGAAGTTGTCGACGAGCTGGGTGAAGTTTAAGGAGGGCGAAGGGAGGGAGGGGACCGTGTCAGTATCATTGGAGCGCCGCCCGTCGAGGCGGCCAGCCGGCATGGCGAAGTCGATGCGGTACCCGCTGAGGAGGTAGGACGCGTCGCGCGCGGCGAAGGCAACGACGTCGGCGCAGGAGACGATGCCCGGGCAGGCGTCCTCGAGCGCAAACTTTGCCTCGTCGATCGCCTCGAAGCCCCGCAGGCTGTGGACGTTGGGCCCGCCCAGCTTCTCCGGCGAAGGGTTCGCCTTCGTCGGGTCCAGCAGCACGGACGCGTCGCAGCCCTGTGCACAGTGCACACACGTACGTATCAGCAACTACTCAGCAATGCAACTATAAGTACTGCGTGGTGTGCATATGTGATGCGCCATGCATGTGCGTACCTGGACGAAGCAGTCGTGAAACAGAAGGCGGATAAGGCCGGCGCCGACGCCGGCGTCCTCGGCCACGGCGTCGCTCACGGCGGCCCTCACGATGTCCTCCGCCTTAGGGCACGTCTCCTTGTAGTACCCGACCTGGAGCTCGGTGTCTGTGGCGCCTCGGCACGTAGCGGCTAGGACTAGGAGAAGCGCGCATACAACCAGAATGGCAAGCTCAAAACTAGCAGCCATTTCTACCAATTAATCCTAGTAATCTAGCTTGGCTTAATCACCAAACGATCGATCGATCAAACGTGAATCAGTGAGGGGGATGATGTTTTCGTCGTAAGGAAGTCCACTTTATAGGTAGGGATTCCGGCCGCATTGTGCAGGAATCAGGATGACATGACAATGACATGGCTAAAGACCTTGAGGTTCTATATGATTTTGTTTCCGAGCTGTAAGCACGAACGACGCCATTGACGAGCAGGGCCGAGACGTCGAGCTCGAGCTTGTTTTCAATTCAACGGAGGCTTTCCCTGTTTCCAAGGACATACCTCCAAATGGCCGGAAGAGATGGCCTCCAGTCTTCAGCAGCTGTCTGAACTGAGCTAGAACATTCTAAGCTATCTTATTTCTTTTTTGTGGTCGTGAGTCATGATGGGGAGTGGTCACTTGGCCTGTTGTGAACCGAGAACAAAATTAGCGCGTCCTCCCCAGCTGCGTGCCACCATCGACGTCGTATTCGTATCTGACAAGCGGCGAGCCGTATTCTAGAAAAAATAAGACAAGCGGCGAGCCGGCGACACGCCACGGCGGCGGCTGTGGTGGTGGAAGACGGCGGCAGGGGCAAAGCTCGAGGATAGTAGTAGTCTGTCCATGGATCGCTAGTATAGTCGGAAGGTTAGGTTCGGATGTCTGAAATGTAAGCTCCGTGCAAGGAGAAAGAGAAACATAGGTGGTTTCTCTAGTAAATTGCACTTTGAATCATGTCAGAAATTTGTGATTCTGACAAAGTCCCTACTATATGCACACGCATGTGTGTACTTTAAGCACTGGATTTATACCATGGTGGTTCTCACTTAACCGTATTTCGTAACCACTGCTGTAGGTTGGATCATGTGATCATGTATGACTAACTTTACTAAATTACTAGCACTAAGCACTTGCACTATGGTACATCGTCCGCATAATAGTACCCTCGTAGAAACACAAGCTAATAACCGAACCTATCCCCTTCCCCTCACGTCGCCCCCCCGGGCGGCGCTAGGGGCGACCCAAGCAAAGCAGCCCGTTGTCCCCCCGTGTGGCCTCCCCTGCCGCTGCCGTCGCAGGCCCCGGCCGCGGCGGTGGCGGCACCCTCCGCTATCAAAGGTGGTCGGAGGGAGGCGTTCTCGTTGGGGAGGTTAACCGGCCCGTGGGGGGCGGCGACGGTCGGGGCGGAGGATGCCGAGCCGGCGGGCTCGGGCGGAGGTTGGCGACGACGGAGGCGGCTGGCGCGCGGGCTGTGGGCAGCGATGGTGGCAGCAGCGCCGTCCCCTGTGCCTGTAGGGAGAGCCGAGCGCCCGATGGGCTTGGCGGGCCCGATCTGGGCTCGCCTGGCCCGGTGGCGGAGCTGCGCTGCGTGTCCTCTGAGGGCGCGGGATGCGATAGTGGCAGCAGCGGCGGCCCCTGCGCCTGCAGGGTTAGGCCGGCTGGCTGAGCCCCCGATGGGCTTGGCGGGCCCGGGTGGCGGAGCTGCGCTGCGCGTCCTCGACGCCTCTTCGTCGCCGGGTACTCCGAGGGTGGCGTGGATGGTGGGCTTGCCAACGCTGGTGTGAGGTGCGTCGGAGGTGGTATGCGGCTTGGGTGAAGACCCCGATCTCGGCCTTGTGCCGTGACCAGTGATGGTGGCGGTTGTGGCCGTCGTTGCCCTTTCTGGAGGCATCGCTGCGTAGCTGCTGCCCACCTCCCGCACGAATCCGGCCATTTTGGCTCTCCAGGGGAAACCCATGATCTCATGATCGGACGACGACGATGCCTTGGTGTCGTTTCCCTCTTGAGGGCTTCGTCTCGGAGACCGGCATCAGCAAGAGGGACCCAAGGTTGGCGGTGTGGGTGTTCCACGTGGTGGCTTGCGTGGCAACGACGATGACGACGAGCGATGGTTTGGTTGCGGCAAGATCTTGGTAGTCGGCTCTTGGTCCGGCGTGTCCGACTCGTCTTCTCGCTGGACTTCCCCTGCTATGAAGTCGGAGCTGCGACCGGTGTGTTTGTGGCGACGATGACGTGCGTGAGGCAGTCAGGCTGTGGCGACCTTCGTCGGCGCGGATCCTGCCCATCTCCTCTTCAGAATCGGAGCTGTCAGCCTATGCGTGGGGTCTTCTTTGGTGGTCGTCTCTTCGGTGAAGTCGGAGTCGCTCTCGATGGAGTGATGACGATGACGCTGGTGGACAACCTCGTCGACGACTTTCGTCTTCAGCGGTGTGTGCGCGGTCTACTTTTGGTAGCCAGGAGGGCCGTGTGTGTCCTCGCGACGGTCGTGTTACATGACGGTCGGCGAGGGTGTCTGTATCGGTTTTAGGCCGGTTTCCCGTTAATTAACCGGTCAATTCCCACTTCTTCTTATTTAATGCAATTGGCAAGTCTTTTGCCTCGGTTCAAACAAAAAATAGTACCCTCGTAGTCTCCTACGACGTACATCGTATTTTGCCCCTCCACGAAAAGACTTTCTCCTTCGACATCCATTTCCCCTGTTCTGTCAGTGTCCTCGTCATAGTGCCATAGTGGCAACCAGATGGCCAAGGCTTCAAGACGTTTTTGCCTTGTTTCGTTAGACTACGGCAGACGTTGATGGCTCGAGGCTTCGACTTTCAGCTTGGTTGATGATCAAGAAGTCGAACTCAATCCTACTGGCAATTTAACGGGGGACTTCCCATGATTCCAAGGAGATGTCTCCAAATGGCCGGAAGAGATGGTCCTCAGCTATCTACTATATTTGGAGTTCTTTACTTCAACTGAACTGAGCTGAAGACTGTGTATGGCTAGAACATTCCGGTCAACTCAGATAGAGCAGAAATATGATCAGAAAATAGAATGACGCGGTATTTTCTTTCTTTTTGTGAGGAAAGAATGACGGGGACGGGCTCTTGGCGAGTTGTGAACGAAGAACAGAGTTAGCGCGTCCTTCGTCTAGTTGGCCACGACAGTGGCTGTGTGGAAGTGGAAGACGTACGGCGGCAGGGAGAAAGATCAGTACTGTTCTCCATCACGGAGGACTTTTGCGAACCTGATGAGAAAATTACACCAGATCAGAAATTTCATGCTTGAGGCAACATTTACTGAATAGGGGTCAAAAGGCCGTTTTTGGCTCTTATTCAGATGAGGGCATATCCAGTGATACCACTGTTGAATCCTCTAGGATCAACTAGCACAAGATTGAGCCATAACCAGAAGATGATAAGGAAGATTACCTTGATCTTGCGGTGCTGCCATGATCTCCAAATACTTCCGAACCACTAGTAGTTTGATCTGGTGGATGAACCGGTCCTTCCCAGTATTTCTGTGCTTTGCTTGATCGGTTAGCAAGAGATAGCTTAGGTTGTTTTTTCTGAAGAGGCAGCTTAGAGCAGCAGCGAAACCTTATCTCCACAAGAGTTCTCCCTCTATTTATAGTAGCACAACACACCAGGGGAACCAGCACGATTAGTTGGCTTTTGCCTCCGATCATGGCACATTAAAACGTCATACCGTAGGAGCCGCAACAGTGGACTTTTGCAGCCATCATTTTTGACTTAGGAGTTGTCTTACCAAACAAGCCTAGATCGTTAAAATATCCAACATTCTCCCCCTTAATCGTAAGGCTAAAATTTATAAGCTCATTTTTTCAACAAAATAACGCACTAAGACGAAAAGATTATAATGGTCAATTAGGTACCATTTAATCCAGTGACAGTAGTACATCACTTCATATCGAAATGAACTTCTTTAACTTATGAGCTCCATAAACTTTATTCACATAATGCATTAGCTTTATTTACATAAACATCATAAACTTTACAGACTCATCTTTTGATAAAATGGTACACCAAACCAATAAATTACAGTAGTCAATTAAGTACTGCTGAACCAAGTGATTATGGTTCTCATTCGATCTCAAAATGAACCCTTTTGGGGAGATAGTGCCATAATGGTTCCAACTTCTCAGGAATCAAAAGCTTTCAACCAAACCCATGCCGGCAACATGCTCTATGAATACATTGGGTGGTAAGCCTTTTGTGAGCGGATCCGCTAACATCAACTTAGTACTTATGTACTTAATATTTATTGTCTGATCCTAAATTCTTTCTTTCACAACACGGTACTTGATGTCAATTTGTTTGGCAGCAGCACTTGACTTGTTGTTACTCGAATAGATTACTGCGCGCTGATTATCGCAGTAGAGAGTGAGAGGCCTTGAGATACTGTCAAACACTCTCAGTCCCGTGATAAAATTCTTCAGCCATACTGCCTGCCAGGTAGCCTCATAACATGCCACAAATTCTGCCTGCATTGTTGACGATGCAGAGACAGTTTGTTTGGAGCTTTTCCACGATATAGCTCCTTTTGCGAGGGTGAAAATATAACCCGACATGGATTTCTTAGTGTCTACACACTCTGCAAAATCAGCATCTGAATAACCCACCACCTCGAGGTTATCAGTAACGTTGCAAGTGGCACGGACATGGGATGTCCCGTCTCCAACAGATTTGACCCAACGGGACTTATGGGATAGGTGGGAGTTGAGAACACGGGACATATGGGGCCGGCGGGGCCCAACGGTTAACATGCATACGTGATCCTAGCTAGCTGGGCCACATTCGATTTATTACTGCATGCATGCGCGCGAGTGCTGCCCGGCCATGTAACGTACGCCGGCGGGATTTTTCGGGATTAGTAGGGCGGGGTTAGCTAACCCGCCGGCGTAAAACGGGATCATATAAACGGGATGACTGGGATTTTCACACGGGATGGGAGGTGGGATTAGCGGCATGTCCGTCCCACTTGCATCCTTAGTTAACAGATTTCGCATAAGTAAGCATGAGGCCTTTAGTACCTTGCAAATAACGCAAGACTTTCTTAGCAGCCTTCCAGTGATCCTGACCTAGATTAGACTGATATCTGCCAAGCATCCCGGTCATGAATGCTAAATCAGGGCGAGTGCACACTTGTGCATACATAATGCTTCCAACAACAGAGGCATAAGGAACTGACTTCATATGCGCATATTCATAATTATTTCTTAGGCACTAAAATGTCCTAAATTTATCGCCCTTAACAATAGGAGCAAGCGAGGCTGAGCATTTATGCATATTGTACTTTTTAAGTACCTTCTCAATATATGCTCTCTGAGATAGCCCCAAGATCTCTCTGGATCTATCTCGGTGAATTTCAATTCCTAAAATATAAGCCGCTTCACCGAGATCCTTCATATCAAACTTAGATGACAGGAACCTCTTGGTTTCCATTAGGATATTTATGTCACTGCTGGCCAAGTGTATGTCATCAACATATAATATCAGGAAGATAAACTTGCTCCCCCTAAACTTAACATAAACACAATTGTCCATTTTATTTTCTTCAAAACCAAATTTCCTTACGACTTGGTCAAACTTAAGATACCACTCTCTCTCTTGATGCTATTTCTTCAGATGGAATCCAAATGTGCATTTCCTTCCACAACAAAACCTTCTGGTTGTGCCATGTATACATCTTCACGTAAGTCACCATTTAGAAATGCCGTTTTGACATCCATCTGGTGCAGCTCTAAATCATAATGAGCCACAAGTGCCATAATTATTCTGAATGAATAATCCGATACGGTGTAGCTTGCCGCGGATTGTTTTGCTGATCTTTTCACGGTATAGTTCAGCTAGCCAACAACAACACTAGGGCCTCAACTAGTTGCGATCGATAAAACTAGTACCAGGCAGAAACAAATCAAGAGATTGGGCTACTAGCAGTAGATGCAAACCAAAGCAGAACAACAAGCACACCCCACGCGGAAGCACTTGGACGATCCGTGTAGGATCACGAAGCAGCTAGAGGAACCACTCCTCCAACTCAAACGCTGCAGCAACAAATCCTCGATGGGATCCTCAACTCGAACACCAGATTGGCCGCTGCACAAACATGGTGATTTTCTGTATATTTCTCAACTCCAAAATAACTTGTCTGCCCTAATTATATGACCGGCTGGTCCTATAAATAGTGTGTGCAAACACTAGAAAAACGAAAGGAAAATAGCTCTAATTGTTATTGGACTCCTAGCTGGCTCGGTTACAGCAAAACCAGCCCAACTAACCTGGCCTTTAAAACATAAGGAAATAAACAAGAAGTCGATCTCCTGGACTCTACCTGAAGCATCGATGCTAGGCCAAAGCCAATAAAGAATTATTCATACTTGACACGTAGTACTCAGTATTCAAACTTGCACTTTGATAGTTCCCACGTAGAAGTATCTGCATGGTGTTCTAAAGGTAGGCTTCACCTCATCCTTTGGAACAATTTGTTCTGAACCTTTTAAAACTGAAATATTGCCGACGCCTTGATGCAACTTTCCAACCAAACCGGCATGAGCAATAATCTGACGCCTAGCTCGTACCACGTACCTTATAGTCTTGATAGAATTATGAGCAGCAGTAGATATCTCTTCATCAGAATCCTTCGAAGAGACAGGTGAAAATGTTTCATTATAATCAATCCCTTCTCTTTGAGTGAATCCTTTTGCCACAAGCCTTGCTTTTAAACCTTTCGTTATCACCCTTTGAGTCACGTTTGGTCTTATAGATCCATTTGCATCCAACCACTTTAGCTCCTTTGGGAATTTCTACTAAGTCCCATACATCATTAGTGCTCATGGACTTCATTTCATCTTTCATAGCATTAAGCCATTCAGACGAATATTCACTTTGCATAGCTTCTTTAAAAGTGGTGGGATCATTATCCAATACCGACTCATTCATATCCTCACTCATATAAGTGAAGTAATCATCAGGAATAACAGACTTTCTAGTCCGATGTGACCTTCTGAGAGGTTCATCATTCGGAACATCATCAACAATTTGAGGCTCCTGAGTATCTTCAATAAAGTATCATCAGGTGTGACATCTGAAATAATCACAAGAGTCTCAACAGATGTAGCATCAATAGGAGGTGCAATATTAGAAGACACCGGGAAAACAAGTTCTTTAATTATTGGAGCTGGGACATATACCCGTTTTTCCTCCAAAATTATTTCCCGGGGCGTTATGCTCCCCCTCATCACTTCACTTTCCAAGAACACAGCGTGTCTTGTGTCAACAAACTTAGTTGCCTGACTTGGACAATAAAATCGATATGCTTTAGATTTGTCAGGATAACCAATAAAATGGCAACTGACTGTCTTGGGGTCTAATTTTCCCATAACTGGATTAAAAATCCTTGCTTCAGCAGGACAGCCCCATACATGAAAATAATTCAGGGTTGGCTTCCTCCCAGTCCATAATTCATACGGTGTTTTGGGCACCGATTTACTAGGAACCCTGTTAAGAATATGTGCTGCTGTCTTAAGGGCTTCCATCCATAAATTCACCGGCAGAGTGGAGTGGCTTAACATACTCCGCACCATATCCATAAGTGCGCGGTTCCGCCTTTCAGCCACCCCGTTTTGCTGGGGTTTGCCCGATGCTGAGTACTGGGCCACAATGCCATTTCCCTGTAAGAATTTCGCAAACGGTCCAGGAATTTGGCCATAAGAAGTATGTCTGCCGTAGTATTCGCCACCACGATCAGATCTTACAACTTTAATCCTTTTATTACTTTGATTTTCAACCTCTGCTTTGAAAATCTTGAACTTGTCTAATGCCGTTGATCTTTCTAAATATATCCAAAACGGGAGAAATCATCGGTGAATGTTATGAATGAATTAAAACCATCCACCGATCTCACATTAAACGGACCACATATATCCGTATGAATTAATTCCAAAACTCCCGTGCTTCGGTTTGCACCTTTCTTAATTTTCTTGGCATATTTTCCTTTGATGCAGTCGATACAATGATCAACATCCGCATCCGAAAAATAAAGAGATGGAAGAACTTGATCTTTAATGAGACGCTCAATTCTCCCCCTCGAAATATGGCCTAAACGATAGTGCCATAATTTTGAAGAAGTCTCATTATCATTATGTTTACGTTTGGTACCCACATTATTTATATCATCACAGAGGGAAACCATATAAAGCTTGTCTTGTCGGCAGGCAAGACCAACATTACTATTGTCATACATAATTATACATTGCTTATTCCCAAAGTGACACGCATAAGCATCATCATCTAAACATGAAACTGAAACTAAGTTCCGTTTCATCGAGGGTACATAGAGAACATTATTTGTCGAAGCTTAAAACCGGTATGGAGTATGAGAGTGAAATCTCCAAGTGCCTCGGCACGAGCTTCAACACCATTAGCAACTCTAATTGTTCTTTCCCCTCTTTTTAGGGTCCTCCTCATATTGAATCCCTGCAACGAATTTGCAATATGAATCGTTGCACCTGAATCAATCCACCAAGTATTGGTGGCATAATTAACATATATAAAGGGATTCTTCAACAAAAGTAACAACATCAGTACCTTTATCTTTGAGCCATCTCTTGAAGCCAAAGCAATCCTTTCGCTTATGCCCACCTTTTCCACAAAAGTGGCACCCATCAGCATCTCTTTCTTCCGCATTAGGTGCTTTTTCAGGCTTCTTTTACTGAGAACTTTTTGAAGATTGGCCTCTTCCTTTAAACTTATTAGGCTTAGGCTTCATATAATCATTCACAAATTTTTTATACCTTTTCTTTTGTGAATGCGTGACCTGATTAATATGCTCAATTCTGTCAGCCTTAAGCCTTTCTTCTTCTTGCACACATCGCGCCATCATTTCATCAATCTCCCATTTTACATCCATTGCATTATAGTTGATCATAAATGGAGAAAATTCAGGAGGCAAAGATGACATAATAAAATGGACGATGAAACCATTAGAAATTTCCATCTCTATAGACTTAAGTTTGGCAGCCATGTTGCACTTCTTCATAATATGCTCTCGAAGGCTTCCAGTGGGATCATATTTTCCATCAATTAGTCTTCTGATAAGACTTCTTGCATAAACTTTCGAAGATCCTTTAAACTGATGCTCAATTTTTGCAAAATACCCCTTAGCTGTCTCACAGTCAGGAAGGGCTCCCCTCATACTCAGTGTAATGGAGCCCTTTATCATCGTAAGGCATTTGTGATTAGAGTCATCCCACTTAGCCTTCATAACATCATATTCCTTCTTGAGGCCATCATAATTATCATTATTTTCTTTAGGTGCCTCAGGAGGATCATTAAGGAGAGCATAATCAATATTAAGTAAGGCCATCGTGATCTCAAGCTTCTCCTTCCATGTAGCATAATTTCTACCAATAAGCTGTTCTATTCCATTAAGCATTCCAGCGATATTAGAGACATTAGTTGCTGCAAAGAGAATTCAAATGCTTTAGTAAGCATCATCATTATCATAATTAAATTTTATTGATCAAATTCAAAACAGCTTTGGCCAGAGATGAAAATGAACAACAAAATTTTGTGGACAAATATTCATCAATTAGCTTTGGCCAAATTGATAAATAAAAGCCACCCATTAATAATCCTCATTCATTAATTTCCTTCTACTAACCCGGTTCACATCAGCTTTGGCCAGAAGTGAAACGAATCAATAAAAGAATTTTGCGGTTCAAATGCCCGTCAAACAACTTTGGTCAGAATGACAAAGCATAAAAACCACACTTTATTTGAGGATCCATTAAACTTTATTTCGCAGCGCAAACATTATAGCATAATGATCATAGTGATAAAAATCACCATAATTCATAAACCATAAACAAGCTTACTAAACAGAATAAAAATAATTTTAAAACTAAGCATGGCAAATAAAAAGCATGGCTAAGACATAATAAGCATAATAATTTATGCTAAAAACAGCCGTAAAACTTAATTATTTGAGCCCCCAACTTATTTTTACAGCATCAATATTCTGCCGAACTGGACCGAAATTGGCCCAACCCAGCCATTACTCCCCCTGATCCCCTCCTGGGCCACATGCCTTTACACAACGCCAGAAACACCAAGAGCCGTCGGATGCTGATCCGACGGCCGGGAGGGCACGCGTCTGGATAAGACAAGCGCGTCGCTGCCGCCCCCGCGTAACCCTAATCTCCTTTCCCTTCCTCCTCTACTCCCGAACGGCGACGAGAGAGAAAAAGAGCGACGGTGGCGAGCACCACGTGACCAAGGAGGAAGGCATCGGCGTTGTCCAGACCCCTCGCCGGAGCTGCGTGCGGCTTTGGCTAGCACGCACCTCCGTCGAGTGGCTCTGGTCGGCGCTCTGTGCGAGGCGACGGCGCACGAGCGGGCGTCCCCGCATCAGCGTCGACCACCAACGCCAGGGCTGGTGCCGCGGCGTGCCACGACGGCGACAAGCGCACGATGGGCTCGGCCACTAGTCGGCATGACGGACGGCGAGCTCGCTCGGGTGTGAACCCGAGCACAACCGCAAGCATGAGGAGGTAGCTCCGACACCGCCGTGGCCAGTGGCGGCGACGAAACCCATAAGGTAATCGTCCGCTTCCATTTGTCCATTAGTTCATTAGGATTAGGGTTCCTCCGAATTGGCGAATTTCATAATTTAGGGTTTCGGATTGTGGAAAATCAGCTTAAGAATCACGTAATTGATTTCCCCCTTTAATCTTTAGCATAAACCGAAACCACAAGCTTTATTCCAGGGGAAAAATCAAGGAATTTCTGTTCTAGGGTTACAAAATTTGGGAATTTTGCTTAAAGGCTTACTGAAATGCATCAATCCCCTTCAAACTTCATCAACTGAAAACCCTAGAACCTTTATTTAATCCGTCAGGATTTGTTCCTTGAATATTTAGGGCTCAACTTAATCTTTAGCATGAAATAGAACAGATCAATCAAGATCTTGAGCTAGGAAGGTTCAAACTTGATACTAGTTGCTCTAATACCATTGTTGAATCCTCTAGGATCAACTAGCACAAGATTGAGCCATAACCAGAAGATGATAAGGAAGATTACCTTGATCTTGCGGTGCTGCCATGATCTCCAAATACTTCCTAACCACCAGTAGTTTGATCTGGTGGATGAACCGGTCCTTCCCAGTATTTCTGTGCTTTGCTTGATCGGTTAGCAAGAGATAGCTTAGGTTGTTTTTTCTGAAGAGGCAGCTTAGAGCAGCAGCGAAACCTTATCTCCACAAGAGTTCTCCCTCTATTTATAGTAGCACAACACACCAGGGGAACCAGCACGATTAGTTGGCTTTTGCCTCCGATCATGGCACATTAAAACGTCATACTGTAGGAGCCGCAACAGTGGACTTTTGCAGCCATCATTTTTTACTTAGGAGTTGTCTTACCAAACAAGCCTAGATCGTTAAAATATCCAACATTCTCCCCCTTAATCGTAAGGCTAAAATTTATAAGCTCATTTTTTCAACAAAATAACGCACTAAGACGAAAAGATTATAATGGTCAATTAGGTACCATTTAATCCAGTGACAATAGTACATCACTTCATATCGAAATGAACTTCTTTAACTTATGAGCTCCATAAACTTTATTCACATAATGCATTTGCTTTATTTACATAAACATCATAAACTTTACAGACTCATCTTTTGATAAAATGGTACACCAAACCAATAAATTACAATAGTCAATTAAGTACTGCTGAACCAAGTGATTATGGTTCTCATTCGATCTCAAAATGAACCCTTTTGGGGAGATAGTGCCATAATGGTTCCAACTTCTCAGGAATCAAAAGCTTTCAACGAAACCCATGCCGGCAACATGCTCTATGAATACATTGGGTGGTAAGCCTTTTGTGAGCGGATCCGCTAACATCAACTTAGTACTTATGTACTTAATATTTATTGTCTGATCCTAAATTCTTTCTTTCACAACACGGTACTTGATGTCAATGTGTTTGGCAGCAGCACTTGACTTGTTGTTACTCGAATAGATTACTGCGGGTTGATTATCGCAGTAGAGAGTGAGAGGCCTTGAGATACTGTCAAACACTCTCAGTCCCGTGATAAAATTCTTCAGCCATACTGCTTGCCAGGTAGCCTCATAACATGCCACAAATTCTGCCTGCATTGTTGACGATGCAGAGACAGTTTGTTTGGAGCTTTTCCACGATATAGCTCCTTTTGCGAGGGTGAAAATATAACCCGACATGGATTTCTTAGTGTATACACACTCTGCAAAATCAGCATCTGAATAACCCACCACCTCGAGGTTATCAGTAATGTTGCAAGTGACACGGACATGGGATGTCCTGTCTCCAACAGATTTGACCCAACGGGACTTATGGGATAGGTGGGAGTTGAGAACACGGGACATATGGGGCCGGCGGGGCCCAACGGTTAACATGCATACGTGATCCTAGCAAGCTGGACCACATTCGATTTATTACTGCATGCATGCGCGCGAGTGCTGCCCGGCCATATAACGTACGCCGGCGGGATTTTTCGGGATTAGTAGGGCAGGGTTAGCTAACCCGCCGGCGTAAAACGGGATCATATAAACGGGACGACTGGGATTTTCACACGGGATGGGAGGTGGGATTAGCGGCATGTCCGTCCCACTTGCATCCTTAGTTAACAGATTTCGCATAAGTAAGCATGAGGCCTTTAGTACCTTGCAAATAACGCAAGACTTTCTTAGCAGCCTTCCAGTGATCCTGACCTAGATTAGACTGATATCTGCCAAGCATCCCGGTCATGAATGCTAAATCAGGGCGAGTGCACACTTGTGCATACATAATGCTTCCAACAACAGAGGCATAAGGAACTGACTTCATATGCGCATATTCATAATTATTTCTTAGGCACTAAAAAGTCCCAAATTTATCGCCCTTAACAATAGGAGCAGGCGAGGCTGAGCATTTATGCATATTGTACTTTTTAAGTACCTTCTCAATATATGCTCTCTGAGATAGCCCCAAGATCTCTCTGGATCTATCTCGGTGAATTTCAATTCCTAAAATATAAGCCGCTTCACCGAGATCCTTCATATCAAACTTAGATGACAGGAACCTCTTGGTTTCCATTAGGATATTTATGTCACTGCTGGCCAAGTGTATGTCATCAACATATAATATCAGGAAGATAAACTTGCTCCCCCTAAACTTAACATAAACACAATTGTCCATTTTATTTTCTTCAAAACCAAATTTCCTTACGACTTGGTCAAACTTAAGATACCACTCTCTCTCTTGATGCTATTTCTTCGGATGGAATCCAAATGTGCATTTCCTTCCACAACAAAACCTTCTGGTTGTGCCATGTATACATCTTCACGTAAGTCACCATTTAGAAATGCCGTTTTGACATCCATCTGGTGCAGCTCTAAATCATAATGAGCCACAAGTGCCATAATTATTCTGAATGAATAATTCGATACGACGTAGCTTGCCGCGGATTGTTTTGCTGATATTTTCACGGTATAGTTCAGCTAGCCAACAACAACACTAGGGCCTCAACTAGTTGCGATCGATAAAACTAGTACCAGGCAGAAACAAATCAAGAGATTGGGCTACTAGCAGTAGATGCAAACCAAAGCAGAACAACAAGCACACCCCACGCGGAAGCACTTGGACGATCCGTGTAGGATCACGAAGCAGCTAGAGGAACCACTCCTCCAACTCAAACGCTGCAGCAACAAATCCTCGATGGGATCCTCAACTCGAAAACCAGATTGGCCGCTGCACAAACATGGTGATTTTCTGTATATTTCTCAACTCCAAAATAACTTGTCTGCCCTAATTATATGACCGGCTGGTCCTATAAATAGTGTGTGCAAACACTAGAAAAACGAAAGGCAAATAGCTCTAATTGTTATTGGACTCCTAGCTGGCTCGGTTACAGCAAAACCAGCCCAACTAACCTGGCCTTTAAAACATAAGGAAATAAACAAGAAGTCGATCTCCTGGACTCTACCTGAAACATCGATGCTAGGCCAAAGCCAATAAAGAATTATTCATACTTGACACGTAGTACTCAGTATTCAAACTTGCACTTTGATAGTTCCCACGTAGAAGTATCTGCATGGTGTTCTAAAGGTAGGCTTCACCTCATCCTTTGGAACAATTTGTTCTGAACCTTTTAAAACTGAAATATTGCCGACGCCTTGATGCAACTTTCCAACCAAACCGGCATGAGCAATAATCTGACGCCTAGCTCGTACCACGTACCTTATAGTCTTGATAGAATTATGAGCAGCAGTAGATATCTCTTCATCAGAATCCTTCGAAGAGACAGGTGAAAATGTTTCATTATAATCAATCCCTTCTCTTTGAGTGAATCCTTTTGCCACAAGCCTTGCTTTTAAACCTTTCGTTATCACCCTTTGAGTCACGTTTGGTCTTATAGATCCATTTGCATCCAACCACTTTAGCTCCTTTGGGAATTTCTACTAAGTCCCATACATCATTAGTGCTCATGGACTTCATTTCATCTTTCATAGCATTAAGCCATTCAGACGAATATTCACTTTGCATAGCTTCTTTAAAAGTGGTGGGATCATTATCCAATACCGACTCATTCATATCCTCACTCATATAAGTGAAGTAATCATCAGGAATAACAGACTTTCTAGTCCGATGTGACCTTCTGAGAGGTTCATCATTCGGAACATCATCAACAATTTGAGGCTCCTGAGTATCTTCAATAAAAGTATCATCAGGTGTGACATCTGAAATAATCACAAGAGTCTCAACAGATGTAGCATCAATAGGAGGTGCAATATTAGAAGACACCGGGAAAACAAGTTCTTTAATTATTGGAGCTGGGACATATACCCGTTTTTCCTCCAAAATTATTTCCCGGGGCGTTATGCTCCCCCTCATCACTTCACTTTCCAAGAACACAGCGTGTCTTGTGTCAACAAACTTAGTTGCCTGACTTGGACAATAAAATCGATATGCTTTAGATTTGTCAGGATAACCAATAAAATGGCAACTGACTGTCTTGGGGTCTAATTTTCCCATAACTGGATTAAAAATCCTTGCTTCAGCAGGACAGCCCCATACATGAAAATAATTCAGGGTTGGCTTCCTCCCAGTCCATAATTCATACGGTGTTTTGGGCACCGATTTACTAGGAACCCTGTTAAGAATATGTGCTGCTGTCTTAAGGGCTTCCATCCATAAATTCACCGGCAGAGTGGAGTGGCTTAACATACTCCGCACCATATCCATAAGTGCGCGGTTCCGCCTTTCAGCCACCCCGTTTTGCTGGGGTTTGCCCGATGCTGAGTACTGGGCCACAATGCCATTTCCCTGTAAGAATTTCGCAAACGGTCCAGGAATTTGGCCATAAGAAGTATGTCTGCCGTAGTATTCGCCACCACGATCAGATCTTACAACTTTAATCCTTTTATTACTTTGATTTTCAACCTCTGCTTTGAAAATCTTGAACTTGTCTAATGCCGTTGATCTTTCTAAATATATCCAAAACGGGAGAAATCATCGGTGAATGTTATGAATGAATTAAAACCATCCACCGATCTCACATTAAACGGACCACATATATCCGTATGAATTAATTCCAAAACTCCCGTGCTTCGGTTTGCACCTTTCTTAATTTTCTTGGCATATTTTCCTTTGATGCAGTCGATACAATGATCAACATCCGCATCCGAAAAATAAAGAGATGGAAGAACTTGATCTTTAATGAGACGCTCAATTCTCCCCCTCGAAATATGGCCTAAACGATAGTGCCATAATTTCGAAGAAGTCTCATTATCATTATGTTTACGTTTGGTACCCACATTATTTATATCATCACAGAGGGAAACCATATAAAGCTTGTCTTGTCGGCAGGCAAGACCAACATTACTATTGTCATACATAATTATACATTGCTTATTCCCAAAGTGACACGCATAAGCATCATCATCTAAACATGAAACTGAAACTAAGTTCCGTTTCATCGAGGGTACATAGAGAACATTATTTGTCGAAGCTTAAAACCGGTATGGAGTATGAGAGTGAAATCTCCAAGTGCCTCGGCACGAGCTTCAACACCATTAGCAACTCTAATTGTTCTTTCCCCTCTTTTTAGGGTCCTCCTCATATTGAATCCCTGCAACGAATTTGCAATATGAATCGTTGCACCTGAATCAATCCACCAAGTATTGGTGGCATAATTAACATATATAAAGGGATTCTTCAACAAAAGTAACAACATCAGTACCTTTATCTTTGAGCCATCTCTTGAAGCCAAAGCAATCCTTTCGCTTATGCCCACCTTTTCCACAAAAGTGGCACCCATCAGCATCTCTTTCTTCCGCATTAGGTGCTTTTTCAGGCTTCTTTTACTGAGAACTTTTTGAAGATTGGCCTCTTCCTTTAAACTTATTAGGCTTAGGCTTCATATAATCATTCACAAATTTTTTATACCTTTTCTTTTGTGAATGCGTGACCTGATTAATATGCTCAATTCTGTCAGCCTTAAGCCTTTCTTCTTCTTGCACACATCGCGCCATCATTTCATCAATCTCCCATTTTACATCCATTGCATTATAGTTGATCATAAATGGAGAAAATTCAGGAGGCAAAGATGACATAATAAAATGGACGATGAAACCATTAGAAATTTCCATCTCTATAGACTTAAGTTTGGCAGCCATGTTGCACTTCTTCATAATATGCTCTCGAAGGCTTCCAGTGGGATCATATTTTCCATCAATTAGTCTTCTGATAAGACTTCTTGCATAAACTTTCGAAGATCCTTTAAACTGATGCTCAATTTTTGCAAAATACCCCTTAGCTGTCTCACAGTCAGGAAGGGCTCCCCTCATACTCTGTGTAATGGAGCCCTTTATCATCGTAAGGCATTTGTGATTAGAGTCATCCCACTTAGCCTTCATAACATCATATTCCTTCTTGAGGCCATCATAATTATCATTATTTTCTTTAGGTGCCTCAGGAGGATCATTAAGGAGAGCATAATCAATATTAAGTAAGGCCATCGTGATCTCAAGCTTCTCCTTCCATGTAGCATAATTTCTACCAATAAGCTGTTCTATTCCATTAAGCATTCCAGCGATATTAGAGACATTAGTTGCTGCAAAGAGAATTCAAATGCTTTAGTAAGCATCATCATTACCATAATAAATTTTATTGATCAAATTCAAAACAGCTTTGGCCAGAGATGAAAATGAACAACAAAATTTTGTGGACAAATATTCATCAATTAGCTTTGGCCAAATTGATAAATAAAAGCCACCCATTAATAATCCTCATTCATTAATTTCCTTCTACTAACCCGGTTCACATCAGCTTTGGCCAGAAGTGAAACGAATCAATAAAAGAATTTTGCGGTTCAAATGCCCGTCAAACAACTTTGGTCAGAATGACAAAGCATAAAAACCACACTTTATTTGAGGATCCATTAAACTTTATTTCGCAGCGCAAACATTATAGCATAATGATCATAGTGATAAAAATCACCATAATTCATAAACCATAAACAAGCTTACTAAACAGAATAAAAATAATTTTAAAACTAAGCATGGCAAATAAAAAGCATGGCTAAGACATAATAAGCATAATAATTTATGCTAAAAACAGCCGTAAAACTTAATTATTTGAGCCCCAACTTATTTTTACAGCATCAATATTCTGCCGAACTGAACCGAAATTGGCCCAACCCAGCCATTACTCCCCCTGATCCCCTCCTGGGCCACATGCCTTTACACAACGCCAGAAACACCGAGAGCCGTCGGATGCTGATCCGACGGCTGGGAGGGCACGCGTCTGGATAAGACAAGCGCGTCGCTGCCGCCCCCGCGTAACCCTAATCTCCTTTCCCTTCCTCCTCTACTCCCGAACGGCGACGAGAGAGAAAAAGAGCGACGGTGGCGAGCACCGCGTGACCAAGGAGGAAGGCATCGGCGTCGTCCAGACCCCTCGCCGGAGCTGCGTGCAGCTTTGGCTAGCACGCACCTCCGTCGAGTGGCTCTGGGCGGCGCTCTGTGCGAGGCGACGGCGCACGAGCGGGCGTCCCCGCATCAGCGTCGACCACCAACGCCAGGTCTGGTGCCGCGGCGTGCCACGACGGCGACAAGCGCACGACGGGCTCGGCCACTAGTCGGCATGACGGACGGCGAGCTCGCTCGGGTGTGAACCCGAGCACACCCGCAAGCATGAGGAGGTAGCTCCGACACCGCCGTGGCCAGCGGCAGCGACGAAACCCATAAGGTAATCGTCCGCTTCCATTTGTCCATTAGTTCATTAGGATTAGGGTTCCTCCGAATTGGCGAATTTCATAATTTAGGGTTTCGGATTGTGGAAAATCAGCTTAAGAATCACGTAATTGATTTCCCCCTTTAATCTTTAGCATAAACCGAAACCACAAGCTTAATTCCAGGGGAAAAATCAAGGAATTTCTGTTCTAGGGTTACAAAATTTGGGAATTTTGCTTAAAGGCTTACTGAAATGCATCAATCCCCTTTAAACTTCATCAACTGAAAACCCTAGAACCTTTATTTAATCCGTCAGGATTTGTTCCTTGAATATTTAGGGCTCAACTTAATCTTTAGCATGAAATAGAACAGATCAATCAAGATCTTGAGCTAGGAAGGTTCAAACTTGATACTAGTTGCTCTAATACCATTGTTGAATCCTCTAGGATCAACTAGCACAAGATTGAGCCATAACCGAAGATGATAAGGAAGATTACCTTGATCTTGCGGTGCTGCCATGATCTCCAAATACTTCCTAACCACCAGTAGTTTGATCTGGTGGATGAACCGGTCCTTCCCAGTATTTCTGTGCTTTGCTTGATCAGTTAGCAAGAGATAGCTTAGGTTGTTTTTTCTGAAGAGGCAGCTTAGAGCAGCAGCGAAACCTTATCTCCACAAGAGTTCTCCCTCTATTTATAGTAGCACAACACACCAGGGGAACCAGCACGATTAGTTGGCTTTTGCCTCCGATCATGGCACATTAAAACGTCATACTGTAGGAGCCGCAACAGTGGACTTTTGCAGCCATCATTTTTGACTTAGGAGTTGCCTTACCAAACAAGTCTAGATCGTTAAAATATCCAACAACCACGTCTCAAATTATACTGTGATACCACTTCTTAAAATTCAAAATTTCAAGTTTCAAAAAATTCCAAAATAAATATGTGGGTGATTATAAGATGTGTGTTTATGAACTTTAAAATGAAGAACCAAATTCTGGCGACGAGAAGCGGTGGGGAACTCGGCGCTTAAATTTGGTGTGTAGGTAGGGTTGGCTTAGGTTTTTTATAGGTGCGTCGCACCGGCGGCAGGGATGGCGCCACGTCTTAATAAGAAACCCCTGTTTCTTCCCATCTCAACATGTACCGCTACACTGTGTACCCCCTCTTTTTAATACAAAGCAAAGCCAGCCCGACGGCCTTTTCGTAAAAAAAAAAGCTGCAATGTGGCACTATAAGTAGTACAGTGAACATTGTACTGGTAATTCGGTATGGTTTTGGAATCGAATCCGTTGACGTACATGTTTTGTACATGAGAACACTATCTGCTCAGTCTCCAGCAAATCAAGATCGGTATACAAACATGAGGAGTTGACATCGTAATCAAAATGAGCGAAACAATGGCCAGAATGAAAACTTCATTCTGGCATCTATATTCCCAAGTATAGTTCAGTCCTGACTATAGGAAAGAATGAAACAATAACATGCTTCTACTTACTGAAGAAACAAACTGCACGGGACCATCAAGGAAGAATCCACGAGATAAAAGGGAAGAAATCTAAAGCACAGTGCATATTCGCATATTCGATTGTTAGCTGCAATGGCGTGAATCCTAATTGTTAATGACCCTGCACATCCTCCTGATCTCCCCGTTGGCTGCAGTCTTGAGCTCGATGGCGGCCATCTTGACCATCGCCTTGGCAAACTTCATCTCCCACCTGCTGGGTAGAACCGCGTTCTGTACCACCTTTATTAACGTCTGCTGTGAGGACAGCAGCGCCGCATCAGAGGCGAAGAGCACCTTGCTGTTGAGAACATTCTTGTAGTACTGGTTGTCCAGCCGGTCGCGTGTCACGATATCTTGCACCACCGTGGGGTCGTTGGAGATGCTGCACTTGCTCTGTAGCTGGGCAGCAAAGGCCGGTGGGTTTGGGGCGAGGAAACCTGTGAAGGACGAGCAGTGGGACACTCCAATGGTGTGTGCGCCAGAGAGCACCACGAGGTCGTCCTCATCAAGGTTCTTGGCCTTGAAGTTGGCGACGAGCTGCGTGAGGTTGAAGAAGGGCGGGGGCAGGAACTGGAGCGCCTCACCGGAGAGGGACACACGACCATCCAGGCGCCCCGCCGGCATCGGAAAGTCGATCCTTCCGCGGCTGAGGTAGGAAGACGCGTCTCTGGCAGCGAAGGCCAGGATGTCGGCACATGAGACCTTACCGGCGCAGACCTTCTCAAGCTCCTTCTTTGCTACGTCGATTACTTCGAAGCCGCGCAGGCTTGGGAAGTTAGGAGGGCTGAGTTTCTCCGGCTGCGGGTTAGCCGGTGTCGCGTCAAGAAGGACGGAGGCATCACAGCCCTGTGTGAAAAGCATGACATCACACAAATGTTGGAAATGTATTCAACTCACAAAATATACATCCGGTGAACAAAGTAACTGAGAAAATTGATATGAAATATTACGTAGTAATACATTTGATGCAATTAGAGTACTATGATTTACACAACAATATTTGATAAGAACATTTATGCCTTGCTAGCTGCGTATATAAGGCACATATCTTAAGTAAGTGTCATTTTTTTACACTATACCTGGACGAAGCAATCGTGGAAGAGCATTCGAATTAACCCTGCACCGATGCCAGGGTCCATGGACGTGGCAGTCCGCACGGCCTTCCTGATGATCTCTTCTGCACGTGGGCACGATCGGCTGTAGAAGCCAACTTTAAGCTTCAGCCTTGCAGGTGGAGAAGGGGATGGCTTTGACGGACTTGGAGGTGGAGCAGCAACGGGAGCAATGTGTGGAAAAGAATCTTGAGGGAAGGTAAAACTTGATATTAGTACAGGGCATCTTCTTTAGATAAAATGCGGCTCAGAGAGAAGAACCCTGTCAGTAGCGTAAGCTTGAGCTAGGTACCATGTCATCTTCGAAGGAAGTATCTCAGGAGAATTACCTTTCGGGCTCGGTGCCGGGACCGAGCTAGGGAAAGTGTTGCTCGGGGCGGCGGTGGGAGAAGCGTGTGGAGGAGAAATTTGAAAGCTCGGCGGGCTTGGATGTGGACTGGGTACGCTCGGGGAGGTAGCTGGGGAACTAACGGAGTTTGGGTGGGAACTTTGGGGCTTTTCTGGGCTTGAGCTTGGCATTCCCGGTGTCGGGGCGGTGGCGGGCGAGACGAGTTGAGCAGCCACGACGGCGAGCGAGGCAAATAAAACCACGACGGCTAGGTATGCCATCTTTAATCAAAGAGTGTGGTATGATTAGCTTGAAACAGTCTCTTCTCTTTGGCACTGCGTTTTATAGATCGGCGCCGTGAGAGGCAAGTTCGAGGAACGGACGGACTAGGCATCAGTTGTTAGGCCGCCACATGTGTGCAACTTGTTTAATTACTGCATGTTCTCGCATCAATGTCAACTAGGAACATGGATGAACAACTCATCCATCCGCGCGCCAACGTGGGTTAATTTGACTTCCTGTTCTGCGCCGGTGCGCACAAGGAATGGAGCCTTCGAGGTCATGCTTTTCTTCGGTAAAAGAAAAATAAGTGTTTTTTTTTCAGGTCAGAACATGGGTGCGTGGGTTATGGGTAGTGTAATTTGTAAATGGAAGTTTACATGATTAAAAACGTCGAAAAGTACAATACGATGACTTTCGAGTCTCGGGAACAATAATTCCATGCATCACGTGATCAACTAGCTAAAAGATTCAACAACTGATGACTTTCTGAGTGCTGTGCGCTCAGAAAGAGAGTCCCGCAGCATATAATGTATCATGTATGCACGATGAATATGCTGCGATACCTAGATAGAGGAGAAAAATCCAACGGTAAAATAAGCAACAACCGGTTGGATCTCATGTACATTGAAAAAGTCGTTCCGCCTGTAGTCAGGTACTCCAATGTACGTAGAATAAGCAACAATCAAAGTACTATGAGAATTCTGTACAGTATACACATGTGGGCCGCATTTCTCTCTGTTTAATATTTACGTGGTGTACTGGGTGGGCTGGGCTGGGCCCTGTCCCCTGTGTGTACCAAGCTGCAATCCCATCGGAACCAGCGCCTCGCGTGTCTTATTGGTCGCCCTTTTTGAAACTTACCACATCTAAATCCGCTTAATATGATCTTTTGTTGGCGTTTCTAGGGTTTCCACCATGCTCCGACGATTTTTGATTCTAGATCCTCACTACTCGTTGTACTGATCCATGTTCTTTTCGCGATCATCCTAATGTTCCCCGTCGTGTGTCTCGTCCCTCTCCTTATATGCATTCACGTTGTTCTCGGGTTTCAGATATTTATACAATCTCAGCATGACCAGAAACCAAACCCTAGTTTGCTACCCGAGATCAGTTTGGAACCACATCGGAGATTGTTGGCAAGGGGTGTTGGCCGCAGACCTGCAAATGAAATCTGTAAGGTGATCCGATCTAGGGCCGGGTCCGGCGGTTACTGCAACTCATGATAAAGGCAGGGTGGGTGAGGCAGTTTTTGTGAGCACTTTGTGAGGTCGTTACTGAGATGATGCCGACCCTAGAAGGAGGCACTCCTTTCAACTCGGAAGACATGATCTCCTAAGTTCTGAGTGGGCTCTCATTGGTAAAGTCCTAGCGCCCAATAACCTCCATGTCCATACTAATGTCCATACTACTATGCTCGTGATGCACAGTAGTGGGGAAATAATACGTAAAAAAATTACATCTGCGCCATATCATAAGCTCATACACCTGTTTTTAACGATTTACATGATTCCCACGAAACTCAATGTTTTGATATATAACTTAGAATGCATAAAAACATTATGTTATTATTTTTGAGTTTTCAGGGAGCTATGGGTCTCGGAAAAGAGCAAGCTAAAAGTGTTGGTTGATAAATTTCAAAACCAATCCAAGAAGTCAAAATGGTACCCAAGGAGGACAACAAGTCGAAATGTAGGGCCCTTGGCGCACCTGGTAGGCCCATGATCCAAGGAGGTGTTCTAGAGCCTCGGGTGTATGTTTTCCTTGATTTTCGTGTGACCACCTTCGTATTGATACCAAACCATCTATATAAGGTTTTGTTTCACAAAGTTTTCCATGTGACGGCGGTCGAGCAAAAAAAATAGAGAAACAGCAAGCCGCGGCCGGAGGAATATTGGAAGGGGGACCGCTGTGGAATTGCTTTCGATGTCTCTCCTCCATCGCCATGGCCTTCTTGTCAGTCTCCAGCATGAGGAGGAGTAATCCACCCTCTGAACTATGGGTTTGTGTGGCTGGATCATATTTCTCCATTTTGTTATCATTGTTCCAAACCGATGAGAACCTTTACGTGATTTTGCCATCATGGATTTAATACCTATGATGGATAATTTATTTATGAGATGATGTACATGCACTTCTTGTTATGTGGACATACTCATCGGCCATCAATATGCGCGTTTTGAGCAACCGTTTAGTCCCTAGACGCGTCCTATAAGTATTTTAAATATATACAAAGTCAAAAATTTATACAAAGGGTGCGACTAAGTTAAAATCCGGTTAGCCACAAATTTATGGAAATAAGATAAGATGACAAGCATTTCACATCCGAACATTGTCTACAGTCTTCACCAACTCCAGCAGAACAATAAAGATTTCATTGAGCACCATGGTAGGTTCACAGCCTGTGCGGACCATCCATTTTTCTCTTGTTAAGATCCATGCGTAAATTTTCTCTTTTTTGTTTCACCCAAATGCAAGAAAATATTAACTTGAAACTTTGACAGGTCCACGATATATTGAAACTGCCAAGTATGAAAATTAGATATGGATTTTTAGACCATAAACTTAAAATAATAATATTGTCGGCGCCATCGGTATATCATATATTTACGGTGCACCAAAACATCCAAACTTATTTTTCGTACACTGTAGCTGGAATACATTGTTGACATAGTTTGATCTTTTTATTTTATTTTCCTTTAGAAGAAATAGAAAAGAGAAATTTTACGCCATGACTCTTAATACGAAATGGATGGTCTAAATACGGGCATGTACGTATATTTCATCATGGTTGCACTACAAGGAGAACCCCCCTATAGCAACACTTGACTTACAACCCGTTTCATATGCGCTGTAAAATTTTAGTCTAGATATGGATGTATGTGTAGCTGGCTCCATCCGTTCTCCTGTCTGTTTACACTGATGGACACGCCCTTCTAAAATTTGGAAGCACGCATGGAGGAAAAATTTAACCACACGGCGGGAGCTATTGGCGCGTACAAGGAAATTTCACTCGTATGTAATTGGGCCGAGGGCGGTACCTATCTTGCAACTGCAATCTCTTCCGCCGCCGCGCCCTCCTCCTCCTCTTTCTCCCTTTGCGTCCTCCCTTAGGATGACTCCAACGGGGCTACCCAAACGGACGCGCGTTTGGTCCGCGTTTTGTCCGTTTGGGTCGGGGAACGAACGCGCGTCCGGCCCATGTCCACCCCTTTCTGGCCAGTGCCCCCAACGGGACGACGCATCAAGTCCGCCCGCATGTTTTTTTTTAATTAAACAGGCCATATATGGGCCATTTTCATTCATATATAGGGGGGTGGGCCGACGCATCGAGTCCGGCCGGCCAGGGTTTTTGATCATTTTGATCATTTTTTATCAATCCATACAAAACAAGTATATAGGAAATAAAATAAATTATACAATCGAAATAATACAATCCAAATGGTTCATCACATAGTTATTACAATCTAAATAATTCAGCAAATAATACAAATTGTTTCACAAATAACAAATTGTTTCATGCATAGTCTTACAAACCAAATAAAAATAAGACCAATAGTTCATCAAATGAAACTACTGGTTACCGTAGTGCTGCCAGACATGCTCCACCAAATCATTTTGGAGCTGGTTATGAGACACCTTCTCACGAATGTCACGGTGAAAGTCGAGGAACTGATCAAATGTGGACGGTCCCTGGGGCTGTACCAACTGACCCTGAAACTGCCAAGCCTGATCATGCATACCCTCGTCTCGTTCCTCCTCCACGATCATGTTGTGCATGATCACACAAGCTGTCATCACCTCCCAGAGTTGGTCCTTGTCCCATGTCCTAGCGGGGTGGCGAACAATAGCCCACCGTGACTGGAGGGCACCGAATGCACGCTCCACATCCTTTCTAGCACTCTCTTGTTCCTTGGCGAACCTCTTCTTCTTCTCATCACTGGGATTGGAGATGGTCTTCACAAAAGTAGTCCATGTAGGATAAATCCCATCAGCAAGATAATAAGGCTTGTCATACTCGTGACCATTGATCTCATAGGTCACCTAGGGTGCGAGGCCATTGGCAAGCCTGTTGAACACCGGAGACCGCTGCAGCACGTTGATGTCATTGTGTGAGCCGGCCATGCCAAAAAACGAGTGCCAAATCCACAAATCTTGTGATGCCACGGCCTCAAGCACGACCGTGCACGCCCCAACATGGCCCTTGTACTGCCCCTACCAAGCAAATGGGCAGTTCCTCCACTCCCAGTGCATACAATCTATTCTGCCAAGCATCCCAGGGAACCCTCTGGCCTCGTTGATGGCCAAGAGCCGGGTCATGTCGGCAGCATTGGGCTCCCTCAAGTACTCGGGGCCGAACACATGCACCACGGCCTTGCAAAACTTGTACATTGCTTCTAGGCACGTGGACTCGCTCATCCGCACGTACTCGTCCACAAGATCACCTGCAATTCCATATGCAAGCATGCGAACGGCGGCGGTGCACTTCTGGTATGATGAGAAACCGAGGGCACCACATGCATCTGCCTTGCATATGAAATAGTCATCAAAATGCATCACCCCCAACCGGATACGGTTGAACAAAGATCTTCTCATCCGGAAACGGCGCCGGAAAATCTTGGGAGGATACGTGGGTCTGTGGGGACGAAAGTAGTCCCCCTAGAGCTGGAGTTGGCCAGCTCTTCGGTTCCGGTCCAATGCAGGAGAACGGCCCGGCAACGAGTCTCGGAACACCGGCCGCATCCTCTCAATGTACTCATTGACGATGAGGGTGGCAACCAGTCCGTCATTCTCATCGTCCGAGGAATCATCCGATGATGGCGCGCACAGGATGTAGTTCTTGTAGTACCATTCATCGGAGCTATCCATGGCCGAGTTCGTACCTGAGTTGGTGCCGGGGCGGACGGCCGAACACCTTGTGGGCGTTGTTGGTGTCGCGGGCGCTCCGACAGATGTGGCCGCAAGATTCACCGGCCGTGGCGGGGAGGAAGTAGCTCCGGTGACGGGGAGGAAGAGGAGCAGGAGACGACGTCCCGGGAATGGCCTGTAGTGCCAAATCGAGGGAGCGACGGCGGGGTGGCGACGGGAGGGGCGACAGAGGCGGAGGAGATTGGGGTGGGGAATGGCGTGACGGTTGGGCCAGGGGCGGACCAGAGGAGGACACAATAGCGCTCCGCTCGCGTCCGCGCCCGACGCATCGGTGGTCCAAATTTGGGCCAGGAATGGGTCGCGGCGGACCAAAAAACGGACCGCGGTCCGTTTGCGTCGCCCCGTTGGGCCGTGTTTTTGGCCCCCGCGGACAGGAACGGAGGCGCGCGGACTCGATGCGTCGCCCCGTTGGAGACATCCTTATGTCCCCCATCCACACGCATGTGCATCTTGGCCGTCCTCATCGGCATCGTTGATGGGAAGCCGATGGTCCTCGTCGCAGGACTTGGTGGGCGGCGGATCGACCCGCCTCCGCTCCGCAGGCTGATCCCGAATTCCCGATGGAGGTACTGCGGCACCTGCGCCTATTCAACTTCACGCCGGCATCAGGGCTCGAGCGGACAAGACTGGCGCCGGCCGCCCAGCACCCAGCCGTTAGCGCAGTATAGGGTTTCTTCGCTTTTCTCCAAATAGGAGGTTAGTCCCCCTGTTATTGTTTCACTAATCTGCGGTACATGATGGAAGATGTAGTAGTCTGGGCGTGGTAGATCGATAGTGCTGCTAGCTGTGGATTGAACTGCAATTGAGTAATGAGTTTTTTATTATCAGATCGTTGCTTTCGATCTGTGAAACTACAAGAGCAGGCGTGTGGAACTACAAGAGCAGGTGTGTTTCTCTTTTCTGTTCTGATTCCCAATCAATTGGTTCAGTTCTCTGTCCTGCTGCAAGAAGAAAAATTCTGGTTACTAGTCCCTGTGCGTGTACTACACGAAATAAACATCGCACATTGGATAGTTGGATCTGGCGCTTACTATGGGGCGTCATGGAATTATGTGATTTTGTTTACCTTTGCAGATTTTGTGCCAACGTGATGTGGTCAAAGTTACCTATTCCTTGCCACTCTTTCTAATATGTTGTATTGAACATTTCCTCTCAGGTGTCTTGTTGAATCTGCATAACTGAAGCCAGCAAGATGGGATTTGTAATCAGGGGACATGTGGGAAGGACTAGAGGTTTTTTACCATCTCAGATCGATTCAGTTGTACGTATTTAAATAAAATTAGTGCTTTATATGTGCAGCCTGCAGGTTTCTTGTCGGCTATAATGATGATGGATGACCCCTTCCTCACTCTATAGATAAGCATGATTCAGTTGTAAAAGTAAACTTAGAATAGCATGGTTATCCCCTGCTTTTGGCTTGTGCAAACATCTTATGCTCACGAGACAAAATGATTTGCCAGATCATATTCAAACTAGTCTCAGCACTATATTTCAGGGATACAGTAACTAACCAATTAAGAGCACGATAGAGACAACTCTATATGCAGCTCTATATGCAGCAATTATATGCACGAGAGAGACAACTCTAGATTTACTGTTCACGCTTAATTAACTTTTAAATATTTTACAGGATCTTTTGGGCTGACGAGGCCAACGAACTAAAGGCGGTGTTCTTCAAAGATGTAAAATCCTACTCAGTACTCGCCGTATGCTTAACTATATTGCTTCAGAAGTAGCTAAGTTTCTTTCCCTAAATGTTTTTAGACAGGTTTATATGAGGCATTTTCTTATCGTCTTCCCAGGCAGTTCCACCCGAAGGGAACACTTCTCTACGGCTACCATGTTCTCATTCAACGCCACTCGGCTAAACAGAGAACTACACGCAGAGGTTTCTCCTATAGGATCCCTAGCATAAGAACCCAACCCATATAAACATGCTAACAAGATTAAGGGAAAAACAGAACTACTTCATTTCCACAATATAGATTACATACGGGTTTCCCTTTCGGGATCCCCCGAAGGGCTTACACACAGAGAGGGGAGCTCACCTTGCTACGGACTCCTCTCTTCTACTATAACTTCTTGATTACAGAGGATTTTATTGGACTGGTGGAAGTACTACACTACTACTACTGAGCAGCGAGGTCACTGATGAGCTCTCTACTCGGGATGCTGGATTGCTGGTTTGTGCGCCGATGTCCTCTTCTGAAGCCCGACTCCTCCTTATATGGGGGAGAGGAAGCCTCTCCGGCTGCCTGCGTGGCGCTTCTCGCAGCTTCTCTTCTGGGACACGTCATGGCACCGATAATTGACGGTCGGTGGCACAGTAACGGTCATATTATTGGCTTTACTGTATTACACAGTACAAGCCATATAATTGGTGTAGTGCAGGACAGGTGTCCTGCAATGGTGACAGTCTTCCAGGGCACGCTTCCAGAGCTTGACACCTCAGTGCCTATATTCCTAGACTTCATATTATTGCCCTCTTCATCCATCATTCATGCTTGAGATCTTTTGGCTGTGTACGAAACAACCTCTTCTTGCATGCATACATGGTGGCATAAGCATGCGTACTTCAAAACTTAACTGGATAATTCTTCACTTTTTTTTTTTTTTTTATTGCCTACCCGCCCGGATGATTGATAATACATTATCAATTGCTTTTGCTTCAATATGTGCCGGCCATGGTCCTCCATGCCCGATTTATTGATATTCATTATCAATATTCATGTCTATTCAGGAAGTTGGGAGTCTTCCATGTCAAGATCATATTTTTCATATTTTAGGAAATGATCTTCCTTAAACTTTGTAAGCTCTTCTTCATATTGATTCTTCAGCTCATAAATTTTTTCAGTAACTTCAACTCGTACTTCTCTTAGAACTTGTTCTTTTATTTCTGCTATGATTGAATTCTTAGCTTCTTCCATTTTCTCATCTATTTTTTGGTCTATATATTCTCCATCCAATGGATCAACACCTTTTACAAGGCATTGCTTATATGAACCATATTTTGGCTTCTTCTTCTTTTGGCTTCTTAGAGCCTGAAGCTTCTCCTTTTTAATTGCTGAAGCAATGGTATTGCTTTCTATATATTGTTTGGCTGCTGGCTCTATATAATAATTTTCTCCTATTCCGCTCCTTGCTCTGTTCAAGGCTTCATTAATATCTAAATATTTTCTAAATGTTATATCTTGTTTCATTTGCCTTGCTTTTACCTTTTCTATTAATATTCATCAAATGTTACATATATTCCTGGCTTTTTCCCATCAAATAAAACATATAATGGCATCATTGGGCGTGCCTCAATTTCTGCTGATTTTGGCAATATTTTATTTATTTCATTAAAATATTCTGCCAGCTATTAAGGACTGAGCAGAAATATCCTTTGTTATCTTTTGCATTATTTGCCTGATACCAAAAGTTATCAAGTAGACATTGCTGCTATTGTTGACAACTACATGGCGTTTTGGGTTGAAATTGAATGTATTCGGAGGAAATATTGTTAGAGCATTTTCAGCTCCGAATTGCATTTTCTCCATTGATGATGTGGGAGAGTTCCCACGCTTCATTTCTGCAAGATAGAAGATCGAGAGAATACATCAGGTAAATTATTATCCTTACCTTTAATATGCTCAAATATAACTTTATATCCATTTCCAGCTATAATATCTTCAAATAAAACCCATCTTCTAGTAGAGCTCTTCTTGCTATTTATCTGATTATAATATCTACATATTGCTTCACAGTCGGTTCTTACCGTAAATTCTTTAAATCCTAAGTATAACCTAAATGCGTTTATGGCATGGACAACTGCAAGGATTTCTCTATCAATGTTATTCACTGTTTTTAATTTATAGCTACCTGAGGCATATCTGCATATTGTCTCTTCTGCCTTAGCAGAGTATTTATTTGGCTTTTGTTTTAATATAGCTCCCCATCCTATTTGGGATGCATCTGTTTCAATTATAAAATATTTATCATCTAGGGTAACTCTAAAGGTTTCAAATTTTTAACCTTTTCCTTTATGGCCTGAACTAATTTTATGTCTTCAGAATTGAAATATTTTTGACCATTCTTTCTTAATTTTGCATATAAAGGTCCAGCAAGTTTGCTAGGTTGTCTATATAATTCCTTGCATAGTTTACTATTCCTAAGAATTGTTGTAAAACCTTCTTATCATTCATAGTATCTGGAAATTTCAATATCTTCTTAGCAATATGCTCTTGTAGGTATATTTTTCCTTCTCCTATTTCATGTCCTAAGAAATTAATCTTTTCTTTGCAAATTTCCATCTTCTTTTTTGACAAAATTAACCCATTTTGCTCTACCTTTCTAAAGAAGACTTCTAAGTGCGCAATATGCTCTTTATAAGATTTTGAAAATACAAGCAAGTCATCTACATAGACTAATATGAATGCTTGGTTTTCATTAAATATATTTTGCATTTTTCTTTGAAATAATGCAGGGGCATTTTTTAATCCTAGAGGCATAACAAGCCATTCGTAATGGCCCTGCGGACATGTAAATGCTGTCCAAGGGATCGATTTCGGCCATTTTTACTTGCCAAAATCCCGCTTTTAAATCAAATTTTGAAAAGAATTTACTCCCTTGTATCCTATTAATCCATTCTTGCTTATTAGGTATATTGTATGCATCATCTATGGTATTATCATTAAGTCTTTTATAATTTATAACCATTCTAGATTTGCCTCTTACTTCTTCAGCATGATTTCTAACTATAAAGGCTGCAGATCTATGAGGACTTCTGCTTTCTCTTATTGCTTTTAATTTTAACAATTCTTCAATATGCATTTTAAATTCTTCTATGTCTTTGGGAGTAGCTTCTATTGGTCCTGACTTTATTATGTAATCTGGGTTTATAATATTAATTTTGCAAACTATAGAATTCTTATCCCAATATTTCATTGGTATTTCTCCAATGATTTGTATGTCTTCTAGTCGTTGAACAATCTTGTCTATGTCTTTTTTGGATTTTATGTCTCGATACCAATTAGGTGAAAAAGATTGCAACCCTATACATTCTGTGCAAGTATTTTCTATATAAAATTCATCTAACATGTCACAAACTTCTTCTTTGCAGGTTTCAGAAGGTTCTGCTCCTGGCATGTATTCACTGTCTAGATTAGATATTTCTACATTTTGTAATGATTTTCTTTGTTTTCTAACCTCGGATATGTATGGAACATTATCTTGATATGGAATGAATGTAACGCCTTCTTCATGTATAATTGTGGTTTGTAAGGACTGTTGCAAAAATCTTAATCCTAATATCATGTCATCATTGATTACTGATAAATCTCTGATAGTAATTTCATCTATTACATATTTAGTGCCATTTATGTAAGTTTCAATATTATATGCCAATTGGTTATGAACTTTCTTTATTCCTGACATATCTGTGGATACTTCGGCTTTACTATTTTCGATAGTCTTTACTATTTCAGGACATCTTGCAAAATATTTATCATGAATAATATTTTTTGTGCAACCTGTGTCTAATAAAGCCAAAATTTTATAGGAAATATTTGGTTTTAATATTATTTTAACTGGGATTCTTATTCCTAAACTTCCTTAAATGGTAATCGAACTACATATTTATTTCCAAAGCTAGTTATTGCATCTTTTAGTTGGATTAGCCTATCCCCTTTATTTTCTCTTATTGTTACCATTTGATCTTTTAATTCAGTGTTCTTGATGGTATTATCTTCTTGTTCTATATTACCACTATTAGTTGTTTCTAACTTATGTCTTAGCTCTTCTAGTTCTGCTTCTAGTCTATTTATTCTATTTTCTAAATTTCTAACCCTGCTTGATAATATTCGATCTTCTGGTTCATACTCTATTTCTTGTCTCCAAGCTTGGTTACTAGCCTTTAAACATGAAGCACAAGCTTGTCTTAAACATAGGCTACATGTAGATCTATTTTCTTGGCTTGGGTAA
This sequence comes from Poa pratensis, assembly GCA_947311845.1. Taxonomy (NCBI): domain Eukaryota; kingdom Viridiplantae; phylum Streptophyta; class Magnoliopsida; order Poales; family Poaceae; genus Poa; species Poa pratensis. The sequence continues at coordinate 21,950,815 of CAMZMU010000102.1, read as the reverse complement.
TATATGCAAAAAGCGCATTTAATGTTATAATCACCTTTACCTCTAACCCAATCATGCTCGCATTCTAATTGATTCATCATTTCAATTTTTAAACCAGCTATTTGATCTATAAAATCTAATTCATCTTCACTTGATTCTTCTTCTAAAATCTCATTATCTAATTCATCAGTTTCTATAATTGAATATATTGATTCATCATCCTTTATTTCTTCATCACAAACCAGAATATTTTCATTAATACTATCGATAATTAGAACTCTTTCTTGTTCTTCATATTTACTAGAGTACCTTTTGATCTTTGTTAGGACAAGTTTTACTTAGGTGATCAGGTGAATTGCATATAAAACACCTACATGTCTTATCATAATTCTTTCTAGAATCATATCTTCTAACATTCTTTTTATGCAAGTAAGGGGCTCTATTATCGGACCTTCTTAGGAAATATCTTTTCTTTGTTCTAAAATTCCTATTATCTCTATTTTGGGGTTTATGATATTTTCGGTTTCTATATCTTTCTTCCCCATATGTTAATGGTATTTGAATAATGTTATTACAGAAGTTATAATCGGACTTTTTCATAGATCTTTGTGCTTGTATACCTGTACATACCTTTCTTAGATGTTTAAACACAAACGTTATGGCTTGAGAAATATTTACTATATTTCCATTTGACTCTTTCTTATAATCTTCAAATATTATAGACCCTAGAGGGTCAGGCAATTTATTAAAGTATCTTTCAACTACCCCTTTATTGTATCCTTGCTTAGCTGTGGTAGCATTATATAAATAATGTTGAGAGAATTCTTTTATACCTCTCCAATTGGTTAGCGTTAATTTTTCTATTTCCCTTAGCCTTTCATTTTGTAATGTTGTATATCCTATTTCTGGGTCTTCGGCTATAACCATATTTGATATCACATTGGCGAAATTATTAGGATTACTTCCAGCCCTTTTTAAATTTTCATATAGCTCCGGATATTCTTCTACCCAATTTTCCCATAAGACTTTAACAGATCTCCTAAAAAGGTTTCAAGATATGTTAACATATCTTCACCTTAGTACCTATATTGTGCTGATTTTGTATATATTTTTGAACTATTAAACCTTTCCAAATGCTAAGTATATTTGGCCAATCCACTGGGTCATGGGCTGCTAAATTTAAAATTGCACCATCGTTCCTATAATTTTGAAATTGAACAGGTTTTTCAAAATCTCTCCTTTTGCTACCCATGTGCTTATATTGTCCCGGAATATATGTGGGTTGAAAATCACCAGTTTCTGGGGGCGGAGGCCAAACTCCAGCTCTTCTAGTTGGCCTTTCTCCCTCTTCTCTTTTCATAGAGGTATCGCCTCTTTTTCTCTTAGCAGAACTATCTAATTCCATGGCTTCCATTGCATTATCTAAATTGTGCAAACCTTCATCATCGAGTGAATCTATAAAGTCATTATATTGTTCTGCATTATCATAGTTTTCTACATCATATAATAATTCTTTATTCTTTCTTCTTCTTCATAACTTTCTGTTAAAATTTTATTATTTATATCCCATTGCTCTTCTTCACTTATGGCTTTATTTTATTATTTTGGTCAGTATTAATACTTTTGTTATCTTTTTCTTCTTTTACTATGTTGGTACTTAGCAAATTAGAACTGCTAGTGGCTAACTTTTTCTCATTTTTTAATTTGTTTAATCTTGCCATTTCTCTAATGAAAAACAATTGTCTTTCTCTTATCTTTGGCCATTCCGTAGTCATAGAATTTTATATTCCTCTTCTATTTGCTTTAATTTTATCTCACAATACTTAAGTTCATCTTCTAAATTTACCTTTCCATGCATTCGGAGATTCCTTTATCCTTATTATCACTAAACTCAGAATCTGGCATGAGAGATTCTTCTTCCTCTATGGCTGTAGATTTATAATTTGTAAATCTAATGCTACTACTTCCTTCGCAATTTTGGTAGCTAATATAATTATTAGGCAGCTTTAATTCTTTCTTTTCTATAAGTTCACTTATATTCCATTCTTCTCCTGCTCTTTCTTCAGAACTAATTTTTAGAGGACTCATAAATTTTATTCCTTAGACTGCATACTTTCAATGACATCGTCTACATTTACTCGATATCTAGAATTACTTTGATTAGATAACCTTCCTATAAATTCTATGCTTATTAACAATTTGTTCCTTTAAAATCTTCATAACCTTTAGTCTGAAACCCAAAACTCATTTTTTCAATAAATTCTTTTACAGGCATCATTAGGTCTGGGGCTATATAGGTTATTAACATATTTTCATTCATGTCTCCTTCCATGAATCCTAATGCTGCTTTATCTACTGATTCCCATCTTTTGTCTAACAATGTTATTAAAACTTTTGCTCCTAATTTCTTTCTTGTCATACCTTTAACTCCGATGATATACATGCCTTGATGAATATATTTATACCCACGAATTTAAGCTCATTCTCAATATTCTTGCTACAATTCTTAATTCTACAGGGTGTGTTAACACACTTAATTCTACTTCTCTAGATATTCTGTATAACCCACTTCTTCTTTCAAACATACCCATATGATAAACTTGCTGAGGCTTAATTTTTCTCAGCGTATCTTTTTGATATCTTTCCATGTCTCTTTGTATGTCTATTACTTCTTCCAAACTATCAACGTCATCATTGTTGCTGCATGACATTCTATTCCTTATTGTTAGTGGCTTAGAATCTTCTCTTATTAATTGGAGGCTTCTGCCTCTTCTAGTTTTAGATATGTCCATTTTTCTGAATTAATATTTCTTGATGATGATAATATTCCGGATGAGGCTAACACAATTTCTTTGCTGCTTTCTAGATTTTTTAGATTTTCTAAAATCTGGATTAACAACTGCAATATTGTGTTATTCTGCCTTATTATTATTTTGGAATCTTCTTTTGGTGAGTCTTGATTAGAGAATCCTATAGAAGGTATTAAGTATTTTTCTACCTCTTTTAATGCTTGGTTATATTCGTTCATGCAACTATGAAAGGATCAAAGATTTTACTTCTTGTACTAGCAATTTTATTTCAAGTAAATCTTGCCTCGTTTCTGGTCTTGAAGATGATTCTTTGCTTTTGTTCAGATTATGACTTATATGTTTTCCTATGGATAGGACTTCTTCTTTGATATAATCGTTATTCTTACAAATGGTATTCTGTCTTAACTTTGCTTCTTCTATTTTATGCAAAGCTAGGTCAAGTTTACTATTTAACCCAGAGCACCTTTCTACTAATTTTTGATATTCTTGAAATAAATTTGCAAATTTTTGATCTAAAATGTCTTGCCTCTTTCCCCAAGATATCAAGAGATTATATATTAGATCTACTACTAGATTTAACTGGCTATTAGTAGTATGCCAAGTATGCTCTTCTGAGGAATTTATTCTGCACCTTATGTCAATATTGTCTGTAGTTTTTATTACCTTTCCTGTATTCACTTCCAAATTTAAATACTTTAATTTTTCAATGATTGAACGTCCAAACCTTGCTCTGATACCAATATTTCAGGGATACAGTAACTAACCAATTAAGAGCACGATAGAGACAACTCTATATGCAGCTCTATATGCAGCAATTATATGCACGAGAGAGACAACTCTAGATTTACTGTTCACGCTTAATTAACTTTTAAATATTTTACAGGATCTTTTGGGCTGACGAGGCCAACGAACTAAAGGCGGTGTTCTTCAAAGATGTAAAATCCTACTCAGTACTCGCCGTATGCTTAACTATATTGCTTCAGAAGTAGCTAAGTTTCTTTCCCTAAATGTTTTAGACAGGTTATATGAGGCATTTTCTTATCGTCAGATTCCCTGGGTGTAGAATAAGTAATTATGCACCCTGGTCGATCCGAGCCGGACGGATCACCTGGTTCCATCGAATTAACGTCTTGGCGCGCCGCACCCATGTTGTAATTTTCTCTCTCTCTTTTACGCTAGACGGTTTATTTGCTGGGTCGTGGGCTCGTGGCCTTTGTAGCTAGCCCACTACTCAGCCACGTCAATTTTTTTTTCCTCCTTTCTAATCGAGCGCATCCGGCCGGCGGCGAGCGGTTTGGTAATTAGATTTGAGATGCGGCGGCGGCGAGAGGGTGTCCGTCCGGCGGCTAGCGGATGAGCGGCGGGATGATTCAAGGGACATGCGGGTGAGCTCGTGGTGGTGGGCTAGCCGAATCGGCGGCGTCATGGTCGTCTGGCCGAATCGGTGGTAATGGAGTCATGGTCGGCGGCCAAATCGGCGGCGACAGCGGCGTGGTTAGCAGGCAGGAGGTAGCTGTGGTCTGCATCGGCGTCGACTCCACTTTCTCCTTTCTCTACCACAAGTGCTGCCCACGCTTCCGACCGAAGCCGGCCGTGCTTTCCGCCGTGGTGCTGCGGCCTGGCGAGCGGTGTCTCCGAGACTCCGGCGGCGCTCATCGACCCTGCACGAGGTGGTTTGGCTCCATCCGCTATACGTGCATGCGAGGAATTCGTCCACAACTAAATCGACCTGATCTGCACGTGTGTTCTTTGGCTTCGCCTGAAGGTTGTAAGTGTATCTGTCTGCAACTAATACTATCAGAAAACTTTGCCTGCTCTAGCTTTTCCACTACGTGGTTTATCTACTACATCTAGAGATTGCTTTGCTTCTGCTAGTGTATTTTTCCACGGTAATTCCGTTTGTAAGCTGCACCATATTTTCTTCTTATTTTTTCTTTTTACGTCAGCTTGCAATTTGGGTGCTGGCTAAATGGTAATTTCATTGGAAATTCTTCCACTGTCTCCTGATTTTCATAGACATTCGTTTAGGTCTTCTGGCCATGCTAGATTATGGTAGGCTCTAATTGTGTTTGTTTTTATGCATGACACATTCAAATCAACATTCTGCAGTTACTTTCTTGTGCGTTCATATGCCTGAACATAATTTTGTACTGGTCTAGATCGTTATTTGTCTTATCTTGTGTGTATGAAAGCAACTTGTGAAATTACGTCGCTTATCATGTTAGTTATGTTCCCAGTGATGTTAAGTGAAACGTTTGTTTCTTCTATAGACTACAGATGCCAATAATGATTACTGCATCATATGTCGTCGTTCTCCTGAAGCCCATGGAGCTCATGTTCTGCCTTCATAAGCTACATGTTGTGCTGTTTTCTGTAGTATGATGTGCAATTTCATGGCCGTGGCAATAACATGTAAATTTCCCCCGTGTGCTGGATGCCAATACATGGTAATAACATAATTATTCATACTGTTAAGATCGTTTTATTGCCTCATTGCTTCTTGTCAAACAATAAAAAAACCTTCATATGCTACTTCAGGACTAGTTCTTAAAAAGAAGTTTCTTTGGGGCTGTCTGTAACTGGTGTTGTCAAGATGGTCATCTCACTGTCGTAAGTGTCTGCCCGATTTTAGTTAGATCATGCAAGATATTTAGTTAGCTCATTTTTGTTAAATTATGTCCCCAATGCAGAGGCGAAGCATTGAGTATTCGATCAGTTGATTCGGGCATAGCTGAACTACAAGTTTAATAGTCCCATTTTTTAATGAACCCGAGGATATTTGGCCTAGAATTGTTACATTAAAAAACTGAAAATAGATGGAGGGCAACCCGCTATCACTTTCAATGGATCACATGTGTTCATGTCTAGATACATATGGTTGGTAATGAGCAAGTGTGACTTATATTTTGATACGGAGGGAGTAGTACTTTATGCCATCTTTTATATGCATCGCTGGCGATGTGTTTCTATATGGATCACATGTAGTACATTAGGTATGATATGTTTTCTTTTTCCTTGTGCAGAGTTCTTTGAAAAGCATATCGCTATCCAGATCGTCAATTTTCGGATATCTTGTTGCCTTGTTGGTATGGAAGAAACAGGGATATAATTACCATTGTATTTGACCCACTGCCTGCTGCATATCTTCCCCTCCGCTTATCATCAAATGAAGTGATATGAAGTCGGGATCGACGGCATTATAGTTTCTTTTGTCAGGGTTTATCATGCTTCATGCATGAGCTGTAATTATCTTTGTTTTGAATGGTGTATACCACTAGGCTTCACATGTAATTACTTGGTATACACCAATATTATGTGTAATCTTTTCTTACTAAATCTGTTGTAATTTTGAAGTTGCTAGATTCTTAATGCACAGCTCGTTCTTGATTTTACGGTGCAGTAGGCCATGGCGTGATTTTTGCTGGCACATTTAAGTCTTCTTAGTATCTTATTAAGGGCGTGTAATCAGGCCGGCAAATTTTTACAAGCACATAACTTTTGTCACATCAAAGCATGCCATTAGTTCTTACGTAGATTAGCTAAAAAGCAAGTTAACGAATTATTATGTTGTTAGGCGGCTGAATGACACGCGCGGGATAAATTAGTGGACATGTTCGATTTTTTATGTCAGCTGTCATGTTCGATTTTTATGTCAGCTGTCATAATTCCTACGTCGGCCGTTGCGGAAATACCTCACGAGTCAAGCATCTGGGCTGACTAGGGATCGTGCCATCGTGTGGGCTTAATTACGTTGACCCCACGTACTTACGTCAGTTCTTGGTCGCATGCGTAACTTTTTTACGTCGCATGCAATCGATCGGTTGCGGGCTCGCTGGAGAGGCGCACCAGGCGCGAGTCGCGCGGCACGGTACCAGGCGGGGTGCAGAATAACTATTATACACCCTGGGTGTCAAATAGCGCATCCCTATATATATATATATATATATATATATATATATATGTAAATTAACAGATGCTCTAAATTAACAGATGCTTCCTATATATATATATAGGACAGGACTATTCTAGACAACCTCCTATAGTATTTCTAGAATAACTATTCTAGACAACTTTCCTATCAGAAACCTTCTAAACCAGAACCGACCCAATCAATTCTAAAGAGCTTCTTATCCCCGACGCACGTCACCCACCACCGCAGTCCACCACCACACCAACGAGGCCACGACCGGACCACTCGCCCTCGTCACCGCCAGTGCGCCGCCCCGTTGCCGACGGCGAGCCGCCTCCGTCGCCGCCGGCGAGCCGCGCCCGCCCCACGCCGGCGAGCTGCCCCCGAATCCTCCGGCCCGCCCCATCCTCTCCACCGGCGGCGGCCCGTCCCACCCGCGCCCCGTCCTCCCCAGCAGCGTCCACGGCCGCCGGGACCTTCTTCTCCAGCGCGCCGCCGTCGAGCGCTTCCTCTCCTGCGCGGCACCTCCGGCCCCAGCCCCGACGCGGCTTCCCGACGCCGCGCATCATATCACCGATGCGCTGCCGCCCCGGGAGATTGAAATCCCCTCACAGCCGCTGCCCTGGGAGGCAGAGGGCGGCCCACCATCTCCCGCCGGTGAGCTGTGCGTGGCCCTCCATGTGGTCCTGCAAGGCAGAGGCGGCCCACCATCTCCCGCCGGTGAGCTGTGCGTGGCCCTCCATGCGGTCCTGCAACTCTCGCTAGGATCCTCCAGATTCTTCGCTTCACAGCGAGGTCGCCGCCCCCATGCCTCCACAGCCCGGCCACCGCCCCATGCGCCTCCCCAACGATAAAGCCGTCCCCGCGCACCTCAGCAGACAAGGCCGCCTCCGTGCGCATCCCCGCTGAGGACGCAGCACCCGTGTGCCTCTCCGGCAAGACAGCCGTTCCCCGCAGCCCTTGCTCCGCGCGCTTCTAAACTCCCATGATGGAGACGACAGCCGGACAGGGAGTGGACCGCCGTTTTCCCATGAGTTAACCGCCGCCGGCCTTCTAGTGGACTCCAGGATGCACTGATGGTAGACTCCAGGATGCACTGATGGGTGATACGAGCGCCCGATATGGCCAGGGAGTGGACCGCCGTTTTGCTCCAAGCCAACCATAGCTTGCTATGGGCGACTATGGTGAGGAGGTTGCTGCTGGATATTGCTGCTATCGTGCACTGAGGTTCAGCGCTGCAGCTAGCTCGCGCTGGAGGCCACTGTCTCACGCGTCCTCCTGACTGCTAATTATTTTTCTCGATCAAGCTTTTTGAATATAAGTAAGATACAGAGACAATGGACATGCCTCGTATCTGTTTGTTGTTATGCCTTAAACATACTTTTCAGACTGTTCGGTTGAATTGCATATGTCTGATACCTGCTAACTTAGTACTTCAGTAAGCTGCTATTTATTTGGCAAATGATTTCCAGGTTCGCTTCAGAACTGCTGTCAGCTATGTGCGTGAGGTTATTTTTACAGATTTTGCACGAGTGATGATTGAAGAGCGTAAAATTGTTTAAGTAGATCATCCTTGCATCTGAGACAAGTGCAGATGTGCCATCTCTTACTTGGAATGGTGTATTTTTTTAGACGAAGTTCAGTTTTATTGCCGATAAAAGTTCATTTAGTTTTCTGCAGAAAATTTGGTAGTTTACTTGGTGAAATTTGGAAGTCTGGACTATACAACATTGAAGTCCACTACAAAAATAGTATAACAACCAAAAAAAGAATACCGCGACCGAAGTTTACTTAATATATGTCGACAAGTTCACATTGTGCATGGACCGAAGTTCATATATTTCTAAAATGTTTATTTTCAAAACGAAGTTCACTTTTTTAATCACAGAAGATTAAAAGGGAGTTTAATTCGTCCATACCGAGGTTCACATTTTTCCTAACAACAAAAATAAAATATAGTCGCTTGTAAAAAAGGTTCATGTTTTCTGGAAAAGGAGGTTCACTGCCTCAATCGTGGAAGTTCCGGCCGAGAGTTCAAATCATCCATATCGGATGTTCACTTTTAAATAACGAAAAGTCCAAATTATTCACGAGTAAAAATTTAGAAGTTTACTCTCAGAAAATTTTGAAGTTCAATGTATATAATATCGAAGTCCACTCCAACTTTTCAATTAATAGAAAGTTCACTTCATATTAAACGGGAGTTCACCACGCGAGGTTCACCTCGTGTTAAAACATAAATTTCTAAAACAGAAATTTCATCACGAAGTTCATCTTCTATTAAAACAGAAGTTCAGCCACGAAGTTCACTGTTCACCAGACGAAGTTCAGACAAAAACAATGCGCGAAATTGAACCAATAAATCGCGATCGGAAGTTCACTTACAAAATAAACAGAAGTTTACTAACAAACTAAACAGAAGTTCACTACCGTATATAAAGGAAGTTCATTATACTCTGTATGTAGTAAAAAACAGTATGTAGTATATTTGAAATTGTTTCAAAACCGTAATGAATTTGGAAAATATCGCACAGATAGAAAAGTTGCGCATTTCCCATAGCTTTCCAACGGCATATCGCTTGCATCAATCGGATGAGCGGTTTGAAAATGGCGTCCAAAATACAGTAAAAAACGGAGAAATCCGCGAAAACAGTATGTAGTATATTTGAACTTGTTTCAAAACCGTAATGAATTTGGAAAATATCGCAGAGATAGCAAAGTTTCGCATTTCCCATAGCTTTCCAACGGCATATCGCTTGCATCAATCGGATGAGCGGTGTGAAAATGGCGTCCAAAATACAGTAAAAAACGGAGAAATCTGCGAAAACAGTCTTTAGTATATTTGAAATTGTTTCAAAACCGTAACGAATTTGGAAAATATCGCAGAGATAGAAAAGTTGCGCATTTCGAATAGCTTTCCAACGGCATATCGCTTGCATCAATCGGAGTAGTGGTGTGAAAATGGCGTCCAAAATACAGTAAAAAACGGAGAAATCCGCGAAAACAGTCTTTAGTATATTTGAAATTGTTTGAAAACCGTAACGAATTTGAAAAAGACGTCAACATGAGAAAGTTGCGCAATTTCCATAGCTATCCAACGGTATATCGCATGCGTCATTTCAACAGACGGTTCAAAAATCGCGTCCAGAAGTTCACGCATTCTGAAAACCGCAGTTCAGAAAGTTGTCTAGAATACTTATTCTAGAAGGGAGTCTAGAATAGCAGGGGTATATATATATATATATATATATATATATATATAGGTAAATTAACAGATGCTCCCTGGTGTCTGGGCACCTGGATAGAATACAGTACATTTTGGGTATGTAGATGACACCTATACCTCGGGTATGCACATGTTGGGTATATAGGAGGTACACATAGGTATGTGTATTCGAGCTATCTACATGTTATATATACCTCGGGTATGTGTGTTCAATTGTACGCGTACAGATCAGGTATATATAAATAACTTAGGTATGTGCACATTATTAGGTATGCATACCCATAATGTGCATACCCAAAATCATATGTACCTCCTACATGCCTAAGTTATACATACCCAAGGTATATGTATATGTCTACATACCTAAAACTGTTCGTATTCCATCCTGGTGCCCATGCTCCTAGGTGCCCCATCATGTTGGGTATGTAGATGACACCTATACCTCGGGTATGCACATGTTATATATATATATATATATATATAATATATATATATATATATATAGCTTCAATGTTCCATTTTTTTTATTTTAAGGAGGCAATAACTTGATTTATTTCTTCACCCTTTGATGTACTTACATGGCTTCCGTGCTCATGGTAGATGACTGCATCCGTAGCTGGGCATGCCAGCAGCAAGTGAAGCATTGCTTGTCGTTGTATATCCCTATATGTATGTCCCCTTTTATCTATTGCACTATTATGTCTATACATGATTAATCAGCGCACTACAAAGTTCCTTGTCTAATCATCTTGTCTATGATCATGTGATATAGATATGCCGACTGCAGACCATATATGCAGCGGATTGTTGAAAAAAAAATGTAGACTGACAACCTGCATCAGATTGTGATTGGAATAAAGGTAGCTCTCAGCTTACTCCTCAGTGGTACTTTTCGCTTTAATAAAATTCTGTTGGATGCTTCTGGACAGAGTTATTGTGTTCACTTTAAAGTTTTGGTAAAAATTAATGCTACAAATAGTGCAGGCAGTCAAATATTGTGAGTTGAACAACTAGACTTACAATTGATTGCTGGAAATATTTCACTAGGGCCACACGTCAGTAGTTAAAATAGTATTCATGGTCGATGGTTGGCTTATGCTGCTAATAAGACATCATGGTTATATGTTATATTCTTTTCCATAAAAGTCACTTTGGGTTATTTCTAATTCTAATGCAGCGGGGTGAAGGAGGCATGCATGGAGAAGGCACAATAAATGATATGATCTAGCTTGATTTCTTAGTTTTAAGTTTTCCAACAAACTCTTTAGGTTGCGATCTCTACTTGATAAAATAAGAAAGTGCATGTAGGTTCAAGCTTGATATTCAATTCTAATAATCTTATATTTTTAGGATATTTGCCTATCGGACAAGATAATAATATTATCATAATGAGTAGTTTCTGATCTGTTTTGATGTTGTCTAAATCATTGTCAGCTGCTAGCCGGATGTAAAGCCCCCCAGTTTTGCTATTTATTTTCTAAGTTACCATCATAACTCGGGATATCTTGTATGTTAGTCTGGATATCTTATATATATCTCAGTACTTCTAAATTGCAAGCAGTTAAGTTACTCTGATCCAAAAGTTAAAAGATGCTTAAGTGATCAATGCCTATGCTTCTTGAAATTGTGAAGTTCCTATAATGAACTATTGTAGCTTTTGGTCTATAGGATGATCTTTAATTTTCTAGTTGTGTTTCTATATGTAATCGTATTAATGTTCATTGAGCTACTCCTGAGATCAACAAGGAACTTTGGTTTTTGCCACGTTGATTCTAAAATTTGAACTTTGTCTTTGCAGGCCCAAAGATCAGCAAGGACTAGTATATTTTGATATCAAATTGTACCGTCGAATGCAGGCCAAGAAGGATATATATAGGACTAGTTAGAATGCCAAATTTTGAAGAAAGATTGTAATACGTGTACTGAATAGTTAATTTTCATGTATGGGATGAGGGATTTCAATAATCAATATTGAGTTGTTTTTTCATGCAATACATTCATATTATGTGATTTGTGTGTGTGTTTTATACATATTATGATGTATATACTCTTCCTCACAAAGTCTATACTCTTGTTGAGGAAAAATATTACCATCTTTGAAGTGAGCCACTCGGTCTCTAAAATAATATTTATTTTAAAATAGAATTAGTCAATCCGTCTACGTTATGTTCCAACGGTTGCAATTGTTGCCCCACATCTGTTGTTGCTTTGCAACGCTCTATCAACTGGTTACCAACGCACCAATATGCGTTGCACTACACCTTAGCAACGCCCGATAAGGCAACGGATTCAAATCCGTTGGTAGAGGTGGTTGCAACGCTTATATGGATGTTTAGATACAGATTCATGCGTTGCTGTAGGGGGGGGGGGGGGGGGGGGGGGGGGGGGGTCTTGTTGTAGTGTTGGAATGTCATAGTCATTTAATCAGAACGAGGAAAGTAATTATCCAAAAAGATTTGGAACTTCATTCAAACATCTCTGTGATTGAGTAAAATTCAGCCAACTGCTTAATTCAACCAGGTGCAAGAACAAACTAATCAACGAACCACATGCAAGGAATTAGTAAATATGAACAGATCGATACTACCGCGACATCCATAATTTAACAAGAAACATAAAGCAGTTAAAGACAAATGGCTGGCAATCCTAATTGTTGACGACCCGGCACGTCCTCCTGATCTCCCCGTTGGCCGCGGTCTTGATCTCGAGTGCAGCCATCTTCACTATCGCCCTAGCGAACTTCCTCTCCCAACTTCCGGGGATGAACGCGTTCTGCAGCACCTTCCTGGTCGTCCGCCGTGATGTCAGCAGCGCCGCGTCGGAGGTGAAGAGCACGTCGAGCTTGAGCAGATTGGTGTAATACCGGGTGTCAAGCCGGTTGGGCGTCACGATGTCTTGAACCACGGTGGGGTCGTTGGTGAAGTTGGGGCTCGTGGGGCACTTTCTCTGCAACAGGGTGGCGAAGGCCGGGTTCATGTCGGAGGGATTAGGGGGGAGGCGGTCCGTGAAGGAGGAGCAGTGTGACACGCCGATGGTGTGCGCGCCGGAGAGGACCACGAGGTCGTCCACGTCCATGTTCTTGGCTTTGAAGTTGTCGATGAGCTGCGAGAGGTTGAAGAATGGCGGGGGAAGGAAATCGAGCGCCTCGCTGGAAAGGGACACGCGCCCGTCGAGGAGCCCCGCCGGCATCCTGAAGTTGATTCTCCTGCAGCTGAGGATCAAGGAGGCGTCTCTGGAAGCGAAGGCGATGATGTCGGCGCAGGAGACTTTGCCGGGGCAGACCTTCTCGAGCGCCTCCTTCGCCGCGTCTATCACTTCAAAACCACGGAGGCTTGGGAAGTTGGGAGGGCTAAGCTTCTCCGGCTGCGGGTTGGCCTCTGTCGCGTCCAGCAGGACGGAAGCATCGCAACCCTGCGGTAACACAAGCATTACCGTTATACGACGCCAGAAACATAGTTACCTGATCATACAATATGCATTGCCGTACCTGGACGAAGCAGTCGTGGAAGTGCAGCCGAATTAACCCTGCGCCGATGGTGGGGGTCTGGAGCGTGGCGTTCCACACGGCCTCCCTGATGATCTGTTCTGCCCGTGGGCACGAGCGCCTGTAGAAGCCGACTCTGAGCTTTGGGCCTACAGATGGAGGAGGGATCGGGCTCGTGCTCTGCGGGCTTGGTGTTGGGGCGACGGCGACAGAGGGAGTGTAACTCGGACTAGCAGAAACCTGAGGGCTTGGTACCGGGGCCGAGCTACCTGAAGTTTCACTGAGGGCGGCGGCCGGCGGGGTGCTAATGTAGCTCGTCTGATAGGATCCCTGAGGGCTCTGTGTCGGGGCGGCACCGGGGAGGCGTATTTGTTGTTTTATGATGATCCAAATTCTATACTGATGAAGGCCAACTTGTGACGAAGGAGAGCGGATCGTTTCCGGGTCGGACTGCAGCCGACCTAGGGTTTTATGCCACCAATATTCCTCTTGTAAGCCGCCGGTTGGGATATGTCGCATTGTGTAAATCCCCGGCGTTTGTAACCTCACCCCGATATAGTGAAGTGTTGCTGGCTGGCGCCCGTGGTTTTTTCCTCTCCTTTGTTTGGAGAGGTTTTCCACGTTAAAATCTCGTGTCCCCTTTGGTTTGATCGTTTCGCTATTCGTCGTTTCTTTGCTATCGTTTATAACAGTATTGAGCAGCCACGGCGCCGAGCGACGCAAATAAGATCACAGCCGCCGCAAGGTTATTTGCCATCGCTGCAAGGTGTGGTTTTCAAGCTGGAAACTCAAGCTGTGTGTGTGAGCTCGCATGTCATGAGGCTGGTGTGCTCGTGTACTTATAGATCGGCCAGGCCGTGTTCGAGGAATGGACCAGGAAATGCATTGTTCGGCTGCTGCACGCATCTCAGCATGCATGTGTACAGCTTGTTTAACTAGGGCGTGTACTAGAGCAATGTCAACTCGGAACATGTATGCGCCAACAACTCATCGATCATGGGTTATTTGACTTATCATGTCTAACTACCTGTTCCGGTGTATGGAGCATCTGAGTTGTTCAGGAATGTTTCTGGGGAAGGTAGCCAGGTTGCGAACAAAGATAAGTTTATCTAAGAATGTCGGTTGGTTCCATTGGAAGACAGATTCCCGCTAACAATAATTCCAGGTGTTCAGCAAGTAGCTACATCTATGTGTTCAGCTAGTAGATCTAACTGCACTCACGAAGGGACGCCGGTTTTCCGGCGTGATGTACGATGAACATGCTACGATACCGATCGAGAGAAAAGAGGTTCAATGTCAGAACGAACAGCCGGTTGGTATAACACTAGATTTGTTTTCAAAGAGACATGTTGATTAGTCCTGCCTGGTGTGTACTTGCATGTGTTTTAACTGCAAGACAAATTGCCACAAGGGAGAAGAGTAGAATAGCCTCTTGATGGGAACATGTCAGGCATGTGCAATTATATGGTGTCAGCATACCGCCTTCGTCGTAAATGTTTGATAGGCAAACGCTATGAATCAACAGGTTATAAATCTGCAAATTATCAGCCGCCTCTAGAGCCATCCAATCCACTTAAGTAAATGGATCTCGCGCGTCTGATTATTGTAGCAAAAAAGTTTCGCCTGTATTTTTCTCTGCGTATGCAACATCACACATGTAAATAATTTTTTTCAAAAATGTTGTGTCTTATCAATGTAGCGAAAAACCCGAGCGTAATATTTTTTATTGCGTATGTAACAAAGTGTGTAGCAATTTTCCTCGGAGCTGCAAAAATTTGCGACGTGTAGCAAAGTAAGGATGTAGCATTTGAACACATATATAAATGTATACAAAATAAAGAACGCTTTTGTCAAATACACATTGGCTGCACAAAAATGTTAATCGGGAAAGATGTGCTTGGGCGCACCGCGCTGGCCTGGGGAAGATACGTTTGTGCGCGTTAGTAAGAAAGAGAACCGGCTGTAGATACACCACGTGATCGGAAACATCTAATTGCCAAACGCATATGTTAATGTAACTAATCGCAGTTATTTTTTCAGAGCATTCATGGAACATGAGCGAGAAGCTAATTTGATCTCCACTCCTCATGCGAGACTAAACTTTGCACATGTCATACATTCCGCAAATGGGCGAGTTTGTCAGAAATTTATCGGGTTATATGGGCTTAAGCCCATAAATTATAACACAAGTGATACTTTAAATAGCACAAATATTTCTTCATTGCATATTTAATCGGCTGAATTTGTGTTGCTTACATTGGATGTCTATGATGAATTTACGTTCGTATTATTTTGTTGAATGGTTAACCAAAGGCCAAGTACACCTTAAACCCTAGTGCAGGTGCCCATGCAAAAGTTTTTTTTTTCCTTGATAAACGGAAATAAAAACTTTTTGTGAACGAGGAGCGCTGAAAATGAAAAACTGTAGTGAGGCACATAGCACCTATTACAAACACACAACTCTATCAATAATTCAATATAGCATTACAATATGAACAGCTGAATGCAGCAAATGAACAGAACAACATGCTTCAAGGAAACTAAGAAAATGCAACGAATGAATGAGGATCAAGCACCCTTAAACAGAGTGTGCGCACAATCAAATGTAAGTGCAAATTAATTGCCAACAATCTTATTTGTTGACGACCCTGCAATTCTTCCTGATCTCGCCGTTGGCGGCGGTCTTGAGCTCGATGGCTGACATCTTGATCATCGCCTTCGCGAACTTCTTCTCCCACACCTCGGGGTGAATGGCGTTCTGGAACACCTTCCTCGCCAACGGTCTCGATGTTACCAGCTCCGCGTCGGAGTGGAAGAGAACATTGCGCTTGCGCAGGTTCAAGTAGTACTGGTTGTCCAGCTGGACTGGTGTCACGATGTCCTGCACCGCAACGGGGTCATTGGTGATGTTGGGGCTCAGCGGGCACCTCTTCTGCAGCTGGGCGGAGAGAACGGCGTTCATGTTGGAGGGGTTAGGAGGGAGACGATCGATGAAGGAGGAGCAGTGGGAGATCCCGATGCTGTGCGCGCCGGACAGCACCACGAGGTCGTCCTCGTTCATCTTCTTGACCTTGAAGCTGTCGACGAGCTGCGAGAGGTTGAAGAATGGCGGGGGGAGGAAGTCGAGCGCCTCGCTCTCGAGCGACACGCGGCCGTCGAACCGTCCTGCCGGGAGGTCGTACTTGAGCTTGGAACCGCTGAGGAAGACGGCGGAGTCGCGGGCCGCGAAGGCGAGGACGTCGGCGCAGGAAACCTTGCCGGGGCAGTACTTCTCGAGCGCCGCCTTGGCATCGTCGATCACCTCGAAGCCGCGCAGGCTGGGGAAGTTGGGCGGGCTGAGCTTCTCGGGCCGCGGGTTCGCCGGCGTCGCGTCCAGCAGCACCGAACCGTCACAGCCCTGCGATGCATGCGCATGACCCCATTAACCACGTGTCCAATGCCTCACAGCACATGCAAGAGCAAGCCATTAGCAGCGTACCTGGACGAAGCAGTCGTGGAAGGCCATGCGGATGAGGCCGGCGCCGAGGCCGGGTCGCGATTTGAGGGCCTTTTCAACGACCGTCTTGACGATGTACTCCGCGGCGGGGCACGTCTTGTTGTAGTAGCCCACCTTCAGCTGAGGCGCCGCCGCCGCACACTGGCATGCCGCCGCCAGGAGAAGCAGGCACGACACCCACATCATCGCAACCATGCTGGCCATCCTTCTTGAGCTCGATCCACCTGCTCTGCAAGATACTGGAAGTGGAAGCTAGCTAGCTGCAGTGTGGTTGAGGTGTGGAGACGCTGCTCCTCTGCACGTCCATTTATACCCGCGGGTGGAGTCAGGGTTGGGACTCGGGAAGAATTAGCAGCCAGGGTTTGTGTTGTCTGTATTACTTAATCAGGATTCACGAATCGCATGTTCTCTAGCGGCGCAGGGAACATGCGAATACAACTAAGGATGCATCTTATCTAACCTCCGCAGCGCTGACTTGAAGGAGTGGTGAACGTATAGTGATGCGGGCATGTGGTATCTAAAGTTCTAAACTCCTCTGCACATCTGTCTGGCCTGGGAGTCCGGGAAGAGTGGGTCTTTATCTCAGATGTTTGCGGGGCAGGGTGGATGGATAACATTCTTTCCCGAGTGGACATTAGTAAAGACATTAATTTGGTCTGAACTGCTAACCAGTAATTCATCTCAGTATCATTCCGAACTGCTAACAATGACTTGTTTTACAGTTTTACAAGGGAGAAGATAAATTCGACTTGCCAGAAGGCCGGTTCATCAAACAATGTACATCTTCGGTTCACTCTGCGCTGTCGAAATCCGGATTGCCAGAAGACTAGTTGATCAACCCTATGAACATCTTCTGTGTTCTCTCTGCGTGGACCATATGTTTATATACCGTTTTAGCCGCATGTTTATATACCGTTAACCCAACAGCCATAGTTCCCAGCTCAGCGCATGGTGTCAACAACATCTCGATCGTTTCACAGGGCATCGCAGTCACGGCGAATTCGCTGGCCATGGACAAGGTGTACACAATGGCAAATATATATACCGCACAACGGAGTTCCATAGTCCACACAGTTACACAGAACAAATCCTCTGTGTGACCGAGAAGTGAGCAGCTAGCGAATCTGCAAAATGAATGCCCCTTCTTCCACACACAGCCTTGTATAATTTTTAGATATTTGAAGTGTATTCTAGTAAATTGGAGCGGATGATGCCGCATCATGGAGAATCCCAAATATTCTGTTTACTAACCGGTTTTGGATGGGATAATCCAAGATATCCACCCCCCCCCCCCCCCCCCCCCCCCCCACACACACACACACACAGACACGAAGTGTGTAGATTAAAAATATTACACAATACTACTGTATTGAGATGGAATTTTTTGGTGGGGATATGAAAGAATTGGGTAAAAAAAATTCACCAAATCTCTTTCCGTCCCCAATTTATGAAAATACACCCCTAGTAAATAGGCCTTAGGCAGCTTTAAATAGAGGAAAAGGAGTAGGGATGAAAGCCAATATGGACGGATCGATGCATGTAACGTATGTGCACCAGCTTTGGAATATTGGCTGAATAATAGACTACTAGATCTGAATGCTCCATCTCGCTGCATGGCGCATCAACCGGTGGTTCGGTCACTAGACGCTAATGTGATACTACCAGACTAAACTCGTCGTCTATCTTTCTTTTTCGCATTACTCAATAGTAGAATTAGAATCTGCAGCGATCAGGTCATACATCAGAAGTATCCACAAATCGGTGTAGAACTCATTTATAAAAAAATTACCTAGCAAATCTTCGTATATCTTGAGATAGTCCATGAAGTCTACAGATACTCTAAACATGCAGCCTAGTAGTCAAACGGTTGGCTACATGAATGCATGGATCTCAAGCAATATAAACCATTTCCATGGCCAGATCCGGACCTTTCTATACTAAACGAGCTCATAACCTCTCTACTATCACTTATTTATCTGTTTTATATGATGATGATGGTGATGGCGATATTATACGGCCTTAGATATCATGAAAGATCTAGCACACTAACTATCACGCACAATCACCACTACCACGAATGTGGCGGTAAAGTATATGGGTCTCCGATTATTCTCTGAACCTATTGTCAGCCAAAGAAAGAGGTAGCATATATCACTATTTTACAAGGTAACAACATCCTTTATCTCTGCGAGGGGAAATATTATAGAGTCGACGTGCGCGCAATATAATGAAGAACATTACCATATAGATCCTTCATATCTGCGAGGGGATTATGGCTGGTGGCTAGGGTTGATGTTGATTATATAGCCGGCCTGCTCATGGCTCCTCCATGGATCCTCCTCTTTATATTGATACAAGGGTTCTAGATGAGTCCCAAACGCTACGAATATCTTTCTTATCATCAAATGAAAGAACGTGAACAATTAGAAAAAAAATCGGTGAAGACCAATGAAAACTACATTGAATCACGTTGCCAAGATTAAGCGGTACGATCACCACGCGCTTGTATCATGCTCTAGTAAGTTGTCTGTTCATATCACAGAGCTTTGTGTTTTGGACGCAATTTCATCATACAAACTCTGGTTTATTCGTTCTTGGTCTCTTTGGATTCATATAGATGAACCCCACAATCTCCTAGCTTTGGATGTTGAATTTCAAATCATTCGGAAATGTAATGTTTTCAAACTCGCCAAATGGGTTATATCTAGTGTCCATAACTTCTCCAATTGATATCAACTTGGATTCTTTCATTGTGCTAAGTTCATGGGACTTCCACTTCACATGGACACACACAGACACACAAACACCAAATTCAAGACAACTAATAAAATTTAGTAATACTAAATGTTAAGCAATGATCACATTAAAATGTGTTGAAATTATTAAATTATGCATAATGGACATGAAAGTGGCTAGATGGAGCATGATAAGAGGGATTCATATCTTAGAAATGAGCTATAAAACACTATACAAATTCCACTAATCAAATGGCAATGAATGTCCTACTACATTAATTATTTTTAATTAACACCCAACAAACAGGTGGTATGTTTACTAGACTCGATGAAGATTAAATGGTTATACTAGCATGTGGATTGATCTCAAACTCCAATATAACACCAAACTTGGGCATCATGCTTCTACTCCATATTAGCCTCAAAGCACAACATATGTGAGGTAGCATTACCTGTGGAGGAGTCATCACCGGCCTAGCTACTAGACCTAGTATCAAATTGGCAAACCCACTCCTTCTAAAAGGTAACCATCGTGTATCTCTTTCAGTTCATATAAGTGGTGCCATGATAGTCTAAAATTGGCAGATTTTGTTTATTATTCTTGGAGTCAGGTATCTATTGCCGACTCATATGTCTAACATGTTCTCTACCAAGAATGGTATTTTGTATTATGATGTGCATAGAGAGGATGAAGAAGAATATCCTGAAAGTATATCTAGTACCATCGATTTGGGTTTTGCATGTTAGATGACAATATTGTTAACTGGAACAATCCTTAGGTGATAGGTTTAACCACCCTAAAAGCCGACCCATCTCAAAGGGATGAAAGTCGCACAGAGTCGCCAAGTTAAGAATTCATAGGAGATGAACCCTCAAGAGAAGAAGATGCGTGAATACATGAAGCTGAGGCGTCGAGAAGTCTCAAATGAATAAGAAGTGTGGAGATGTTGAGTTGAGGAGAGAAGCCTCGAAAAATGAAGATGGTGCGGAGACGCTGAAGTTGAAGATTTTTTAAGTGATGAAGAAGCGTGAAGATGCGAAGTTGAGGTGACCCCTCAAGACATGAAGA
The DNA here is from genome assembly GCA_947311845.1 of Poa pratensis. Taxonomy (NCBI): domain Eukaryota; kingdom Viridiplantae; phylum Streptophyta; class Magnoliopsida; order Poales; family Poaceae; genus Poa; species Poa pratensis. Next base: position 21,930,106 of record CAMZMU010000102.1, on the reverse strand, counting down.
AGCGTAGAGACGCTGAAGCGTGAAGATTCGAAGTTGAGAATTCATAGAAGATGAAGTCCGAAGAAGATGACTCCTCCCGGCGTGGAGTGAAGATAGTGCAGAGCTCACGTGAAGATTCTTGGTGATGAAATCTCGAGATGAGATGAAAACTGATGAAGCAGTGTGAGAAACTATGGGTCCAAGACATGAGACCTAGAGTAGAGTGGTTCAGTTTTATACTCTTTGAGTCATAGAAAAACCCGTAAGGGGTTAGAAATTTTACGACGGGAGTGAAAATTGATTGAATGCTACGTTAGACTCATCATATAAAATATTGATAAGTTGGAAATATCTTATGCATCGGTGTGGGAAGACAAAGAACTAGCTTGAACATGAAGAATAACTAGGTGCAACAGTAAAGTTTTATGTTAGATCAAGCTTGAACATGAAGCGGAACTAGCTGCTGACATGAAGCAGAATTGGCCGCGCAGTAAAGATTGTGTTAAGTTCACTTGAACATGAAACATAAATGGATCGAGCAGTAGAGTTTATGTTGAGTCTAATACTTCAGTCCGAAGAAACATATTGTCTCTTGAAGTTGATGATTCAATCAGGCACCTCTTGCGTGGGGATCACGGGAGGTTAGATCAGATATGACCACTGTGATGGGCCTGTACAAGTTTAATTCTTCTAACGGATAATACGGACTAGACCTATTAAAGCCACCCCAGACCCAGTGGGCATGTTTCGAAAATTTGGTGATATTGAGCTGACATTCTGGCGAGACAAGCAAGTTTTTCCCCTCTTTGTTCTTCATTGAGATAGATAAAAAGAGTGAGTGTAACTGAGCACGAGTCGAAAGCAGTTTCAAGCCGACGAGATCTGCTTATATATTACTCTTGGAGATTGGCGCTGCTAGATGAATTAGAGTCAGTTGTTCGAGCATCCAACTTGTGGATTTTCCGCGACAAGTCGTCGCCCTCCCTTTCCTCTCCCCGATACAGATCTGAGAGGCGATTTTGAGAGTCCACCGTCGGTCCACCTCTTCCGCCGGTGAGGCGTGGGTTCCCTCCCCTCCGTCGGCTGCTCCGGCGGCGGGAGGGTGGGGGAAGCCCGTCACACGGCGTGTATTCATGGTAGGGCTTGGCAGGTGTCCGGCCGGCGGCGCTTCGGAGGCGGAGGTGCTGTTGGTTCGTCTGTTGTCCGCGCAGATCCCCTCCGGCGGTGGCGTTCCCTGGGGCTTCACCGACCTGCGTGCGATTTTCCCTGCACCACGGCCAGATCCAGGTATGCGGTGGATCTGGATGCAGTTCAATAAGAGGATGATACAGAGGTTCTTCGCGGCGGCGCCGGCGTTCCCGGCAGTAGTCTCTTCGGAGGCGGTGCTTGGTGACTTCCCGTTTGCGGTGTGGTGGGCTCCGGCGATCCAATGTTTGGGGAGCTTCAGCAGCGGCGCGCCATCGTCAGCTCCGGCTCGTCGTCGTCGTTGGGATCCAGAGGGCTTCCTTGTAATTTTTCCTTTGTTTCTGGACCTTTCTGTAAGTTCGGAGAATTAATATATCATCCCTTTTGCAAAAAAAAAAAAAGATTTTCATTAATTTCCTAGAAAAATGAACATAAAAGATCGGGCCGAGACTTACGATTTTGGCTAACGCGAACAAGGCTAATTCAGGAGTATTTGGGTGCATGCATAAATAGCTTCTCCAATAAAGACGTAGATCTGGACCAACGCATCAAAGTTGAGGAATCAAATCAGGACTTCATATTCCCTCACGTATATTCGGCTTTAAAAGGTTACTAATATTGTGACAACCACTGTTCCGATTGTACCGTCTTTTTTTCATCAATTTATTTTGTCATCATTGAACGAAAGTTGTCCCACATCAAATTGGCATATCTACTTAGTTTAAGCTTCATAATCATGTCACCCGGCCCGGCTTATTGACAAGCAATTTTTTTTAGACGCGACTAATTCCCGCTCAACAGGGAATTAACTAAATTCTCGATCAGATGATATTATCCAATTTATGTAGGAGTATAATTCATGTGCGTTGAGAAAATGTTGTTTCAATTTTAACCCCGCATGCAGTTGCGCAACTCTCCGATGCACGAGTCATGTTGAAAATCCAACTGTCCCAATGTGAATCGAGCTCATTCTCAATCATCAATTAGCAAAAGGTTTTTTTTTTTACTAGAGAAGCCATGGGCCGATAGAGTTTTATAACACTGGGCGTTACAAGTGCTTCATGGGTCAGTGGCTAGCTGGGCCAGAACAATTACGCTGTCAATGAATGTCCCGTGGTGTTGGCCGGAACAAACAGCTTGAAGGTTGTACCACTCGACGAGTAAGAGCATCTCCACTCGCGGCGCCCAAACGGCCGTCTAAACGCGTTTGTGGCATGCCGGACACAAAATCGCACCCACTCGCGGCGCCCAAAAGCGAATTGGGTCCGGCACGGCCCAGTTTTGTGTCCGGCACGCCCAGCCCACGCCCTCAACTTGGGATGCTTGGGGCGACCCCGGACGGAAGGAAACGCGACGCCACGTCGGCTCCCGACGCGCGAGCCACGCCTGGCAGTGAGACACAGACTATGTCTCGTCGTTTTCTCGCCTGATTTTATCCCCCGCCTTTCATCGTCGCCCCAGTCGCCCCACTTTGCTCGACGCCCCCGCCCCCCGCCCGCCGGCTCCACCCAAGCCTGGACGCCGGCGCCGCCGTTTGCTTCCTCTCCTCGACGGCCTTCGGTTCCGGGCACCAGCGATCTCTCCGCCGCTGTATTCGATACAGCCGTCCCCAGCGGTCTCTCCGCGACCCGCCCTGCCTGCAAGGTGTTCGGCGGATGGTTCGCCTGGTTTTTGACTGAATTATTGATGCTAGCCGGCGACCGGTCGTTGATCAATGGCCGCGTTGTATTGCATCTATCCAAAGTGGGCAACATTTGTGAAGAGCGTCCCCAACCCTCGCGGGAACAAAGCTTCTCATTTGCCGCTGAACAAGAGAGCGCCAGGAAGGATGTCGAGCGGGCATTTGAAGTGCTGCAGCAAAGGTTTGCTATCGTTCGGTATCCTGCTCTGACATGGTCGAATGAGCAAATGTGGGAGGTGATGAATTGTTGTGTCATCCTGCACAACATGATCATCGAGAGTGAGCGCTATAATCCAGTGCATGATCATATGCCATATGACTTTGAGGGTCTTCATGCACAGGTTGATCACAACGTGCCGACAGATTTCGCTGATTATATCTCAATGCATTTAGAAATTCGTGATGAAAATACTCATAATGCACTCCAAGATGATCTAGCGGAGCATTTGTGGGCACGCCGGGGCATGGCAGCGACAGAGGAGGAAGAGAAAGACGTTTGAACTTTATTTTATATATTTGAACTATTAAATATTGTATTTGAATTGTTACATATTTATGTATGTTTGATTTTTCCTTTCACAAAATATTGAAATTCATGTAAAAAACCCTTTTGGGGTGCCCCTTTGGGCGCCGCGAGTAGGGAACGCGGGCGCCCAAATGGCGCACCTTGTTCGGACAGCGCCCAAATGACACGTCCGGACGGCCTTTGGGCGCCCATTTGGGCGCCGCGAGTGGAGATGCTCTAAACATGGGGAATCATGAACAGCCTAAAAAAGAGTAACCATGGGCAATTTTGGCCGAGCTGACGTGCTCAAAGTACAGACGACCGGGATCACGTCAAAATGGACCTGGTTGTCGCACTGCAGTTCAGAAAGGGTTTTCTTTCACCAATTCCTATTTAGTTTTCAAAAAACTCTCCATTTCCTTTGCGTCTGGTATGACAGCGAATCACCTAGAATTCTTGGTTGGCTAAAGAAAAGTGATAGCATGCATGTGAGTATTCGCCTCAACGTTTGCTAAAGAAAAAATGGTGCATCAGCAAAGCTCTAAACAACAACTTGTGGGTCACAAAAATTACCTTGAGCGAGGACTTCGACTTTGACCATGCAACCCAATTCGTTGAACTTTGGAGACGCCTACCAGAAGTCCATCTCAACAACGATGTGCAAGATGAAATCCATTGGAAGCTAATGGCAAATGGTCAATACACCGTGTCCTCTGCCTACAAAGCACAAATCTTAGGGTCTGCCTCAACCAACATATGTCGTCTTGTTTGGAACATTTGGGCCCCTCCGAAGATCAAATTCTTTGCTTGGCTTGCTACCCAAAATAGGCTATGGACGGCATACCGCTTGGCAAAGAGGGGGTGGCCAAATTGTGGTTTCTGCCCCCTTTGCAAGAGAGTCCCGGAGTCGACAAACCACCTAGTCATCAATTGTCGCTTCACCATCCGCCTTTGGGACCTCATTTAAGATTGGCTTGGCCTACACGCCCTTGACCTTCAACAGTGGCCAACGCTCTCCATTCAGGGGCGGAGCTACTCAGTGCTACCCTGATGCATAGGCACCAGGGTCGAAATATTTTTTACTAGCGATTAGCTATTGTACTTAGCGTGTGCACCAAGTTCTGCCAGCATCGGTGCACCAGGTGGAAGAAAATTCACTTGCAGCCTCGTTTGGATGTGGGCACGTGGCCTCTGGTGGCCTTTTTGGCAGTGCAATATGCAGGCCTTGACGGCACCAAGGCCGGTAGATGCAGCATTTCTGGGTGGGCAATTAGCCAATAGGCCAGAGAGAAGTCAATCGCTCACGCATAACTCTTGTTTTCTCTTCCGATCGACTCCTCTGCTCGAATGACTCACCCGACGAGACGACGGACTGCCAGTGCCTCATCCTGCCCAGCAATCGAGCATCCTTTCACCCCCGGATCAGTGACCCGATTAGAAAGCCCACTTCCTTCAATCCCAACCCAACTACCCAAGGTGCTATTAATATGGGGTCTCAAATCCCTAATTATCAATCTTTTTCTTGGTGCTAATCTTGTTCTTTAGTGCCCCTAGGTTTGTCTGAATTTTTCATTCCCCTTACGAAGTAGAGAATCTAAAACTTTTAATTAATATTTGTCAAATACGGTTGCACGGATAGGTGCTTCTCGCAGACGAAGCTCGTGAAAACTTATTTGTGCAATCACCTTAATGGCGATAGTTTGAGTAATAATGTCTGCTACTTTGAGAAACAATAAACGAAAACTTTTTCATGGGTGTCCATTATTTTTTTGAATTTTGTATGCTACGATTTATCAAACACTACACTGTTAGTAAAAAAAATCTCGGATACATACTGTACGTAGCGTCGTGTCAGTCAAAGTTGTGCATCATGGTAATTTTTTTCTAGCTCCGCCCCTGTCTCCATTCAAGATTGGTGGCTCCCGATTGTCGAATGGATCCTCCCTAAACCGCAAGACGCTTGCTTCCATCACCTTGTTAGTCTCTTGGGACATTTGAAACGAGCGCAACGCCCGAGTCTTCCGAAACAAACACGCCCCTCCTCTAGTCATCTTCCACAAGATTAAGTGTGACGCGCGCATTTGGGCCATCGCCGGCGCAAAAAGATTGAGTGAAATGATTTCGGGGGAGTAGTGCCCGTTGTAATTCCCGCCTTTATTTTCTTATAAAACTCCTTAATTAAAAAAAATGGGGCAAACCTTTTGCCCCGTTTCAAAAATATAATAATTCGCCTCATCAGGCTGGAGTGCAGACGTACATTACATACATTGGTATACACCGGTGGTAGGTTGGTAGCCTGGTAGCACAAGCGGAGGCGAACATGGACAAGAAACAGATGACGGTGGACTAAACCTGGAGCAGGTCAGCACAGCACCGCCACCGCCACAAGCTAAACTATATAAGCAGATTAATTATACAACCACTGGCTGGTCTGTAACATAACGGGAATCAGTACTAGGACAATTGGAGCAGCTACATGACCACCACATCTCTTTCAACGCAGAAAATTACTTGTTGATGCTTACACGCTGACACCGACATCACGGCCGGCGGGCACCATTTCTTTAACGAAGCAGATGAATGTGAATGGCCGGTCGAGTGTGATCAATCAATTTGTTGTACTATAATACACACATATCCCGGCGGCGTTACAGCTGCAAAACAGAACCGTGATTCCATCTAGTTTTCTCCGCAAAACCATGCAGAATCATCTTGCGTGCCGGCCAGTTTAGCGGCGCAATCAGACATGGCAGGGTCAGCTCCTTGAGCTGGGCGCCATTAGCACAAGCTATAGTACGTACTCCCCACTATAACTATGCATCTTGTCATGTTCCCGTCTTTGACTTCAGGTCCGTCGCAACGTGGGAGCGGAGGGCCCGAAGCCCCGAACACACGGAGGCATTCCGCGTACGCTCTCGTCCCGGAGCTATATAACACACTTGAACTCAGCTTGTCTAAGAAAAACTATAAGTTGCAGATTAGCCAACACAAGCAGCCGATCTACTAGCAAAGATGGTGAAGCTCGCTGCCCTTATTACCTTGCTTGCGTTGCTCGGTACCGTGTCTTGCCAAGGTGTTCCTGCCTCTGCTCCCAGCCCAAGCCCGAGGGCAAGAATCGCCTATCCACCAGGCGCGAGCCCGAGCGAGTCCACCTATCTTGCGCCTACTCCAGTTGCGTCGATGCCGAGCCCGCTTGCCTATCCTCCTAGCCTGGATATATCTCCAGGCTCACTCGCTTCTCCTCCTACTACAAGCGCGCCTGCTGATCTTTCTAGCCCTAGTCCAAGCCTAACCCCACCCACATATCCACCTCACACAAGCTCACCTCCTTATCCTCCTAGTCCAAGCCCTAACCAACCAACATATAATCCAAGCCCAAGTCCACAGAGCCAGAACCCAAGCCCAATTAATCCAAGCCCGCCTACCTATTCTCCCAGCCCTAGCCCTATTCAAAGCCCAAACGCCAATTCGCCTAGCCCAACCCCGTTGCAATATCCTCCTACTGAAAGCCCAAGCCCTAACAGCCCTAGCCCTGCCCCTGCCCCTGCCGTTTATCCGCCTAGCTCAAACCCACCTATTGATTCTCCTAGCCCAAGTCCTGGCTCTGATGCTGGCCTAAGTGTCGGCCACTACAGCTATTCCTGCCCAAATGCTGAAGCGATTGTGAGGGAAGCAGTGAAGAACGCCACAGACAGCAACCGCGGCACCGGCGCAGGCCTTATCCGCCTTTTCTTCCACGACTGTTTTGTCCGGGTAAATCTCACTCTTTAGCTCTCGTAATATGATCAACGCATGCAACCTAGATCTTACATGCAAATTTGAGACGATTAATGACCGTACAGGCAGCTCGATCAAATCAGATGTCCATGATAATGCGTGGCATGCATGGATTTTAAATTTTTGAAGTGTCTCGAGATTAATTCTTAATTTCTGAGGTATAGCATCCCATTCTCACGTGTTGTGACACTACCTGATGATGCAGGGGTGCGACGCTTCAGTGCTCCTCAACATCACCGGCTCCGACGATGCGACGGAGAGGCTCGGCAGCCCCAACCTAACGCTCCGCGGCTTCGAGGTGATCGACGCTGCCAAGTCCGCCCTGGAGGAGTTATGCCCGGGGGTCGTCTCGTGCTCCGACATCCTCGCCTTCGCCGGCCGCGATGCCACCTACTTCCTCACCAACCGGACAACCGACTTCGCCATGCCCGCGGGCCGCTACGACGGGCTCGTCTCCCTCGCCAACGAGACCGTCCCCAACCTGCCTGCCCCTTTCTACGGCCTCCAGCAGCTCAACGACAGCTTCGCCGCCAAGGGGCTCAGCCTGGAGGACATGGTCACCCTCTCTGGCGCGCACTCCGTCGGACGCTCCAGCTGCTCCTCCTTCTCAGATCGTCTGTCGTCCAACACTTCCGACATGGACCCCGGGTACGCGATGTATCTGCGCAAGCAGTGCAGTGGCGGCGGCGGCGGCATGGCAGCCCAGGACTACAGGACCCCCGATGATCTAGACCGGGAGTACTACAAGGACGTGGTCAGCCACGACGTACTTTTCGGCTCTGACGCTGTGCTCATGGCATCGAACGAGACGGCGAGGATGGTGATGGATAACGCGTCTGTCCGTGGGCTGTGGGAGAGCAAGTTCGTTGCGGCGATGGTGAAGATGGGCGGCGTTGGGGTGAAGACAGGCACCGACGGCGAGATCAGGAAGAAGTGCTGGATGATCAACTAGTGCGGCGATTAGGCGGCCGATCATGATCGTGATTCGTGAGACGATCTCATGAATTGGTCGAGTGCCACACTTCGGCACATGGCCTTTGGTAACCGGTTTTGTCATGCTCCAACTTTCCCCCTTTTTTGCACCGATCATGTGTTCCCAAAATAGGACATGCATATATAGCTAGTTTCTTTTACGAAAATATAGATTGGTTGTTGAATATCTTGCATTTAGTAATTAATTTTTTGGCGTACATATATAGAAAAGTTAAATGTACAAGGTTTGATTATGGATCCACGAGTACTCTATGTTATTGCTATTTTTAGGGTGTGACGAATTCTCAGTTGAATGAGAATTAACTTAATTCTCATTGAGGTGACGTCATCAAATCTCGGTTGCAACTCATGTTATAACCCATGTCTAACACGCATCAAGAAGCAAATCCGAGACATGTTTCTCGCTTGCAAACCCACTTGTAACTCTAAAAAATCTCACTTTGCAAGTTAATTTGCATCTCATTACTTAAAGTTGGAAGAATCATGATGCCAAACAGATGATTGTATAGCACTTGACTCACATTAACTTAATCCTTAGCTAGTTGAGATTATCAAAAGCGCTATTTTAATACGCAAGCAGTTTTTTCAGGCTATGAATTTCATTTTAGCTTACAATATCGGAATAGAAAACATATGCATTGCCACAAAATATAGTTACATTTGTGGATACTGCTTGATGGGTAGTGTATTTTTGTAGATATACAAACATATAAGATGTACAAAGTGTATTGACACACCAGTACTGAAGTGAACTCATGTTAGCACAAGTACATAGTGTATCTTGTTCTATCAGACATGGACACATGGCACAATTAACATGAGCATATTAAGTTGTAGACAAGCATACAGACCTGACTAAAATTATCATAGGAAGTCGTGCTCATCTCACATGTACATATGCCATTACATCGATGGAATAAACTCCTCACATGACATCGATGATGATGGATAATGCGTCTGTCCGCGGGCTGTGGGAGAGCAAGTTCGTCACCGTGATGGCGAAGATGGGCCTGCCGGGAGAAGACCCCTTAATTGGAGCATGGAGCGATCTACTTTTTTTCAATAAAAAGTTGCAAGACTTATTAGATAAAAGGCATCTTATTACCGAACGTATCATAGTGATACATAGTGCATTACATATTGTCTCTACATAACTAAGACCACACACACAGCCACAACCAAAAATCCGAAAAGAAACATAAAAGACGTTATACAAAAGAGACTCGTACAACATCTATGGAACCAGATGTCCAATCCGGAGATCCCGCTGCCACCCATGTGGGATAAAAATATCCACCGTAGACTCCAATCGTGCAGACACCTCCATAAACAGGTCGCGAAACTTCACGCGCTATAGAGGTGACCATGAATGAAACATGTTTGTAAACCGGTAGACCGCTCGGGTAAGAGAGAATTTTTTATCTTTAGAAGTCTTATAATGTCTAGCATATTACGGCAAGCGGCCCCACCCTAAGAAATAATCTAAACTGGTGATCAATACCACGTAGCTAGTAACCAAAAACATCAGCTACACTCCATAGTGGATACAAGTTAGACCCAGTTTGGATGGCCGACCATATAGAACATACAACCTTACGGTAAAAAAATTAAGTGTGTAGTTGTTTCATCATTGTCAGAAAAAAACACAGTTTGTATTCCATGTCAGTTACGCTTAATATTGTTGTCCTTCGTGGGGATCACACCTTTGCGAAGATACCTAGATAGCAAAAAAAAATAAGTGGTATCTACATTTTCCATATTTTCCTATTATCCTCGACTAGCACATCGGGTTGAACCAATGCCCTATACATGAAATCTACTGAGAATGCCATTCTCATGTAAATTCTAGCAGAATTCATCAGCCTCTTGTGATGGTTGGATCATTCCCAATGGCCTGATAATGGCCTTCAGTGTCATAAGAATAGGCCAATGCTCTATACATGGAATCTACTCAGTATTTTTCATTTTTCATGTAAGTTCCAGCGGAATTCATTAGCCTCTTACGACAGTTGGACCATTGCCAATAATCATCCGATAATGGCATTCATTGCCACAAGCATATGCCAATGCCCTATACATGGAATCTACTAGTTTGCCATTCTCAAGTAAGTCCAACGGAATCCAACATGCTATTGCGACCGTTGGATCATAGCCAATCACCCATAAGGGCATTCAGTGCCACAAGCATAGACCAATGGCCTATACATGTAAAATCTACTAAGAATTTGCTATTCTCATGTAACTTCCAGCGGAATTCATCAGCCTCTTTCGCCAGTTGAACCATTGCCAATCACCTGATAAGGGCATTCAGTGACACAAGCATAGGTCCATTCTCCTGTAAATTCCAGCGGAATTCTTTAGCCTCTGACAGTTGGACCAGTGCCTATCGCCCGATAAGAATATTCAGTGCCACAAGCATAGCACCAATTAAATCTCGCATGAACATCATATTTAGATTCAGTAGTAGAGATGTCTCCAACAATTATAAGGATTAATTTCGGACGGAGAACTAGCTTTCAGCGGTCCGACCGCTTGTACCCAACCACCCAGATAACGTATCTTTCAGCTATAGTAGTTCGTTCTTCCAGTCACTACGGGAAACGTACAAGACGTCGACGGCCCGATTATACGCCGACGGCCAAATGTCGAGGCCGTCGGCGTACAAGCCGAGCTAGGGCAGCCGCGCTCCAGGCCGTCGGCGTACATGCCGTCGGCGTACCGAAGGCCGTCGGCGTACAAACGCACGCCGTGACGGACCTCACCAGGGGAGCGCCTTGCTGCGCTTATACGCCGACGGCCACCGTCGGCGTATATATGTGGACTTAGACGCCGACGGTGGCCGTCGGCGTATAAGTGTTCTTTTTTTTTCAACTAATTATAAATGAATTTAGATTTATTTATTTCTCTATATAATATTTAATGTAGGTATAATTTATATATAAATTGGATCTATAATATTTAATGTAGGTATAATTTATATATATATTGGATCTAGCATTTTCCTCCCAATTTCGGTATCCCACCCGCATAAAATAACGATTTGAGTCTTCCAGAACCCGACCCTACAACATATACATGTAAAATAAATAAAAACAACACATGTAATATACATCTACAACATAAATATTAAATATATGGCTCAATTTATCCTGCCCTGTGGTGTGACCGGCTTCACGAGCATCACTGTTTCCTTAGCGAGTTTTTGGGCATATAGTTGGAAACTCCCACATCGAGCGAACGGGGGGAATATTCGCTAGAGTTAGGGTATATGTGTGTTTTTATTTCAACTATGGCCTAACCTAACACAACCAAGCAAAAAAGTACACTGGCCTACCCTCTCTCGGCTTCGGTCAAGGGGGTAGACGGGAACTTTGACTTTTTCCGGCGGATTCAAGATGTCGCCGAAGCGGGGCCACGGAGCGTCGGAACCCCACCCAAACCTAGGTTGTGCCATACCATATGTATACAAGTGTGTTGTGTGTTGTAAATGTACGGTATCCTACACCTAGGTGTGACCGGCTTCACCGACTTCACTTTCTCTCTAGTGAGTTTCTGCACTTAGAGGTGAAAACTCCCCTTTCGGGCGAACCGGATGGAATCTTGTGTTGGTTTGGGGTAGACTTTGGTTTCTCACCTTCCTATGGCCTAACCCAACACAACCAAGCAAAAAACTCCACTAGCATACCCCCTTTCGACGCACGTCTATGGGGGTAGACGAAAACATTACGGTTTTTCCAGCGGATTCAGGGTTTCGCCGAAGCGGGGCCCCGGAGCGTCGGAACCCCACCCAAACCTAGGTTGTGCCATACCATATGTATACAAGTGTGTTGTGTGTTGTAAATGTGCAATATCCTACTCCGGGGTGTGACCGGCTTCACCGACTTAACTTTCTCTCTAGTGAGTTTCTGCACTTAGAGGTGAAAACTCCCCTTTCGGGCGAACCGGATGGAATCTTGTGTTGATTTGGGGTAGACATTGGTTTCTCATGTTCCTATGGCCTAACCTAGCACAACCAAGCAAAAAACTCCACTGGCCTACCCCCTTTCGACGCACGTCTATGGGGGTAGACGAAAACATTACGGTTTTTCCAACGGATTCAGGGTTTCGCCGAAGCGGGGCCCCGGAGCGTCGGAACCCCACCCAAACCTAGGTTGTGCCATACCATATGTATACAAGTGTATTGTGTGTTGTAAATATGCAATATCCTACTCCGGGGTGTGACCGGCTTCACCGACTTCACTTTCTCTCTAGTGAGTTTCTGCACTTAGAGGTGAAAACTCCCCTTTCGGGCGAACCGGATGGAATCTTGTGTTGATTTGGGGTAGACTTTGGTTTCTCACCTTCCTATGGCCTAACCTAACACAACCAAGCAAAAAACTCCACTGGCCTACCCCTTTCGACGCACGTCTATGGGGGTAGACGAAAACGTTAGGGTTTTTCCAGCGGATTCAGGGTTTCGCCGAAGCGGGGCCCCGGAGCGTCGGAACCCCACCCAAACCTAGGTTGTGCCATACCATATGTATACAAGTGTGTTGTGTGTTGTAAATGTGCAATATCCTACTCCGGGGTGTGACGGCTTCACCGACTTCACTTTCTCTCTAGTGAGTTTCCGCACTTAGAGGTGAAAACTCCCCTTTCGGGCGAACCGGATGGAATCTTGTGTTGATTTGGGTAGACTTTGGTTTCTCATGTTCCTATGGCCTAACCTAACACAACCAAGCAAAAAACTCCACTGGCCTACCCCCTTTCGACGCACGTCTATGGGGGTAGACGAAAACGTTAGGTTTTTCCAGCGGATTCAGGGTTTCGCCGAAGCGGGGCCCCGGAGCGTCGGAACCCCACCCAAACCTAGGTTGTGCCATACCATATGTATACAAGTGTGTTGTGTGTTGTAAATGTGCAATATCCTACTCCGGGGTGTGACCGGCTTCACCGACTTCACTTTCTCTCTAGTGAGTTTCTGCACTTAGAGGTGAAAACTCCCCTTTCGGGCGAACCGGATGGAATCTTGTGTTGATTTGGGGTAGACTTTGGTTTCTCACCTTCCTATGGCCTAACCTAACACAACCAAGCAAAAAACTCCACTGGCCTACCCCTTTCGACGCACGTCTATGGGGGTAGACGAAAACGTTAGGGTTTTTCCAGCGGATTCAGGGTTTCGCCGAAGCGGGGCCCCGGAGCGTCGGAACCCCACCCAAACCTAGGTTGTGCCATACCATATGTATACAAGTGTGTTGTGTGTTGTAAATGTGCAATATCCTACTCCGGGGTGTGACCGGCTTCACCGATTCACTTTCTCTCTAGTGAGTTTCTGCACTTAGAGGTGAAAACTCCCCTTTCGGGCGAACCGGATGGAATCTTGTGTTGATTTGGGGTAGACTTTGGTTTCTCACCTTCCTATGGCCTAACCTAACACAACCAAGCAAAAAACTCCACTGGCCTACCCCTTTCGACGCACGTCTATGGGGGTAGACGAAAACGTTAGGGTTTTTCCAGCGGATTCAGGGTTTCGCCGAAGCGGGGCCCCGGAGCGTCGGAACCCCACCCAAACCTAGGTTGTGCCATACCATATGTATACAAGTGTGTTGTGTGTTGTAAATGTGCAATATCCTACTCCGGGGTGTGACCGGCTTCACCGACTTCACTTTCTCTCTAGTGAGTTTCTGCACTTAGAGGTGAAAACTCCCCTTTCGGGCGAACCGGATGGAATCTTGTGTTGATTTGGGGTAGACTTTGGTTTCTCATTCCTATGGCCTAACCTAACACAACCAAGCAAAAAAGTCCACTGGCCTACCCCCTTTCGACGCACGTCTATGGGGGTAGACGAAAACGTTAGGGTTTTTCCAGCGGATTCAGGGTTTCGCCGAAGCGGGGCCCCGGAGCGTCGGAACCCCACCCAAACCTAGGTTGTGCCATACCATATGTATACAAGTGTGTTGTGTGTTGTAAATGTGCAATATCCTACTCCGGGGTGTGACCGGCTTCACCGACTTCACTTTCTCTCTAGTGAGTTTCTGCACTTAGAGGTGAAAACTCCCCTTTCGGGCGAACCGGATGGAATCTTGTGTTGATTTGGGTAGACTTTGGTTTCTCATGTTCCTATGGCCTAACCTAACACAACCAAGCAAAAAAGTCCACTGGCCTACCCCCTTTCGACGCACGTCTATGGGGGTAGACGAAAACGTTAGGGTTTTTCCAGCGGATTCAGGGTTTCGCCGAAGCGGGGCCCCGGAGCGTCGGAACCCCACCCAAACCTAGGTTGTGCCATACCATATGTATACAAGTGTGTTGTGTGTTGTAAATGTGCAATATCCTACTCCGGGGTGTGACCGGCTTCACCGACTTCACTTTCTCTCTAGTGAGTTTCTGCACTTAGAGGTGAAAACTCCCCTTTCGGGCGAACCGGATGGAATCTTGTGTTGATTTGGGGTAGACTTTGGTTTCTCACCTTCCTATGGCCTAACCTAACACAACCAAGCAAAAAAGTCCACTGGCCTACCCCCTTTCGACGCACGTCTATGGGGGTAGACGAAAACGTTAGGGTTTTTCCAGCGGATTCAGGGTTTCGCCGAAGCGGGGCCCCGGAGCGTCGGAACCCCACCCAAACCTAGGTTGTGCCATACCATATGTATACAAGTGTGTTGTGTGTTGTAAATGTGCAATATCCTACTCCGGGGTGTGACCGGCTTCACCGACTTCACTTTCTCTCTAGTGAGTTTCTGCACTTAGAGGTGAAAACTCCCCTTTCGGGCGAACCGGATGGAATCTTGTGTTGATTTGGGGTAGACTTTGGTTTCTCATGTTCCTATGGCCTAACCTAACACAACCAAGCAAAAAAGTCCACTGGCCTACCCCCTTTCGACGCACGTCTATGGGGGTAGACGAAAACGTTAGGGTTTTTCCAGCGGATTCAGGGTTTCGCCGAAGCGGGGCCCCGGAGCGTCGGAACCCCACCCAAACCTAGGTTGTGCCATACCATATGTATACAAGTGTGTTGTGTGTTGTAAATGTGCAATATCCTACTCCGGGGTGTGACCGGCTTCACCGACTTCACTTTCTCTCTAGTGAGTTTCTGCACTTAGAGGTGAAAACTCCCCTTTCGGGCGAACCGGATGGAATCTTGTGTTGATTTGGGGTAGACTTTGGTTTCTCACCTTCCTATGGCCTAACCTAACACAACCAAGCAAAAAAGTCCACTGGCCTACCCCCTTTCGACGCACGTCTATGGGGGTAGACGAAAACGTTAGGGTTTTTCCAGCGGATTCAGGGTTTCGCCGAAGCGGGGCCCCGGAGCGTCGGAACCCCACCCAAACCTAGGTTGTGCCATACCATATGTATACAAGTGTGTTGTGTGTTGTAAATGTGCAATATCCTACTCCGGGTGTGACCGGCTTCACCGACTTCACTTTCTCTCTAGTGAGTTTCTGCACTTAGAGGTGAAAACTCCCCTTTCGGGCGAACCGGATGGAATCTTGTGTTGATTTGGGGTAGACTTTGGTTTCTCATTCCTATGGCCTAACCTAACACAACCAAGCAAAAAAGTCCACTGGCCTACCCCCTTTCGACGCACGTCTATGGGGGTAGACGAAAACGTTAGGGTTTTTCCAGCGGATTCAGGGTTTCGCCGAAGCGGGGCCCCGGAGCGTCGGAACCCCACCCAAACCTAGGTTGTGCCATACCATATGTATACAAGTGTGTTGTGTGTTGTAAATGTGCAATATCCTACTCCGGGTGTGACCGGCTTCACCGACTTCACTTTCTCTCTAGTGAGTTTCTGCACTTAGAGGTGAAAACTCCCCTTTCGGGCGAACCGGATGGAATCTTGTGTTGATTTGGGGTAGACTTTGGTTTCTCACCTTCCTATGGCCTAACCTAACACAACCAAGCAAAAAAGTCCACTGGCCTACCCCCTTTCGACGCACGTCTATGGGGGTAGACGAAAACGTTAGGGTTTTTCCAGCGGATTCAGGGTTTCGCCGAAGCGGGGCCCCGGAGCGTCGGAACCCCACCCAAACCTAGGTTGTGCCATACCATATGTATACAAGTGTGTTGTGTGTTGTAAATGTGCAATATCCTACTCCGGGGTGTGACCGGCTTCACCGACTTCACTTTCTCTCTAGTGAGTTTCTGCACTTAGAGGTGAAAACTCCCCTTTCGGGCGAACCGGATGGAATCTTGTGTTGATTTGGGGTAGACTTTGGTTTCTCACCTTCCTATGGCCTAACCTAACACAACCAAGCAAAAAAGTCCACTGGCCTACCCCCTTTCGACGCACGTCTATGGGGGTAGACGAAAACGTTAGGGTTTTTCCAGCGGATTCAGGGTTTCGCCGAAGCGGGGCCCCGGAGCGTCGGAACCCCACCCAAACCTAGGTTGTGCCATACCATATGTATACAAGTGTGTTGTGTGTTGTAAATGTGCAATATCCTACTCCGGTGTGACCGGCTTCACCGACTTCACTTTCTCTCTAGTGAGTTTCTGCACTTAGAGGTGAAAACTCCCCTTTCGGGCGAACCGGATGGAATCTTGTGTTGATTTGGGGTAGACTTTGGTTTCTCACCTTCCTATGGCCTAACCTAACACAACCAAGCAAAAAAGTCCACTGGCCTACCCCCTTTCGACGCACGTCTATGGGGGTAGACGAAAACGTTAGGGTTTTTCCAGCGGATTCAGGGTTTCGCCGAAGCGGGGCCCCGGAGCGTCGGAACCCCACCCAAACCTAGGTTGTGCCATACCATATGTATACAAGTGTGTTGTGTGTTGTAAATGTGCAATATCCTACTCCGGGGTGTGACCGGCTTCACCGACTTCACTTTCTCTCTAGTGAGTTTCTGCACTTAGAGGTGAAAACTCCCCTTTCGGGCGAACCGGATGGAATCTTGTGTTGATTTGGGGTAGACTTTGGTTTCTCATTCCTATGGCCTAACCTAACACAACCAAGCAAAAAAGTCCACTGGCCTACCCCCTTTCGACGCACGTCTATGGGGGTAGACGAAAACGTTAGGGTTTTTCCAGCGGATTCAGGGTTTCGCCGAAGCGGGGCCCCGGAGCGTCGGAACCCCACCCAAACCTAGGTTGTGCCATACCATATGTATACAAGTGTGTTGTGTGTTGTAAATGTGCAATATCCTACTCCGGGTGTGACCGGCTTCACCGACTTCACTTTCTCTCTAGTGAGTTTCTGCACTTAGAGGTGAAAACTCCCCTTTCGGGCGAACCGGATGGAATCTTGTGTTGATTTGGGGTAGACTTTGGTTTCTCACCTTCCTATGGCCTAACCTAACACAACCAAGCAAAAAAGTCCACTGGCCTACCCCCTTTCGACGCACGTCTATGGGGGTAGACGAAAACGTTAGGGTTTTTCCAGCGGATTCAGGGTTTCGCCGAAGCGGGGCCCCGGAGCGTCGGAACCCCACCCAAACCTAGGTTGTGCCATACCATATGTATACAAGTGTGTTGTGTGTTGTAAATGTGCAATATCCTACTCCGGGTGTGACCGGCTTCACCGACTTCACTTTCTCTCTAGTGAGTTTCTGCACTTAGAGGTGAAAACTCCCCTTTCGGGCGAACCGGATGGAATCTTGTGTTGATTTGGGGTAGACTTTGGTTTCTCACCTTCCTATGGCCTAACCTAACACAACCAAGCAAAAAAGTCCACTGGCCTACCCCCTTTCGACGCACGTCTATGGGGGTAGACGAAAACGTTAGGGTTTTTCCAGCGGATTCAGGGTTTCGCCGAAGCGGGGCCCCGGAGCGTCGGAACCCCACCCAAACCTAGGTTGTGCCATACCATATGTATACAAGTGTGTTGTGTGTTGTAAATGTGCAATATCCTACTCCGGGTGACCGGCTTCACCGACTTCACTTTCTCTCTAGTGAGTTTCTGCACTTAGAGGTGAAAACTCCCCTTTCGGGCGAACCGGATGGAATCTTGTGTTGATTTGGGGTAGACTTTGGTTTCTCACCTTCCTATGGCCTAACCTAACACAACCAAGCAAAAAAGTCCACTGGCCTACCCCCTTTCGACGCACGTCTATGGGGGTAGACGAAAACGTTAGGGTTTTTCCAGCGGATTCAGGGTTTCGCCGAAGCGGGGCCCCGGAGCGTCGGAACCCCACCCAAACCTAGGTTGTGCCATACCATATGTATACAAGTGTGTTGTGTGTTGTAAATGTGCAATATCCTACTCCGGGGTGACCGGCTTCACCGACTTCACTTTCTCTCTAGTGAGTTTCTGCACTTAGAGGTGAAAACTCCCCTTTCGGGCGAACCGGATGGAATCTTGTGTTGATTTGGGGTAGACTTTGGTTTCTCATTCCTATGGCCTAACCTAACACAACCAAGCAAAAAATCCACTGGCCTACCCCCTTTCGACGCACGTCTATGGGGGTAGACGAAAACGTTAGGGTTTTTCCAGCGGATTCAGGGTTTCGCCGAAGCGGGGCCCCGGAGCGTCGGAACCCCACCCAAACCTAGGTTGTGCCATACCATATGTATACAAGTGTGTTGTGTGTTGTAAATGTGCAATATCCTACTCCGGTGTGACCGGCTTCACCGACTTCACTTTCTCTCTAGTGAGTTTCTGCACTTAGAGGTGAAAACTCCCCTTTCGGGCGAACCGGATGGAATCTTGTGTTGATTTGGGGTAGACTTTGGTTTCTCACCTTCCTATGGCCTAACCTAACACAACCAAGCAAAAAAGTCCACTGGCCTACCCCCTTTCGACGCACGTCTATGGGGGTAGACGAAAACGTTAGGGTTTTTCCAGCGGATTCAGGGTTTCGCCGAAGCGGGGCCCCGGAGCGTCGGAACCCCACCCAAACCTAGGTTGTGCCATACCATATGTATACAAGTGTGTTGTGTGTTGTAAATGTGCAATATCCTACTCCGGGGTGTGACCGGCTTCACCGACTTCACTTTCTCTCTAGTGAGTTTCTGCACTTAGAGGTGAAAACTCCCCTTTCGGGCGAACCGGATGGAATCTTGTGTTGATTTGGGGTAGACTTTGGTTTCTCACCTTCCTATGGCCTAACCTAACACAACCAAGCAAAAAAGTCCACTGGCCTACCCCCTTTCGACGCACGTCTATGGGGTAGACGAAAACGTTAGGGTTTTTCCAGCGGATTCAGGGTTTCGCCGAAGCGGGGCCCCGGAGCGTCGGAACCCCACCCAAACCTAGGTTGTGCCATACCATATGTATACAAGTGTGTTGTGTGTTGTAAATGTGCAATATCCTACTCCGGGTGTGACCGGCTTCACCGACTTCACTTTCTCTCTAGTGAGTTTCTGCACTTAGAGGTGAAAACTCCCCTTTCGGGCGAACCGGATGGAATCTTGTGTTGATTTGGGGTAGACTTTGGTTTCTCACCTTCCTATGGCCTAACCTAACACAACCAAGCAAAAAAACTCCACTGGCCTACCCCCTTTCGACGCACGTCTATGGGGGTAGACGAAAACGTTAGGGTTTTTCCAGCGGATTCAGGGTTTCGCCGAAGCGGGGCCCCGGAGCGTCGGAACCCCACCCAAACCTAGGTTGTGCCATACCATATGTATACAAGTGTGTTGTGTGTTGTAAATGTGCAATATCCTACTCCGGGGTGTGACCGGCTTCACCGACTTCACTTTCTCTCTAGTGAGTTTCTGCACTTAGAGGTGAAAACTCCCTTTCGGGCGAACCGGATGGAATCTTGTGTTGATTTGGGGTAGACTTTGGTTTCTCACCTCCTATGGCCTAACCTAACACAACCAAGCAAAAAATCCACTGGCCTACCCCCTTTCGACGCACGTCTATGGGGGTAGACGAAAACGTTAGGGTTTTTCCAGCGATTCAGGGTTTCGCCGAAGCGGGGCCCCGGAGCGTCGGAACCCCACCCAAACCTAGGTTGTGCCATACCATATGTTACAAGTGTGTGTGTGTTGTAAATGTGCAATATCCTACTCCGGGGTGTGACCGGCTTCACCGACTTCACTTTCTCTCTAGTGAGTTTCTGCACTTAGAGGTGAAAACTCCCCTTTCGGGCGAACCGGATGGAATCTTGTGTTGATTTGGGGTAGACTTTGGTTTCTCATGTTCCTATGGCCTAACCTAACTCAACCAAGCAAAAAATCCACTGGACCTCCTTGTACCCGTTCGACGCACGTCTAGGGGGTAGACGCAAAACGTTAGGTTTTTCCAGCGGATTCATGGGTTTCGCCGAATCGGGGCCCCGGAGCGTCGGAACCCCACCCAAACCTAGGTTATTCCATACCATATGTATACAAGTGTGTGTGTGTTGTAAATGTGCAATATCCTACTCCAGGTTGTGACCGGCTTCACCGACTTCACTTTCATCTCTAGTGAGTTCCGCACTTAGAGGTGAAAACTCCCCTTTCGGGGCGAAACCGATGGAATCTTGTGTTGATTTGGGTAGACTTTGGTTTCTCATGTTCCTATGGCCTAACCTAACACAACCAAGCAAAAAACTTCCCTGGCTACCCCCTTTCGACGCACGTCTATGGGGGTAGACGAAAACGTTAGGGTTTTTCCAGCGGATTCGGGTTTTCGCCGAAGCGGGGCCCCGAGCGTCGAACCCCACCCAAACCTAGGTGTGCCATACCATATGTAATAAAGTGTGTTGTGTGTTGTAAATGTGCAATATCCTACTCCGGGGTGTGACCGGCTTCACCGACTTCACTTTCTCTCTAGTGAGTTTCTGCACTTAGAGGTGAAAACTCCCTTTCGGGCGAACCGGATGGAATCTTGTGTTGATTTGGGGTAGACTTTGGTTTCTCATTCCTATGGCCTAACCTAACACAACCAAGCAAAAAATCCACTGGCCTACCCCCTTTCGACGCACGTCTATGGGGACGAAAACGTTAGGGTTTTTCCAGCGGATTCAGGGTTTCGCCGAAGCGGGGCCCCGGAGCGTCGGAACCCCACCCAAACCTAGGTTGTGCCATACCATATGTATACAAGTGTGTTGTGTGTTGTAAATGTGCAATATCCTACTCCTAGGGTGTGACCGGCTTCACCGACTTCACTTTCTCTCTAGTGAGTTTCTGCACTTAGAGGTGAAAACTCCCTTTCGGGCGAACCGGATGGAATCTTGTGTTGATTTGGGGTAGACTTTGGTTTCTCACCTTCCTATGGCCTAACCTAACACAACCAAGCAAAAAACTCCACTGGCCTACCCCCTTCGACGCACGTCTATGGGGGTAGACGAAACGTTAGGGTTTTTTCCAGCGGATTCAGGGTTTCGCCGAAGCGGGGCCCCGAGCGTCGGAACCCCACCCAAACCTAGGTTGTGCCATACCATATGTATACAAGTGTGTTGTGTGTTGTAAATGTGCAAATCCTACTCCAGGTGTGACCGCTTCACCGACTTCACTTTCTCTCTAGTGAGTTTCCGCACTGAGAGGTGAAAACTACCCTTTCGGGCGAACCGGATGGAATCTTGTGTTGATTTGGGGTAGACTTTGGTTTCTCATGTTCCTATGGCCTAACCTAACACAACCAAGCAAAAAATCCACTGGCCTACCCCTTTCGACGCACGTCTATGGGGGTAACGCAAACGTTAGGTTTTTTCCACGGATTCGGGGTTTCGCCGAAGCGGGGCCCCGGAGCGTCGGAACCCCACCCAAACCTAGGTTGTGCCATACCATATGTTACAAGTGTTTGTGTGTTGTAAATGCAATATCCTACTCCGGTGTGTGACCGCTTCACCGACTTCACTTTCTCTCTAGTGAGTTTCTGCACTTAGAGGTGAAAACTCCCCCTTTCGGGCGAACCGTGGAATCTTGTGTTGATTTGGGGTAGACTTTGGTTTCTCACCTTCCTATGGCCTAACCTAACACAACCAAGCAAAAAACCACTGGCCTAACCCCTTTCGACGCACGTCTATGGGGTAGACGAAAACGTTAGGGTTTTCCAGCGATTCAGGTTTCGCCGAAGCGGGGCCCCGGAGCGTCGGAACCCCACCCAAACCTAGGTTGTGCCATACCATATGTATACAAGTGTTGTGTGTTGTAAATGTGCAATATCCTACTCCGGGGTGTGACCGGCTTCACCGCTTCACTTTCTCTCTAGTGAGTTTCTGCACTTAGAGGTGAAAACTCCCCTTTCGGGGAACCGGATGGAATCTTGTGTTGATTTGGGGTAGACTTTGGTTTCTCATGTTCCTATGCCTAACCTAACACAACCAAGCAAAAATCCACTGGCCTAACCCCTTTCGACGCACGTCTATGTGGGTAGACGAAAACGTTAGGTTTTTCCACGGATTCAGGGTTTCGCCGAAGCGGGCCCCGAGCGTCGGAACCCCACCCAAACCTAGGTTGTGCCATACCATATGTATACAAGTGTGTTGTGTGTTGTAAATGTGCAATATCCTACTCCGGTGTGACCGGCTTCACCGACTTCACTTTCTCTCTAGTGAGTTTCTGCACTTAGAGGTGAAAACTCCCTTTTCGGGCGAACCGGATGGAATCTTGTGTTGATTTGGGGTAGACTTTGGTTTTCTCATGTTCCTATGGCCTAACCTAACACAACCAAGCAAAAAATCCACTGGCCTACCCCCTTTCGACGCACGTCTATGGGGTAGACGAAAACGTTAGGGTTTTTCCAGCGGATTCTGGTTTTCGCCGAAGCGGGGCCCCGGAGCGTCGAACCCCACCCAAACCTAGGTTGTGCCATACCATATGTATACAAGTGTGTTGTGTGTTGTAAATGTGCAATATCCTACTCCTAGGTGTGACCGGCTTCACCGACTTCACTTTCTCTCTAGTGAGTTTCTGCACTTAGAGGTGAAAACTCCCCTTTCGGGAACCGGATGGAATCTTGTGTTGATTTGGGGTAGACTTTGGTTTCTCACCTTCCTATGGCCTAACCTAACACACAACCAAGCAAAAAACTCCACTGGCCTACCCCCTTTCGACGCACGTCTATGGGGGTAGACGAAAACGTTAGGGTTTTTCCACGGATTCGGGTTTCGCCGAAGCGGGGCCCCGGAGCGTCGGAACCCCACCCAACCTAGGTTGTGCCATACCATATGTATACAAGTGTGTTGTGTGTTGTAAATGTGCAATATCCTACTCCGGTTGTGACCGGCTTCACCGACTTCACTTTCTCTCTAGTGAGTTTCTGCACTTAGAGGTGAAAACTCCCCTTTCGGCGAACCGGATGGAATCTTGTGTTGATTTGGGTAGACTTTGGTTTCTCACTTCCTATGGCCTAACCTAACACAACCAAGCAAAAAAGTCCACTGGCCTACCCCCTTTCGACGCACGTCTATGGGGTAGACGAAAACGTTAGGGTTTTTCCAGCGGATTCAGGGTTTCGCCGAAGCGGGGCCCCGGAGCGTCGGAACCCCACCCAAACCTAGGTTGTGCCATACCATATGTATACAAGTGTGTTGTGTGTTGTAAATGTGCAATACCTACTCCGGTGGTGACCGGCTTCACCGACTTCACTTTCTCTCTAGTGAGTTTCTGCACTTAGAGGTGAAAACTCCCCTTTCGGGCGAACCGGATGGAATCTTGTGTTGATTTGGGGTAGACTTTGGTTTCTCACCTTCCTATGGCCTAACCTAACACAACCAAGCAAAAAACTCCACTGGCCTACCCCCTTTCGACGCACGTCTATGGGGGGTAGACGAAAACGTTAGGGTTTTTCCAGCGGATTCAGGTTTCGCCGAAGCGGGGCCCCGGAGCGTCGAACCCCACCCAAACCTAGGTTGCCATACCATATGTATACAAGTGTGTTGTGTGTTGTAAATGTGCAATATCCTACTCCGGGTGTGTGACCGGCTTCACCGACTTCACTTTTCTCTCTAGTGAGTTTCTGCACTTAGAGGTGAAAACTCCCTTTCGGCGAACCGGATGGAATCTTGTGTTGATTTGGGTAGACTTTGGTTTCTCATGTTCCTATGGCCTAACCTAACACAACCAAGCAAAAAACTCCACTGGCCTACCCCCTTTCGACGCACGTCTATGGGGGTAGACGAAAACGTTAGGTTTTTCCAGCGGATTCGGGGTTTCGCCGAAGCGGGGCCCCGGAGCGTCGGAACCCCCCCAAACCTAGTTGTGCCATACCATATGTATACAAGTGTGTTGTGTGTTGTAAATGTGCAATATCCTACTCCGGGGTGTGACCGGCTTCACCGACTTCACTTTCTCTCTAGTGAGTTTCTGCACTTAGAGGTGAAAACTTCCCCTTTCGGGCGAACCGGTGTGGAACTTGTGTTGATTTGGGGTAGACTTTGGTTTCTCACCTTCCTATGGCCTAACCTAACACAACCAAGCAAAAAAGACTCCACTGGCCTACCCCCTTTCGACGCACGTCTATGGGGGTAGACGAAAACGTTAGGGTTTTTCCAGCGGATTCAGGGTTTCCCGAAGCGGGCCCCGGAGCGTCGAACCCCACCCAAACCTAGGTTTGCCATACCATATGTATACAAGTGTGTGTGTTTGTAAATGTGCAATATCCTACTCGGGGTGTGACCGGCTTCACCGACTTCACTTTCTCTCTAGTGAGTTTCC